>CM021101.1:417177466-417755681 GCA_007115665.2 Sequoiadendron giganteum | reverse complement strand
ATTCACATGCCTACAGGTGCAACCTTGTTCTCCTTGGTCTACGTATCAGAAACCATTTTTCCTATTGAGGTTTAGCTCCCATCACTGTGAGTGTCACTACAAAACCTAATCACTAATGAAGAATAAAGAATATCCTGACTGAATGAGCTTGAATTTTTGGACGATTGTCATCTTGATGCCCTTAATCATTTGCAAGTGTATCAAAACTGAATGAAACAAAGCTATAATAAGAAGATCAAATATAATTCTTTTTAGGTAGGGTATCATGTCTTAAAATAGAATCAAAAGAATCTTCTAGATTAGGCCAGTAAAGGAAAGTTTGTACCTAATTGGCTGGGTCCCTTTGTCATCACAACAAGCTATGGATCATGAGCTTATCAGTTGTCAATCCCTAAAGGTGAACCCTTGCATGAACCAACCAATAGCTTGCATCTTTAGAATTTTTATGCCTAGTCTTGAAGGGTATAAATCTTAAAATACAAAAAAATAAAAAATGATCACAATCCAAAAAATAAGAAAAAGGATTGAAAAAGTAAAGAAAAAAAGCATCCTCTAGTGAAAACCACTTTAATGGCACTTTGGGCAAGTACCTTGGTGAGAACCTAGCAAACAGGCGCCCTGTGTAAATAAAGCACCTCCATCTATTTTTTGGCTCTTTATCCTATCATTCATCCTATTTATTCCTATCAGCCATCTGTGTCCTTATCATAGCTTGATATTGTGAAGTATTGCATCCCCTTAGTAATACTTGGCATATTCCAAAGGTCAGTTTGTCCTTCCTATATTGAGGTAGTCTATCATATCACACTAGGAGAAATTTGTTATGGATCGGATCAGGTTCTTATATATCTTAAGGTTATTTGAAATCTCTTGAAAATCCCAAAAATATTCATTAAAAATTCATCAAAAGATCCAAAAACACTCACAAAATCATCAAAATCCAAAAACATTTGCAAAATCCTATATAGTTAAAATCCAAAAACATTCAAAAATTGTAAAGAAAATATCCAAAACACATCAAAATCCCTAAAAATGTCAAACATCGAAAATCCAAAAAAATAGTACCTTGTTGTCAAACTATGGGTCTTTGAGCTTGAACGTAGGCAAGGCCATCATTGATGCACCCTTAAGACAACCTAGGTCAATCTTTGGGAGTTTGTCATAATAAACTTGCATTTCCTCAATTATTCATCTTTCATCTTCAATAAGTCGAGTTAGTCAAACTATGTGGTCTATGCATGTATAACATAGGCAAGGCTTATCTTTGATCAGCCCTCAAGGCCCCTAGGATAGGTCTTTTAGGTTAGGCTCTTGGAGAACTTAGAAAATCTCAAAAACATCCAAATATAAAAAAATCTCTAAACATTGGAAAACTTAGAAAACACAAAAAACATTTAGATAACGGAAATCACAAAAAACATTGGAAAAAATTCAAAATACCTAAACAACATCAAATATATTAGAGAAAAACCCTAAAAAAACCTTAAATAATAGAAAACACTAAACATTCACATAAACAACTCAAAAAGACAAAAAACAATAATCTTTATCTTTCGATCATTATCTTTCATTTGATGTGGTTGTGGGTATTCTTATAAAATAATCTTGGCACATACTTTCTTAGTTGTGTGTAGGAAGGATGCTTGGAGTAAATTATTGACTATTGCATGTGCTTTGGTCTAATATATTTTAAGCTTCTAACTTACATTCCAATGAGGTTTCTGTATGTCAAGGTGTGAACAAGAACTATCCTATTTGTTTGTAGAGTCAAAATCCATTACACTAAATATAACGTCATCCTGGTTATCAATATCTTGATGCATCATGTCTATGTGTTATATCAAACAATAAGGAATGATGGAAAATCCTAATCCCAAGATATGAGAAAATTATCAGCATGCATTTCTCATCACCATCTCTAATAAGTATCGATGGATCATAGACTTGTTGGATCTTTTGAATCAATCATCAAAATCAATGGTCAAATCATTTTTTTTGTTCTACCTTCTTTCAACACTAACCTGGTATCATGACAATCAACAAAAATACCATCAATGCATCCATCTTGCATCCATAAATCATCAACGTACATACATTCTGCATCATCATTATCATTTAAGTTGTGACAAATAATATATATTTTTTATTCTAAGCATCTTAAATCATTGTATCACATATCATAAAAATGCATCGCATTATCATATCATACACATGAAAATTTGCATTATACATCCATACATCCATATGCATACATCATCGTAAAACTGCATAAGAAAATACACAAAAGAAATGCATTCATATCATTTAAATAAACATAACATTTGCAGATCATATCATCCATCCATAACATGTCATGAAAAGATACTGAAAATAAGTGCATCCATTCATTATGTTGCATCCATACATTCGTAAAGCATAAAATAAAGCGAACAAATCACATCATAAGTCTGTATCATCTCATATATATCAAAAAATGGTAACTGTCATGGTACAATATTTGATTCAGTGTATGTATATCAATAAAAAATACAATATCCATGAGGCTATTAAAAAGGATCCCATGAATTCATATCTGTGTAAAGAATCAAGCAATAATAAATAAAAGTGTCTTTATACAAGCAAGATAACCCTTATGGCTGCTACCATCAGCCTTGGGATGTGTCCCACTCCTCTACAAGTAATCTAGTTATCTAAGCACCCATGGACATCCCTATGATAGTGCATTTGATAATAGGCCACCTCAGTCATGGCCTCTCTGTACAATCTGATAGATATTGTTCGCCTCTGGGCTATAGCTATCATGGTCTCTAGCTGTTGATGCCACCTGACCTTCTATGCTATCTGCATGTTAGCAATCTGCTTGAGCTGATGCTCCTGGCCCATCTCGGCTATCAAGGCCACTATCTTCTACCTAGCCTAATCTCTCTCAGAAGTAATAACTAAAATCTAATGTCTCACCAGATCCCTCTCACCTATAAAAACCTATATCTACTATTATAGCTATTGTATCTAAGCATCAAGGGATTTGGTCCTGACAGTGGTTATTGTGGAGGTTGCTACTATATCAATGACTATTATGGAGGCTATTGATCCATAGGGGATGCACCTAGGACCAATCCATCCAGCTGATCTTGGCCATCCTGGCCACCCTATCATCTACCTCATCCTGTACCTTGCCCTTCATGATGTTTTCCTATGCCTTTGCCTACACCCCTACCTCTTAGTCTACCTTGTACAGGTGTACCTACTAGATTTATTAATCAACAAGGGGGTGTGAACCATGCATCATAAGCAAGTGTCATCTATCCATTCGCCTATCCCTAATTATATGCCCATGGCCTAGCAACCAATTGTTGAAAGCCCTTGACAACCTCATGGGTTAGGATCATAGGTCCCCAGGTTGTTGTCTCCCATGCTGACATTGTGAAGATGGTAGTGTATGCATCATCTAGCCTATCTTGCCTGTCGCCAAACTGTCTATTAACCATATAAGGAAGGTATCTCTCATCATAACATGTTGGCATCTAAAGCTAGGGCCGCCATCTAAAAATTATCATATCATCGATGACCCTATGCTAGTAAGGAATACCAAGCTACCCTCTATGTTGTAAAGTAATGGAACCCTTGTACCTCCATACAACAAGATCATCTGGCTCTATATTCACCATCTAAACAATTGGTCAGAGCACAATGATGTGCTCCCAGGACCAAATATGAAGTAGAGTGACTCCTCTGCCAATCACCTTGCCATCATAGTATACAAAATCATGCATATCATGGTATTAGGAGGCCAACATCACTAGACCCCATGCATAATAAGTCCTATGAAAAAGCTTCATGTGCCAAGCCAAGCCCCATTCCAAACTGAATCCTCTACTTTGTCGATCTGGAGCAACCAAGCCTGAGATAATCGCTACAATAATGAATCTGAAAGTAGATACTCAACCTTTGTACATCTCAACATCTATCTGAGAGGTAACCAAGATAATGTCCTCCTGGTACAACACCTCATGGCACATATCATAGCTGGTGTCAAAATCATAGATCACATGCTCACCATGTATCAGCATATGCAATATTGTCATATATCCTCCAATGTCATTGTCGCCTCGCCGATAAGTAAGTGGAACAAAGACGTCTCATTGTGCCATTGCTTGCATAGTGCTATCATCATCACTAAATTTGTTTGGACAATGACCATGTATGTAACATACCATAGGCCAATCTCTCCCAAGTGCTCTTATCACAACTTAGATAAATCACTAAGGCTGGATGGGACAATTAGTTGGTGCTTGTGGGACATCAAAGCCGGGATAAGCTCCAACACTCATGAAGTGCACAACGTAAAAATTCAAAAAAATTGGCTAAGTTTGGAGTTTTATCCCCCAAAGTGAATATAATGTTGCTACTCATGATAGCTTTGCTATAATTCAAATTCCAAACTACAACCCTCGAGACATTTAAATTGAAAATCACAAGTTGCATTACTACACATATACGTCACAATTTAAACATTGGCAAATCCTAACCCTAATTTTTGAATCAAGAAATGCATCACTAAACAAATATGTGTCGTTATTTAGAATTTCAAACCCTAATTCTAAATTGTGAACTACATCACAATTCACATATGCATCACTAAGAGTCAAATTAGTGTCGTTGATTCTAAAAATAGCATCACTGTAGAGTGACGCCGACAACGTTCAAATTTCAAAATGCATTAAATACACCGAAAATTCAACTTTCAAATCAAGTTTCAAATTACATATCGGTGGTCCTACGCCTAGAAGCCTCTGGTACTTGTGAACTCATTCCAAATTGTGTTAGGGGAGCACTCATTGGGCCATCTCATACAAGGTTCAGAGCTCAATTTACAAGAATCCTTAAGGTGTGAATGCATAAATGAATTGAAAGTCACCCTTCCTCACCTATTTTATGGCTACAAATTAAGGGTTTTTGCCCTAATTTAACCTCGAAGCTAGGGTTTTTCATCATTTTTTCCAATTTTTCCAAAATGAGCTTATTTTACATCATTTTTTGCATTTATTTGCATCTCAAAGCCTTTCTAGACCCTCGGGGCAACCTTTAACCTTTGTTGAGAAATCAACCCAAAATTTAAAATTTCTGCCCGATTTCTCGAGGGGGCAAGGAACCAGCTTAATCCTTTTGCTGGGGCATTTAAAAAATTGGAATTTTTTTATTTTTTATTTAAGTAGCAATTTTTTAATCCGAAGAGCGTCGATCTTTGAACCAAAGTAGCAGGTACCCTGATTCAAAGAGGGTCAAAATGTAGACACTAAAAAATGTCTTAAGGGATATCATACACTCGAATCAGGTATACTAACATCATTTCATCTCATAACACATCCTATTTTTGCTTAATTAATCAAATTAGCCTAGCTAATTAATTAATTGCGTCATTTACATATATTAACCTAATTAATTTAATCAAGTTAATTCACCCCTTTTCATGCTAACATTTCATCTCATTAAATTAAATACATCAAACTATTTAATTTTAATCCCTAAACCTTCTTATTTAATTAAATAACCCTAAGTTAGCTAATTAAATGTCATCACCATTTCCTACTTTTTTCATTAAATCAATAAGTTTAATGAATATCATCTAATTCTTCTAATTCCCCTAATTCCATGATTAAACCTTTGTTTAATTAGCAATTATCTAGTTAATCTATTCCCCCCACTTGCAAGGGAATATTTCTCTTTTGCACATTCCTCCAAAAAGGGAATATTTCCATGGAAATTCCTTTACACAATTTAATTTAGTTTTAATTACCTAACTATCCTTTTCCCTCACCCATGAATATTTTGAAGAATATTCTTTTCTCCTCACTCATTTGGAAAAGGGGAATATTCCTTTTCTCTAATAAACTCACTTAGCTTCATATGAAAGTTAACTCCAAACTTCTTGTGCAAGTTAAATTTTGACCTCTTGTATAGGTCAAAAATGTGTTTGTTTGAGGGAATGTGGACCCTTGATTAAATTCCACCTTAAATTCTCAACCGTTGATGAGAATCCATGATCCATGCCTATAATCTCCTCCATCCTTGACTGTTGATTAGCCTTTTTGATCTCAACCCTTCATTTCTCATTTGCTCTCCTATAAATAGATCACTATTTGGAGACAAATGGATCCATCTTTCAAAAAGAAAACTTATGCTATTGAAATCAATCACAGTCACTCATATTTATCACACATTTAACATCTTGTAGTTCATTTTAATTGCATTATTTAACTTTGAGTTTCCATTAATGGCTTTCATGATCGCATAATGCATCCATTTAGCTTGTTTATTAATTAGGATGTGAATCTTTTAGCTTAGAATCCATTTAGATTAGCTTATCTTTTGCATATCAAGATCATTTTTAGCATAAAATCACATTAAAATAGCGTGCATCATGCTCATTTAGCTTTAAATCATGTTTTCATACATATCTCCCAACCATTCCATCAATTTTCTTTAGTAAAACTGACTGGGGAAAGCTCATTTATCCATGGGATTGGGAAAGGGTCATTGTTTCACATCAACACAACACCAATCTCACAATGGGATAAGTTTCAGATAGGTTAGATTAGACATTTTAATGCTTTCATAGTTTAGAATGCTTAGTTTTGATAAGTGTTTAGTTTAATCTTCATTTGAATGACCTTGTTGAGATTTGACATTACTGGCTTTGTTATGCTTCGATTCTTCATGGATCGAGAGTAATCGGCACATACTAATCCATCTGATCATAATTACAAGCTCCCAACAATTGTAGTAGAGTTTTATAATAATGTACTATTTACAATGACAAAACAATAAATTATAAATAATTAAATAAAATTAAAAATGGTTTTTGGTTTTAAATGAGTTGAATGACTAGCTTTTAACCATTAAACTAATGCCTAATTTACTACAACATAGAGTCTATTCTAAATGAAACTTTAATGGTGTTGTAAACTCAACTTTCATATGAGTTTGATATAATTGGCGCTTTCTTGTAGAGATCAAACCCTCAAACGCCTTTGACCTTAGAAATACAACTTCTACTTAATAATCCATAAAATATCCTAGAGTTTCATATATCAACTTTGAAAGGTTTTCACATGGCATAGAATTTGTATAAAATGAAATGATTTTACTACACCCTTTAGATGAAAACTAACATAGTTCTAATATAAAAATAGAAAATTTGCACTTAGGGTTTCCTTGAATCCTCTAAAACTCTAAAAATAAATATAGAGACAAAATGCAAACAAGGTAAAAGTGATGTCCTATATTGATATTCATGAAAAAATTGCATTGACATTACAAATTATATATAATCTAAAAATATGAGTTGTAGTCATATACATTAGTCAAAACATGAAATATAGATCAATATGGATGAGCTTACTAAAAACCGTGAACAAATACCAACCTGTTATAAGAGAAACACATACCCATAAATAGATATGCCAATATAGCACACTATTGTGGGGAAAGAAGACATGGTCATTATAAATTTGCATAGAACACCCATTTTGTTAAATTTATGAAATCTAGAACCTATGCACCAAAATTTTCCTCTCAAGACTAAAATATATCCCCATAGGTATGAAAATTTGACCCTCTTGTGATTTGTCTATAGGTGTTGATATTGAACTCCAAGGAACTAATAGTAAGCTCTCAAATTCAGGATCACCTGTAAAAAAAAGAGCAACCTTCCACAAGAGAGTTTGGCAAGATAACAGTTTGCCTGATTATGAATGCAATACAATATGATACAAAAGGCCTTGCTAATATAGAAAAGGTGAGAGATAGCATTAGACGAGATCGTGACATGTGTCTAAATTCTATGACATGAGACAACTAAAGAAAAAATTAGATAAGATCACATGACAACTAAGACTTCTACAAAGATTTCTAGACTCATAAGTAAACTTAACATGTGATAGGAGCTACTAGGTGAACTAGTTAGGTAAAACACCATATTCACACCAACACCCCCTTTAAGCGTAACTTAGGGAGAAGTAGACAAATGAAAATGATGCAAGAATGAAACAATGGGTCCTAGATAAGAGGCCATGTTAGGTGCCCATTTAAAAAAGATCAGTCATAAACAGATGATAGAAGAAAAACTACATGAAAAAAACCCTCTTTAAAAGACAGAATAAAAGAAATTAATCATCTACAAATGATGTAATAATTGATGAATGGAGGACTCACCATGACCCCCCAGGGACTACATGAATAAAAAATATGCAATCAATAGCCCCCCATAAGAGGGTATGAGTGATACTGAAAATCCCCCCATAATGAAGTATCTCTTATGTCGATGATAAATGTTTGAATACCAAAGAGCATCCAATGTATGAAAACAACATGCCTCTCCTTAGGAAGAAATAAGTCCAATGGTCGATGTAGAAGAAAATCCAAATCCAATAAGGGAGATAAGGCTAGAAGCCTGTTGTACCCAAAATTAAAATTTTTGCTTCATTAAGGCATTTTGGTAAAAATGGTCAAAATCTTGTAAAATGTTTCCAAAATGTAAAGAAGGTCAAAATTTCTATAAATAGCAATTTTCTATTTTTAGAATTTTTCAAAAAATAAATGGACCATAGGGTTTTTCTGGGTTTATTGTCAAAAGGATGCTTGCAGAACTTTGATTAGGATTTTAGGCCCTATTTTTAGGAAAAAATCTAAAAATAGAATCTTTGCAGAAAAGGATAAAAATGATTTTGATTATATGATTTTACGTCATGATCACAATGGTCTAGCTAGAATTATAAAAAAAAGTAAGTTTTTCTCTAGTGGTTCTATTTCTCTTTATCAGAAGAAATGTTCAAACCTCTGAGGTCATCAATGGACGATGGCCAAATACCAGGTGTCAAAATCTAAGTCTTAAATAGTACAAAAAATGATCCACAAAAAAAGTTGTTCGAAAAATAGGAAATGGAGGAGGGGAATTTGAAAAGTTGAAAATTATAAAAAAAAATGGTTGCCTGGAGCACAAAAGCGCCCCTACTGGCCAGGGGTGCCCAAGGTTATAGGCAGTCAAAAGTGCTTTAAAGGTTTGTAGTTGTAATAGTTTCTTTCTAGATTTGAATAGGATTTCCAATGAATTCATCTGCCAGTCCAGAGGAATCATCAAATGTCTTGAAATACAGATCGAGTGAAGACACACCACAAGAAACTAAAGGGTCACAAGGAAAAGTTGAGGAAAAGCACCCCTACTAGCCAAGGGCACCCAAGATTTTAGGCAGTCAAAAGTGCTTTTAGGGTTGTCAACTACAAATGGTTTCTTTCCAGATTTGAGTAGGCTTTCCAATGAGTCTAGCATCTAGGTCACAAGATCTGTAAAATGCTCGAAAATGAAGATCCAATGGAAAATGAATAAATTCAATTGAAAAACTAACTCTAGTGGATAAAAGTGCTCCTACAAGCTAGGCGTGCCCAAAATTTAGAGCCATGAAAAGTTGCTATTAGGGTTTTCCAAACTAGTTACTCTTCTTAGAATTCTTTAGGATTTCCAATGAATCTTTCAACCAGTTTAATGAATTAATCAAACACCCAAAATTGTAGATCAAGTACAAATGTCTCATAAAAGGGGAAAATTACAAATCATGAGAATCATTAAAAAATGGCTAACTCTGGCAAAGAAAAGTGATCTTGTAGGCTAGGGGCTCATAAAAATTAAGGCATTCAAACTAGTTTTTAGGGTTAGTCACTTCCAAGAGATTCATCCCAGATTTAGTCCAACCTTGCAGCGAATCTATCTGCCAACTTAGAGGACCTATCAAACACTGACGATCGAAGATCAAACAAACATAAAAAATGGTGGAGTTAGGAGCAGAAAAGTGCCTCTGTAGGCCAGGGGTGCCTAGGATTCCAGGAAACCAAATGTAGTTTTTGGGTTTTGTAACCTCTAAGAAGTTCATCTCAAATTTGTTTAGGCTTTCCGACGAATCCAACATCTAGTTCACCGGATCTCCTGAATAGTCGATATTATAGATCATGCAAATATCTCAAGGGGGAAAATGCGGTTTTAGAGTTTGCAACCTCCAGGAGATCCTTCTCAGTTTTGATCACATTCTACAATGAGTTCATCAACCAGTTCACAAGATTTATAAAACATCCAGAATAAAATATCAAACAAAGGTGTTCCATTAAGGAAAAGTTGAAAATATTGAAAAATGTTCTAGCAATGCAAAGTTGGATACCTTATCTCACGAAGGCATCCAAGTCAACTTGAGTTAAAAAAAAATTGAAAGACATCTTCATGCATTAATCACCATATTTTCCAAGGATTTTTCAAGTTCATAGATATTTTCACATGATGACTCCTAAATTTAGGGTTTTTGTGAGTTAACTGCTTCTTTCAACTACAAATTTTACTTTAGAAGTATTTGGATGTCTATTCTTCATTATTTTGCAAGTTAGCTTCAATGAGCAAACATAAAATTTTCTTTTCAATAGCATTTGGAGGATCAAATGAAGGGAATTTTCAAAGTTTTTCATAGATTCGAGTTCAGGTTGCACAAAAGAACACTTTCCCATAATCCATTTTCCAGGGCATCATTTTTTAGAAAACAAAAGATCATAGTTTTCAACTTCCATTAATTTGGGTCTATTACTTTTTCATTCTTCTCCAAGATTGGAAAATTCTTTGTCAACTTCTTCGACTTCCAATTTTCTAGGGTTTCTTGCATGTTTAAGAAATATTTTTTCACAAATTTGACAACCTAGGTTTATTCAGCACAAAATTAGCCACAAAACCCAAACCTCATATTTCTCAATGCTATTATATTTCCACAATCCATATATTCAATCCTATATATTTTTGTATTAGATTATGTTTCAATTTTTTTAGAAAACTCTATCATATTTAGGAACAACTTAGTTTTGTGAAAAATTGACAATCTAGGTCTCTTCAACACACGACCACCTACAAAACCCATATCTTCGATTTTTCCCCAAAAACATTTGCTTCACAACTTCTATTTTTGAGGGGTTCTTCACATGTTGGTGAAAAAATTAGTTTTTCAAAAAACAGACGATTTGGGTTTATTTAGAACAACATTCTCTACAAAACCCATATCTCAGATTTTTCTCTGAAAATCTACCCTTTTTGTGAAGAAGATTTAAAATAATTGTCTTTGCTACCTCTACTACTACTTTTCAAAAAACTCTATCTTTTTTAAGAACTTAGTTTTTTTTTAAATGAAAAATCTGGGTCTCTTCAGCACACGACCACCTACAAAGCCCATATCTTCAACTTTTCTTGAAAATATTTGCTTTACAACATCTAATTTGAGGGTTTGTTGCATGTTGGTGATAAAATCAATTTAAAAAAAAATGGAAGATCTAGGTCTATTCAGAACAATATTCTCTACAAAACCCATATCTTAGATTTTTATCCAAAAATCTACCCTTTTTTGAAGAGCATTCAAAAAACTTGTCTCTATTACATCTACTTATTCTACTTTTCAAAAGACTCTTTTTTAGAAATAACTTAGTTTTTTGAAAAATAGACAATCTGAGTCTCCTCGGCACATGAGCACCTACAAAACCCATGCCTCCATTTTTTCTTGAAAAAAATTGCCTCACAACTTCTGTTATTGAGTGGTTCTCACATGTTGGTGAGAAAATCAGTTTTTCAAAAAATAGATGATCTAGGTCTATTCAAAACGAAATTCTCTAGAAAACCCATATCTCAAAATTTTCTCCAAAAATCTACCCTTTTTTTAAAAAAGATTTTAAAAATTACCTTTGTTACCTCTTCTACTACTTTTCAAAAAACTCTATCTTTTTTTTGGAACAACTTAGTTTTTCCAAAAACAGACGATCTAGGTCTCTTAAGTAGACAAGAACCTACAAAACCCATATCTCTGATATTTTCTATAAAAAATTGCTTCATAGCTTCTATTTTGAGGGGTTTTCGCATGTTTGTGAAATAATCAGTATTTCAAAACATGAATGATTTGGGTTTATTCAAAATGACATTCTCTACAAAACCCATATCTCAGATTTTTTCAAAAACTCTTCCCTTTTTCTAAGGAAGATTACAAAAAGTTGCCTCTATTACCTCTTCTACTTCTACTTTTCAAAACTCTTTCTTTTTTAGGAACAACTTAATTTTTTGGAAAACGAACAATTTGGGTCTCTTCAATACATGGGCACCTACAAAACTCAAATTTTTGATATTTTTGGAATAAGTTTATTTCACAGCGTCTTTTTTTGAAGGGTTTTTGCATGTTGGTGAAAAAATTAGTTTTTCAAAAAATGGATTATCTGGGTTTATTTAGAACGACATTCTTTATAAAACCTATATTAGATTTTTATCCAAAAATCTGCCCTTTTTGTGAAGAAGATCCAAAAAAATCGCCTTTACTACCTCTACTGCTTCTACTTTTTAAAAAATTCTATATTTTTCAGGAACAACTTAGTTTTTTCAAAAAATAGACGGTTTGGGTCTCTTTAGCACACGAGCACGTACAAAACCAATATCTATGATTTTTCCATAAAAAGTTTGCTTCACAACTTCCTTTTTTTGAGGGGTTCTTGCACGTTGATGAAAAAATTAGTTTTTCAAAAAATAGATGATCTTGGTCTATTCAAAAGGACATTCTCTACGAAACCCATATCCTAGATTTTTCTCCAAAAATATGCCCTTTCCTAAATAACATTCAAAAAATTTCCCTCTATTACCTTTATTGGTTCTACTTTTCAAAAAAAAAAAAAATTAGGAACAACTTAGGTTTTTGAAAAACAGACAATTTGGGTCTCTTCAGCACACAAGCACCTAAAAAACCTATATCTATGTTTTTTCTTGAAAAAATTTGCTTCACAACTTCTATTTTTTAGGGGTTCTTGCATGATGGTGAAAAAATCATTTTTTTCAGAAAATGGATGATCTAGGCCTATTCAAAAGGACATTCTCTACAAAACCCATATCTCAAAATTTTCTCCAAAAATATGCCACTTTTTTGAAGAGGATTCAAAAAAATTGTCTTTGTTACTTGTACTACTACTTTTTAAAAAACTCTATCTTTTTAAGGAAAAACTTAGTTTTTCAAAAAATGGACATTTTGGGTCTGTTCAGCATAGGAGCACCTATTAAACCCATATCCCTGATTTTTTCCCAAAAAATTTGCTTCACAACTTCTATTTTGAGAGGTTTTGCATATTGGTGAAAAATTTAGTTTTTTGAAAAACTAACGATCTGGGTCTATTCAGAATGTCATTCTCTATAAAACCCATATCTAAGATTTTACTCCAAAAATTTGCCCTTTTTAAGAAGAAGACTAAAAAAATTGCCTCTATTTTCTCTTCTACTTCTACTTTTCAAAAAACTCTATCTTTTTTAGGAATAACTTATTTATTTCGAAAAATGAACGATTTGGGTCTCTTCAGCATACGAGCATCTACAAAACCCATATCTCTGTTTTTTCCCAAAAAAAATTGCTTCACAACTTCTAATTTTGAAGGGTTCTCTCATGTTGGTGAAAAAAATAATTTTTCAAAAAATAAATGATTTGGGTCTATTCGGAATGACATTATCTACAAAACCCATATCTCATATTTTTATCCAAAAATCTACCTTTTTTGTGAAGAAGATTCTTTTTTTTAATTCCTTTACTACCTCTACTGCTTCTACTTTTTTAAAAAAATCTATCTTTTTCAGGAACAACAGTTTTTCAAAAAATTAGAGGATTTGGGTCTCTTCAGCACACAAGCACCTAAAAAACCCATATCTCTGATTTTCCCAAAAACAAATAACTCTAAAACTTCTATTTTTTAGAGGTTCTCACATGTCGATGAATTTTTTTTTTCGAAAAATGGACAATCTGGGTCTATTCAAAATGGCATTCTCTACAAAACCCATATCTCATATTTTTCTCCAAAAATCTGCCCTTTTTTTTAATAACATTCAAAAAAAATTCCTCTTCTACCTTTACTGGTTCTACTTTTCAAAAAAACTTCTTTTTCAGGATCAACTTAATTTTTTGAAAAATAAACGATCTGGGTCTCTTCAGCACACGAGCACCTACAAAACCCATATCCCCAATTTTTCCAAAAAAAAATTGCTTCACAACTTCTATTTTTTAGAGGTTCTCGCATGTTGGTGAAAAAAACAATTTTTTGAAAAATGGACGATTTGGGCCTATTTAGAACGACATTCTCTACAAAACCCATATCTTAAAATTTTCTACCAAAATCTGCCCTTTTTTTGAAAAAGATTCAAAAAATTTGCCTCTATTACTTGTATTGCTTCTAGTTTTAAAAAAACTATCTTTTTCAAGAAAAACTTAGTTTTTCAAAAAAACGGATAATCTGGGTCTCTTCAACACAAGAGCACCTACAAAACCCATGCATGGGCTCACAAAGGAGCCTTTTAAGCTTCCTAATTATGTAACAGATAAGACTCTTGCCATTGAAATGGCTTGATAGTTGTCAAACCTTCGTTCTTTCCTGAAAAAAATTCCTTCGTAGCTTCTATTCTGAGGGGATTTTGCATGTTTGTGAAAAAAACATTTTTTTGAAAAATGAACGATCTTGGTCTTTTCATAATGACATTCTCTACAAAACCCATATCTCAGATTATTCTTGAAAAATCTGCTTTTTGTCAGAAGATTCAAAAAATTTGCCTCTGTTACGTCTTTTGCTTCTACTTTTCCAAAAACTCTATCTTTTTCAAGAGCAACTTAGCTTTTATGTAAAATGAACGATCTGGGTCTCTTTAGCACAAGAGCACCTACAAACCACATATCTCTTATTTCTGCCGATATTTTTTGCTTTGCAACTTCTATTTTTTAAGGGTTCTCGCATGTTGGTGAAAAAATCAGTTTTTCAAAAAATGAATGATCTAGATTTATTCAAAATGACATTCTCTACAAAACCCATATCTCAGATTTTTCTCCAAAAATCTACCCTTTTTTCTTAAAAATATTCAAAAAATTTGCCACCTATACTACTACTTTTCAATAACTTCTATCTTTTTCAGGAACAACTTAGTTTTTCTAAAAATGGATGATCTAGGTCTCTTCAACACACAAGCACCTACATATCTCCAATGTTTCCCTTAAATTTGCTTTACAACTTCTATTTTTGAGGGATTCTCGCATGGTGGTGAAAAAACCAGTTATTCAAAAAATGGACGATCTGGGTCTATTCAGAACGACATTCTCTACAAAACCCATATCTCAATTTTTTATCCAAAAATCTGCCCTTTTTTAGAAAAGATTCAAAAAATTTGCCTCTACTACCTCTAATGCTTCTACTTTTAAAAAAATTCTAAAGTTTTCAGGAACAAATTAGTTTTTTCGAAAAACGGACGTCTAGGTTCTTCAGCACACGAGGACCTACAAAACCCATATCTCCAATTTTTACTAGAAATATTTGCTTCACAACTTCTATTTTTAGGGGTTCTCCCATGTTGGTGAAAAGATTAGTGTTTTTCAAAAAACAGACGATCTAGATCTATTAAGAATGAGATTCTCTACAAAACCCATATATCATTTTTTTCTCCAAAAATCTACCCTTTTTCTGAAGAAATAAAAAAAAATTCATTTGCTATCTCGATTCCTTCTACTTTTCAAAAATACTATCTTTTTTAGGAACAACGTAGTTTTTTGAAAAATGAACAATTTGGGTCTCTTTGGTAGATGAGCTCCTACAAAACCCATATCTTCAATTTTTACCAAAAAAATTTGCTTCGCAACTTTTATTTTTGAAGGGTTGTCAGATGTTGGTGAAAAAATCAGTTTTACAAAAAATGGGCGATCTGAGTTTATTCAGAACGACATTCTCTAGAAAACCCATATCTCAGAATTTTCTCCAAAATTCTGCCCTTTTTCTGAAGAAGATTGATTTTTTTTTCCTTTGCTACCTCTACTACTTGTACTTTTCAGAAAACTCTATCTTTTTCAAGAACAACTTATTTTTTCAAAAACAGACGATCTGGGTCTCTTTAACACATGAGCACCTACAAAACCCATATCTTCGATTTTTCCCAAAAAAATTGCTTCGTAGCTTTTATTTTTGAGGGGTTCTTGTATGTTGCAAAAAAAATCAATTTTTCAAAAACTGAATGATGCGGGTCTATTCAAAACGACATTCTCTAGAAAATTCATTTCTCAGATTTTTCTACAAAAAATTATCATTATTCTCTACTACTACTTTTTTTAAAAATATCTCTTTCAAAAACAACTTATTTTTTCAAACAAACAATGTGGGTCACTTTAACATACGAGCGCCTACAAAACCCATATCTTCGATTTTTCCAAAAAAAAAATGTTTCGTAGATTCTATTTTTGAGGGGTTCTTGCAAGTTGCTGAAAAATCAGTTTTTCAAAAAATGGACAAACTAAGTCTAATAAAAACGACATTCTCTACAAAACCCATTTCTCATATTTTTCTAAAGAAGATTCAAAAAATCTACCTCTACTGCTTCTACTTTTCAAAAAAATCTCTTTTTAAGAACATATTTGTTTCAAAAAATGGACAATGTGGGGTTTTTTAGCACACGAGTGCCTGTAAAACCTACATCTTCAATTTTTCCCAAAAAAAATTATTTTGTATATTCTATTTTTGAAGGGTTCTTGTATGTTGGTGAAAAATTAGTTTTTCGAACAACAGACAATCAGGGTCTACTCAGAATGATATTCTCCACAAAACCCATTTCTCATATTTTTTTTATTTAGATTCAAAAAATTTACCTATGTTACCTCTACTGCTTCTACTTTTTGAAAAAAAATATCTTTTAAAAGAACAACTTATTATTTTCAAAAAATAGATGATTTGGGTCACTTTAGCACATGAGCACCTACAAAACCCATATCTTTTGTTTTTCCCAAAAAAAATGTTTTGTAGATTCTATTTTTGAGGGGTTCTTGCATGTTGGTGAAATATTAGTTTTTCGAAAAATGGACGATTTGGGTCTACAAAGAATGACATTCTCTACAAATTGCATTTCTTAGATTTTTTTTAAGAAGATTAAAAAAAATTGTCTTTGTTACCTCTATTACTTCTACTTTTCAAAAACAACTTATTTTTTCAAAAAGTAGACGATCTGGGTCTCTTTAGCACACAAGCACCTACAAAACCAATATCTTCGATTTTCCCCCAAAAAAAATCGTAGATTCTATTTTTGAGGGGTTCTTGCATGTTACTAAAAAAAGTTTTTCAAAAAATGGACTATCTGGGTCTACTCAGAACGACATTCTCTACAAAACCCATTTCTAAGATTTTTCTTAAGAAGATTCAAAAAAATTGCCTCTATTACCTCTACTACAACTTTTCAAAAAAAATCTATCTTTTTCAAGAACAACTTATCTTTTCAAAAAATGAACAATTTGGGTCTCTTTAGCACATGAGCACCTACAAAACCCATATTTTTTATTTTTCCCAAAAAAATAATTTTGTAGATTCTATTTTTGAGGGTTTTGGCATGTTGGTGAAAAATCAATTTTGCAAAAAATAGACGATCTGGGTCTACTCAGAATGACATTCTCTACAAAACCCATTTCTTAGATTTTTCTTAAGAAGATTCAAAAAAATTGCCTATGTTATGTCTGTTGCTTCTACCTTTTAAATAAATCTATAACCTCTACTCCTACATTTTTAAAAAATATCTTTTTCAAAAACAACTTATTTTTTCAAATAACGGACGATCTAGGTCTCTTTAGCACAAGAGAACCTACGAAATCCATGTCTTCAATTTTTCACAAAAAAAATTGTTTTGTAGATTCTATTTTTGAGGGGTTCTTGCATTTTGGTGAAAAAATGGTTTTTTGAAAAATAGACAATCTGGGTGTACTTAGAACGACATTTTCTACAAAACCCATTTCTCATATTTTTCTTAAGAAGATTAAATTTTTTTGCCTCTATTACCTCTACTGCTTCTACTTTCCAGAATATCTATCTTTTTTCAAGAACAACTTAATTTTTCAAAAAATAGACAATTTGGGTCTCTTTAGCACACAAGCACCTACAAAACCCATATCTTTGATTTTTCCCAAAAAATAATGTTCCGTAGATTCTATTTTTGAGGGGTTCTTGCATGTTGGTAAAAAAATAGTTTTTGGAAAAACGGACGATCTGGGTGTACTCAAAACGACATTCTCTACAAAAGCCATTTCTCAGATTTTGCTTAAGAAGATTCAAAAAAAGTGTCTTTGTTACCTCTACTACTTCTACTTTTCAAAACAATCTATCATTTTTAAGAACTTGTTTTTTTTTTAAAACAAACGATCTAGGTCTCTTTAAACACACGAGCACCTGCAAAACCCATATCTTTGATTTTTCCCCCAAAACATTGTTTCATAGATTCTATTTTTGAGGGGTTCTTTTGCATGTTGGTGAAAAATCAAAATTTCAAAAAATAAATGATCTAGGTCTACTCAGAATGACATTCTCTACAAAACCCATTTCTCAAATTTTTCTTAAGAAGATTCAAAAAAATTGCCTTTGTTACCTCTACTACTACTTTTCAAAACAATCTATCTTTTTCAAGAACAACTTTATTTTTCAAAAAACGGATGATATGGGTGTCCTTAGCATATGAGCACATGCAAAACCCATATCTTCGATTTTTCCCAAAAAAAAATCGTACATTCTATTTTTGAGGGGTTATTGCATGTTGGTGAAAAACTAGTTTTAAAAAAAACTCATGATCTAGGTTTACTCAAAATGACATTCTTTACAAAACCCATTTCTTAGATTTTTCATAAGACAATTAAACAAGTTTGCCTTTGTTAAGTCTACTACTTCTAGATTTCAAAAAACTCGTTTTTCAAGAACAACTTATTTTTCAAAAAATAGACGATCTGGGTCTCTTTACACACGAGTACCTGCAAAATCCATATCTTCATTTTTTTCAAAAAAAATTGTTTTGTAGATTTTATTTTTGAGGGGTTCTTGCATGTTAGTGAAAAATTAGTTCTTCGAAAAAAAATCGATCTGGGTCTACTTAGAACGACATTCTCTATAAAACCCATTTCTCATATTTTTCTTAAGAAGATTCAAAAAATTGCTTTTGTTACCTCTACTGCTTCTACTTTTTCAAAAAATCTATATTTTTCAAGGACAACTTATTTTTTCAAAAAACGGATGATCTGGGACTTTTTCGCACACAAGCACCTACAAAACCCATATCTTTTATTTTTCCAAAAAAAACTATTTCTTAGATTCTATTTTTGAGGGGTTCTTGCATGTTGGTGAAAAATCAGTCTTTTGAAAAACGGATGATTTAGGTGTACTCAAAACGACATTCTCTAGAAAGCCCATTTCTCATACTATTCTTAAAAAGATTCAAAAAAATTGCCTCTATTAACTCTACTGGTTCTACTTTTCAAAAAATATATATCTTATTCAATAACAACTTAGTTTTTCGAAAAACGGACGATTTGGGTCTCTTTAGCACACGAGCACCTACAAAACTCATATCTTTGATTTTTCCAAAAAAAAAAGTTTTGTAGATTCTATTTTTGAGGGTTCTTGCATGTTGGTGAAAAATTAGTGTTTCAAAAAATGAACGATCTTGGTCTACTAAGAATGGCATTCTCTACAAAACCCATTTCTCATATTTTTCTTAAGAAGATTCAAAACATTTGCCTCTGTTACCTCTACTACTACTTTTACTTTTCAAAAAAATCTATAACCTCTACTACTTCTACTCTTAAACAATTCTCTCTTTTTCAAGACCAACTTATTTTTTCAAAAACTGAACTATCTGGGTGTCTTTAGCACACGAGCAGCTACAAAACCCATATCTGTGATTTTTCCCAAAAAAAATTGTTTCGTAGATTTTATTTTTGAGGGGTTCTTGCATGTTGATGAAAAATCATTTTATCGAAAAATGAACAATCTAGGTCCATTCAGAATGGCATTCTCTACAAAACCCATTTCTTAGATTTTTCTTAAGAAGATTCAAAAAAATTGCCTTTGTTACTGCTACTACTACTTTTCAAAAAAAAATCTCTTTTTCAAGAACAATTTATTTTTTCAAAATATGAAAAAATAAACGATATGGGTCTCTTTAGCAAACGAGCACCTACAAAACCCATATCTTTGTTTTTTTCCAAAAAAAACTTGTTTCATAGATTTTATTTTTGAGGGGTTCTTGCATGTTGGTGAAAAACCAATTTTTTGAAAAACGGACGATCTGGGTCTACTTGGAATGACATTCTCTACAAAAACCATTTCTCATATTTTTCTTAAGAAGATTCAAAAAATTGTCCTTAGCTTCTACTCTACAAAAAAATCTATCTTTGTCAAGAACAACTTATTTTTTCAAAAAACAGATGATCTAGGTCTTTTTAGCACATGAGCACCTGTAAGACCCATATCTTCGATTTTACCCAAAAAAATTGTTTCGCAGTGTTAGATTATTTAAGTTTCAACTTAGGGTAAAATTTTGATTAGTTTCTTCCCATACTAGGTGGTTGTTTACCCGATACCTATTTTTCTTGCCTTTATATGGCACATTATATAATATGTAAAATCAGATATCAATAGATTTTCCATTTTTCTTAGTGAAAGAACCTCGAGCCTCTCTCATATTTGTGAAGGTGTTATTTATAGTTGGTGCTCCTAGGTTTGGTGGAAGTCCCGAACATGGTATTAGAGCATACCACTCTGCCCTCCTTCCGCCATTGAGAGTTTTAATCAACTTTGAGATCATTTTTATTTGGCATTTGAAATTTTCCTAAATTTCAAAATTGCCTCATAATTCCTTTTTTCTAATTATTTCATTCTCTACCTAGTGGATTTGGAGTTTGATGTTCGTGTTTGGAGGCATGTTTCCTTCCTCTAGTAGGCATGAATTTCTTCCCATGGAGTTTTCTTTGCCCATTTGTAGTTGCGCCTTTAACTAGAGAAAGCATGGATTTTTTTGTTGGTCGAGATTCTTTGTTGGAGGGTGTTATTTACCTGTTAGAAGCCCGATTTTCTTCTTGGAGCCTTGATCTACTGCTAGTGAGGGAACAATTTCCCTTGTGGAGGCACAATTTGCATTTGAAGAGGCTCATTTTTTTTAGAGGAATCTAATTTGTTTTGACTGGCACTCAATTCTCATTCCTTGTTCATTGAAGGCGCTTCTTTCTTTAGAAGGTGTGTTTTTTTCTTTTGGAGGAAGCGATGTTTTCTCTGCAAACCGATTCAACCTTTTCAAGTTGCATTTGTTTTGAAGGCACGTTTAAACCATCAAAGGCTCTGAAATTTGAGTTTGAGATGCATGAAGGGAGGCATTTTTTTTGGTTTGATTTGGCAACTATGATTTTGTGTGGCACGTTTCTTTACAAATCCAAAGGCAATGTGGATTTTCTATTTGGAGAAGGCATCATTCTATTAAGTCTAAAGGCATTGCTCCTTCATTTCAAAGCATCTGGATTTGGAACACACTACAATGAGTGTCATAGAGCTCCCTTTCATTTCTTGCATTGGAATTTTCTACTCAATCAGACCACGGCTAGTGTTTGAAATTGAAGGTTGTGTTGGGAAATATGATCTAGAGGTCGTGCAACCTCTATTCTCCAGTGTTCATTTACAGTTGAGGCGTTTCCTCCTTGTTGGGAGATTCTATTCTTTGAAAAGGTTGTGCAGATTGGAGGACCTTCATTGGCCGATTTCATAGCAAACCTTAAACATATCTAAAGTTTTGCATCAAATATTTGGTCAGGGTTTGGAGGTGGGCCAATGCACAACTTTTTTGAACTGCTATTTTGGGATCTTGAATCCCACGGTAGCCTCTTTAGCTCTTTTCATATTTTGGCACTCATGATGTGCTTGTGAAGTGATTTTGGGAAGCTTGTGGATGTGTATTTGATATCCATGCTTGGTGAGTCGTATTGGTGATTGATTGGCACAATTGTCATCATATTTTGCAACAAATCACATTTTCTTGCTCATTGCTAATCTCCCCTAGGGCTTAATCTGGGCCCTTCATTTGTGCTTTGCACACCATATAGGCGACCTTCTTCCATGGAGCATATTTTGGGAATTCGAAGTTCTCTTTTTGTGTTCCACATATCATAAGAAAGTTGGCTTCGCCAAGCTCCCAGTGATACAGGACAATCCACCTGATTTAACTATCTATTAGCATTTATTGCATTTGGAAGTTGCCTTCATGGAAGGTATTATCTCTATAATTTTTTGAAGAGTTGATAGTCATTATGGGTTTTTCATCTCACCCTTCTCTAATCATCTTGAATAAGGGAAACTATAAACAATGGAGAGATGGTATATTGAAGAATTTGTGATGGCTTCATCTTTTACCATACCTATATGGTCTTGTTCCTCAAATTGGTACTTCTTGGAGCAATAATTTTGTTTGGCGTTCTAAAAGAGATCATGTTTTTGGAGTGATTTATCTTCATGTTGATGATAACACATTGAGCTTCATTGATTAAATTGACTGTCCTCGTGCTCTATGGAACAAAACTTGGGAGTTATATGGAGATCCCGATACTTCCTAGATGATCGTGCTTCATATTTTCTTGTACCTCTTGATGATTTAGATAATATACCATATGACTATGTTACACTATAGGAGTTTTCTTCTTTGGAACACCTTGCACATCTTGATGATGAGGATGATGAGGTTTCCACTCCTCCTATAGAGATACCTGTTGAGCCTTCACATTTATTGGTTTCTACTTCCCATGATCCTGATCAACAAGATGCATATTATTTTCTAGATCCACCTCATTGGGATTCCTATCTTGCAGACATATCATTCTTGTTTGTGGAGTCTCACATTGATGATTTGGAAGACACAATTGATGATGTTCATCTCCTCTTCGAAGGAGTTGATTTCGCTACTTCAGATTAGATGAGGGAACCTTCATACCCTCTTGTTCTTTCTTCTTCTCTTCTAGTGTCACAGTTTGGAATTGAGTTGGAGTATCTTGAGCAACATTTGGAGGTTTATGTGTTTAAGTCTTCATTAGATCGTAGTTTTATTATGTTATCATTTGGCATCAACATCGAGCCATTTGAGCATCCTTCAGAGACTTCATATTTCTTGAGACTTCCTTCCTCATCTCTTCGTTTGGAGTTTCCTCATACACCAATGGATTGGTTTCTCCCAAGGGGACAAATATAGTTTGTAAGCATTGGATAGTGTTTTGTCTTCATGCATGCATCATTAGCATAGGAGCTTCTTCATTATGGGGGGCTTATATAGTCTCTCTCTTTCCCTCTTATGGGGGGATGTTGATTGTATAAACATGATGTATGTAGTCCTTGGGGGTGTGATTAAGTCCTCCATCCATGCATCATTTTTGTTTTCTTTTGTCTTTTGGAGAGGGGTTTTTTCCCACAATGTTTGTCTCATTTTCTTTGGTTGTGAGAGATTTATTTTTTGCATTGTAAATGGGTACCTAACATGGTTGTGTAGCTGGGACCCATATTGCCTTTTTTACATTTTTCCATCTTCATTCTCCCTAAGTTGCACTTAAGGGGGGTGTTAGAGTATTTAGGTTTTAACTTAGGGTAAAATTTTGATTAGTTTCTTCCCGTACTAGGTGGTTGTTTACCCGATACCTAATTTTATTTCCTTTATAAGGCACATTGTATAGTATGTAAAATTAGATCTCAATACATTTTCCATTTTTCTAGTGAAAGAGCCCCAAACTTCTCTTATATTTGTGAAAGCCTTATTTGTAGTTGGTGCTCCTTGAATTGGTTGAAAATCCCCAACACGTAGATGTTGAAATGCACAAGACAACTAAGAGGGGGGTGAATCAATTTTTACCAATCTCATTCACACATCTCAAACAATTATTAACTCCACATCTACTTTGATTTTTTATTAAGTATGACTATGAAATGCAAATAACAAAAAGCAATATCAACACAAGAGACACCAAATTTACGTGGAAAACCCAATGAGAGAAAAACCATGGTGAGGATTAACTCACAATATAATAGTAATGCAAAATTGGATACAAAGGCTCATTGCCAAAGGGCTCACTGCCTACAGATAAGACCCACTATCCAGAAGGGAGGCTCACTACCTACATATAAGAAAGGATAACAAAAAATCCACCACAATAGGTTCCACACTTTCGCACACTCTGATTCTCACACTTGTTTTGAACTTGTCACTCTTGTTACACACAATTCACAACATCTTGACTTGTGATTATACCATCTTCAATCTTAAAGACTTTTTCCAATATCGGCTACACATTCTTTATTTTATAAATTCAAACTAGGTTGGTGACTCAACATTCATGCGGTGGATAAGAATGAGAGTGTACTAAATTAATACTTAACTAGGACCCAAAACAACATCTTGGATCAATCACATGCTTCCTTAAATTGATACTTATCTTTCGCATAACATGTAGACATCGGGTTAGCCAAGCCTAATGAAAACACCAATGAATATTGAAGTACATGCATCCGCAACAAGAAGATAACACATGGACCATATAACACACTTCACCATATACTAGAATACATCTTAGATACCTTCAAATACATCTGCAAGATCTGAAATAAAATTGCAGAGTAGAAACATTTCTCCAAGTTCATTGAAAAACAACTATGCCAGAGGAGTTCACAAACCGGTGAACACAACTTTCTCTCTCCATCAAACAAAAAGCCTTAACTCGGGATATATCACCCAAGGATGCTCATAAACAACATTATAGATTTGCACAAGCATAGGATCAATATAGAAGAAATGCAAGCACATTATCGGAGCACATTTAGAACACACACAATTTTGTCTTTACTATTTATTATTTTTCTCAAAATCACTTGATGGATTATCATATCAACACACCTACAACACCATAAAAATAGATCCATGTACTCACAACATCTCTACAGTATCTCAACCATACAAGTACCACCTGCAATCACTTGATTTCTTTCACTGCAACAACCTGAACTATGTTGACATCAATGACAACATTAATGACAATACCACCATACTCATTCATACTTGAAACAATCTCCCCCTTTGTCATTCATGGCAACACATGATATGAAAAACCATCAAATATATCATACACACTCTCCTGCTTTTTCTTTTTCTTTTGAGATTAGACAACATACACAACGATTTTGCACACTCTTCTCCTTGGAAGATAAGCTTTTTCACATGATTCTCTCTCCCCCTTTGACATCAATGAGAGAGAATTTTTTTACATGATTCTTCAGTCATATAAAATTTTGATCACTCCCCCTTAGGAATGCACCTACATCTCATACTACAACAATGATACTCTTTACTCCCCTTAAGGATTAGACCCCAATCATCAATACTGATGAGGAATATGTATATCCACTAGACTGATGCACTTCATTGTGCACCTAGTTCAAATAAGGAGTGGCAATAACCCCCAACTTCTCCCTGAGATACTCAAAATTATCCTTAGGAAGAGCCTTAGTAAATATATCTATAATCTGATCCTTTGTAGACACATATTCAAGCCTGACTTCATTCTCCAACACCTCCTCCCTTAAGAAGTGATATCTGATAGATATATTCTTTTTCCTTGAATGCATTACCAAATTCTTTGAAATATTTATTGTACTTGTATTATCATAGAAGATAGGTATAGGCTTATCACATATCACACCTATATCCTTCGATGTTTGCTTCATCCAAAGTTCCTGTGTATAGTAGGATGTTGTTGCAATATACTCAACTTCTACAGTGGATAAAGAAAATGAATCTTATTTCTTGCTTAACCATGAAACCAATCTTCCTCCAAGAAATAATTTATCACCACTTGTACTCTTTCGATCATCTACACAACCAACCCAATCTGCATCAATGTAAGCATTCAAAGTGAAATCAGTATCCTTAGGATACCACAAACCATAATCTAGAGTGACATTTAGATATTCGAATATCATTTTCACAATTGTAACATGTGCTTCTTTGGGTTTTGCTTGAAATATGGCAACCAAACATACTGCATGCATGATATCCGATCTAGTAGCAGTAAGATATAACAGTCAACTAATCATAGATTTGTACATGCTCTGATCAATTTTAGGATAATCATCATCCTTAATTAGTTTACATACAGTGACCATAGGGGTATAGACCGGTTTGGAATCATCCATTCCAAAATTCTTCAACAATTCTTTAACATACTTAGATTGTGAAATGAATATGTCCTTATCAGTTTGATTCACTTGAATTCTAAGAAATAAATTCAACTCAACAATCATAGACATCTCAAACTCTTTTTGCATCTCCTCTGCAAAATTTCTTGCACATATCTTCATTTCCTCTAAAGATAATATCATCAACATACACAACCACTATCAACATTTTGTTTCCTTCAACTTTGAAATAGAGATTACTATTTGTAGAGCCTTTTATGAACCTTTGTTGTGTCAAATATATGTCCAACCTTGCATACCATGCTCTAGGAGCCTGTTTAAGTCAATATAGTGTCTTTTTCAACTTGCAAACCATGTTTGGTTTATCTGATAACTGAAAATATCTTTGGTTGTTCCATGTACACTTCTTGCAATTATCCATTTAGGAATGCAAACTTAACATCCATCTAGTGTACTTTGAAATATTTATGGGCAAAAGATGCCAAAAACATTTGAATGGCCTCCATTCTTTCCATTGGAGAAAATTTATCCTCAAAGTCTATTCCTTCAACCTATGTATAACCTTTGCATACAAGCCTTGCTTTGTTTCTTACTACTTCACCATCTTCATTCAAATTATTCTTGAATACCCATTTTATACCAATTACATTATTGTTTACTGGTCTAGGAACCAGTTCCCATGTCTGATTCTTCTCTATCTATTGCAACTCTTCCTCCATTGCTCTAACCCAATTCTCATCTTTGCATTCTTCACACACTTTTTTATGTTCTATCTTAAAAAGTAGACACAAATTTACCTTAGAGGCTACCACTTTGCTTCTTGTTGTTATGCCCTTTCCTTTGTCTCCAATTATCTATTCTTCTAGATTATTTTTCTATACATACTTAGAAGTCTTAGGAGAAGGTTCCAGAGTCTCTTCTTCTTCTTCAATCTGTTATTTTTCTTCCTTAGTCTTTTATTTCAACTGGTTTGTGCATATCTTCATCAACTTTTACATTTGCACTTTCGACTATCTTCCTTAGTCTTTTATTGTAGCATCTATATGCCTTACTATTTGTTGAATATCCAGGGAAAATACCTTCATCAAATCTTGCATCAAAATTTCCAAGGTTGTCATCATCTCTTTTAATATAACATCTACTTCCAAACACGTTAAAGTACTTAACAATAGGAATCTTGCCAATCCATGGTTCATAAGGGGTCTTTGTGTTGTTACCTCTAATATGAACTTTGTTAAGAATATAAAAAATCAGTGTGGATTGCTTCTCTTTATACATCAAGTAAATTTTCCTCTTTCATCATAGTTCTTGCAGCCTCCTGAACAATTTGGTTCTTCCTTTCTGCAACTCCATTCTACTGAGGAGTTCTAGGAGCAAAAAAATATCTCTTTTTACCATGCTCTTCACAAAATGTATTAAACTCACTGGAAGTGAATTCTCCACCTCTATCAGACCTTAAACATTTGATTATTAGGTTCACTTCATTCTCTACTCTTGCCTTGAAGACTTTGAATCTATCTAGATCTTGAACTTGTTAGAAAACCAAGATCACCTACATGCAATCACCTGTCACATGCAAAAGACATTTAGAACAAACAAGAAGTTCTATAAACCTCAAAGTGTAAAATGCATTATGAAAATCTCAAATATTACAAAGAGATCAATCTTTATGAAGGAGAACAATAAACCCTAAAAGGGAAACCCTAAATGAAACCCTAGTGTGCACGCTTAATATTTAATAAATAACTATTAATAGGCCTAAGTTTAGCTTAAGCAACAAGAGGAATAAGTGACTTAATTAATTAACCAGTATGATATAATTAATTAAACATAATAACTTATTACTCTAACACCCCCCTTTAAGATGAACTTAGGAAGAAGCTAAAACACTAGAAGAATATGCATACAAGCAAATATGGGTCCTGACAACTAGGCCTGATTAGGTACCCATTTACAAATGCAAGAAAGAGGTAGAGGAGGAAAACCCAGTGGGACAAAACCCCCCTACAATGATATGACATGCTGCAAAGAAGCACTAGAAGAACATTGTAGAGTAACACTAGAACCGCAATCTGGCAAGCAAGGAAAGATACTTATGTCTACAAGAAACCATATCAGAATCATAATGATGCAACAGCAGACCCGATGCCATGGAACACTCGAAAAATCCAAATGGGAACAACATTGGAATCTATGAAGTAGCAGTCAATTATTGAATGATGTATCACTGAAAACGAAGTGCAAAGATGCAAGATGCACTCTCCCAACTGTCAAAATATCCAAGTAATCTCCAAAACACCCATCGGGTCAAATTTGGAATAATGAAAAACCTGGGATGGATACAGAAAAAAGTGCATGGACAGCAACATAAAGCTCCTCAATACCTTTCCAACGCCACAAAGATAGCGAAAATGGGAGATCGTGGCAAAGAGTTATGAGCTCGAAAGCATAAAATAAAAATCTGACTTCAACCAGAAATAAATGCAGTGAAATAAGAAAATAATGAGAAATAAACTGCACCAAATGAAAGTACTCGGAACCAGCTTTCTGACGATATCTCGTTTGCCCGATTTTGATACCGTATGCCCAAGTTATGCAAAAAATAAAAAACTGCTTCTTTAGAGAAAACTAGGGTTAGGAGGGGACAAATAGGGCGTCATACGAATGCTGACGTCAGCAGTTCAGAAGCATATATTTGATGGCCTGGAGGCCGTCACCACAAAAAAATCCCCTCTGCAGAAATTTTTTAGGCCCCTAGTCACCATATGACTGCAGGCAAAGCCGAGGGGGGTTGGAGTGGGCCGAGGGCCAGGCACGGAGCTCCCGATCCCCCATATGACCGCAGATCGAGCAGTGGAGGCCCACGGGGGTTGGCGGACTGGCAGACCAATGGTGGTGAAGGGGTGGCGCCGCCCAAGGCCGCTGCTCCTGGTGGCTGCTGGGCGGTGCGATGGCGGCACCCTCATTTCTTCTATGAGTGCCAAAGTTTTTAAAAAAACATGTAGTTTTTTCAAATTTTTTTTATTTTTTTCGGAGTTCATGCCTCATGAATCGTGTTGGGGAGGCCGTACGACCTCCCTGGAAAAAACTATTTTGCCTCAAAAACCAACTGCTCGAAAATGAATGATTTGACAGGCGTTTCTAGGGTTTCGGGGTGCTGCGAATGCGATGGCGACGTCCGTTTGAGCCCATAGTGTCCCAAAAATTTGGCTACGCCCAGATCTTGCAAAAAAGATGCCTGTAGAATTCCTTGCACTTAAAACTCACTGAGAAGCCATATCTTCAGATCACGAACAAGCAGCGATAGGTCTAGAGCTCTGATACCATGTTAGAATTTGATAAAACTCAACCTCACAGTCCCCAAGAATCACCTACAAGCAATCACCTGTCACATGCAAAAGACATTCAGAAGAAACAAGAAGTTCTGTAAACTTCAAAGTGTAAAATGCATTATGAGAATCTCAAATATTACAAAGAGATCAATCCTTATGAGGGAGATCAATAAACCCTAAAAGGGAAACCCTAAATGAAACCCTAGTGTGCACACTTAATAATTAGTAAATAATTATTAATGCGCCTAAGTTTAGCTTAAGCAACTAGAGGAATAAGTGACTTAATTAATTAACCAATATGATATAATTAATTAAGCATAATAACTTATTACTCTAGCATAACTTTATCCCTGAGAAATGTAACCCATGCCATTCTAGAATAATCATCAATCAAAAGCATAAAATAAATGTCACCATTAAGACTCTGTGTTTTTGTGGGACCACAGAGGTCTGTATGAACCAATTACAACATCCTGGTAAATGATTTCTCTTTTCCTTTAAAGTTTCATCTTGTTTGTTTTCCCAATTGACAACTTTTGTAAACCGTATTGGAATGCTTTGTGATTTTAGGCAAATCCTTGACAACTTGTCTTGAAATAATCCTAATCATATTGTCAAAGTTTACATGTCCCATACTCCAGCACCAAAGCCAACTTTCATTAACTTGAGACACAAAACAACAACCATCAACACTTTTAAGTTGTTAAATGTTTCCATATGTTCTTCAGCAGCTACCACAATTCTAGACCCTTTTATGATCTAACAGGTATTATCCTAGAATACAAGCTTAAATCCTTTGCTACACATTTTTCCAACACTCAAAATATTATGCCTTAAGCCCTTAACATAATAGACATCATCATTACTATGTTTTCCATAAAAAAAAATTGTTCCTTTTCTAACAATCTTTGCACTAGAATCATCTCCAAACATGACTAATCCTCCATCATACTTTTCTAGTTTAGTGAAATTGCTTTTATCTCCAGTCATATGATTTCAACAACCACTGTCAATTACCCAAATATCTTCATCTTGTCTATCATGAAAGGCAGTAACTAGAGTGCCTTCCATCTCATCATTCTTATTTTCTGGACCACATTCCCTTGCACATCTTCCATGGTTAGTAGATACAAATTTATTCTCCAAGGCTAGAAACAAGCATTCATCTTTATCATCCTCAAAATTAGACTCATCATCAAAAATTCTAGCATCTTCTCTAACATAATATAATTTCTTGAAGTTTTTATCCTTTTTGTCTTTATTATCTCTGTTCTTTTTGTGTATGGATCTATCTGGACATCTTGAAGCATAGTGACCAATATTTCTACAATTGAAACATTTAAAGGGTAACATACCTTTGTACTTACCAGTACCTTTCTTCAAATTCCTTCTAAAATTTGCTTCCAACTCCTCCGAACCTTCACTATTTGGATCATCTTCTATCTTAATTGCTTTGAAGGTTGTTTCTATTTTCTCCTTTTCTTTTCCAAACTTCCTCATTTCAAATGCAGTTAAGGTGCCAAATAGTTGTTCTTTAGTGAATTTCTTTGGATCATATACTTCCTCAATAGCTGAGACCTTCTCACTATAGCTCTCTGATAGGGTCATCAAAATATTCTCTATTATATTTTCATCTATCAGAGTACCACCTTGATTTCATAGCTCTGAAAGTAGCTTGCAATGTCTTCACCTTCTTCCATTTTCATGTTTTCATATATGTGCTTTGTTGTTAGCTTACTTGATAATTTGACTCTATCATTTCCTTCATAGATATCTTTCAACTTTTCCCACACTTCATAAGCAGTGCCTAATGAAATCTTTTATTTGCCCAGTCTTAGATAAAGAACTATAGATTGCATACCTTTCTTTTTCATTTTCCTCATACGAAGAAATCTCATCTGTAGAAGAAGGACCACTTGTCGATTCAACATATTTAGTCTCAAAAACTTTCCAAGTCTTGAAACCAAGAGAGATAAGGTAACCTCTCATCTACACTTTCCAGTCACTATAGTCAGATCCATCAAACACAAGAATTGACAGATTATATGCCATCAGATCTACCTCAAGAAGTTAAGCTCTTCTCCGAGGAACCAAAGATCTAATACCAATTTTTGAAATGCACAAGACAACTGAGAGGGGGGTGAATTAGTTATCACCAATCTCATTCATAAATATCAAACAATTATTAACTCCATGTCTACTTTGATCTATTATTAAGTATGAGCATGAAATGCAAATAACAGAAAGTAATATCAACACAAGAGACACTAGATTTACGTAGAAAACCCAATGAGAGAAAAACCACAATGAGGATTAACTCACAATATAATAGTAATGCAAAACTAGATATAAAGGCTCACTACAAAAGGGCTCACTACCCAAAATAGGACTCATTGTCTAGATACAAGGCTCACTACCTACAGATAAGACTCACTTTCCATAAGGGAGGCTCACTACTTATAGATAAGAAAGGATAACAAAAAATCCACCACAATAGGTTCCACATATTTGCAACCTTGATTATAGAATTGCAGACACCATCAACTCACTCCTTTCCAGAGTCAAACACATTAAAGTACTACTGCCTTGATTCACTTTCACACACACTTCTTCTCACACTTGTTTCACACTTGTCACTCTTGTTACACACAATTCGCAACATCTTGACCTGCATTTATACCATCTTCAATCTTAGAAACTTTCTCCAAGGTCGGCTACACATTATTTATTTTACAAATTCAAACTAGGTCAGTGACTCAACATTCCCGTGGTGGATAAGAATGAGAATGGACCAAACTAATACTTAACCAGGACCTAAAACACCATCTTGGATCAATCACATGCTTCCTTAAATTGATACTTATCTTCTACATAATGTGTAGACATCAAGCCAACCAAACCTAATGAAAACACCAATGAATATTGAAGTATACGCATCCACAACAAGAAGATAAAATGTGGACCACATAACACACTTCACCATACACCAGAATACATCTTAGATACCTTCAAATACATCCACAAGATCTGAAACAAAATTGCAGAGCATAAACATTTCTCCTAGTTCACAAAAAAACAACTCTACGAGAGAAGTTCACAAACTAGTGAACACAACTTTCACTCTCCATAAAACCAAAAGCTATAACTCAAGATATATCACCCAAGGATGTTCATGAACAACACTATAGATCTACACAAGCATATGATCAGCATACAAGAAATGCAGAGCACATTACTAGAGGACATTCAAAACACACACATAACTCTGTCTTCACTATTTATTAATTTTCTCAAAAACACTTGATGACTTATCATATCAACACACCTACAACACTATAAAGATATATGCATGTTCTCACAACATCTCTACAGTATCTCAACCATACAAGTACCACCTACAATCACTTTATTCCTTTCACTACAACAACCTAAATTGTGTTGGCATCAATGACAACACCACCATACTCATTCGTACTTGCAACAATCTCCCCCATTCTCATTGATGGAAACACATGATGTGAAAAACCATCAAAGACAACATACACACTCTCCTACTTTCTTTTTTTCAGATTAGACAACCTACACAATGTTTCTACACACACTTCTCCTATAAGATAATCTTTTTCACATGATTCTCTCTCCCCCTTTGACATCAATGGCAAAGAATTTTTTTTACATGATTCTTCAGCCATATAAAATTCTAATCACCCCCCTTTAGGAGTGCACCAAAATCTCATACTGCAACAATGATACTCTCTACTCCCCCTTAGGAGTAGACCCCAATAATCAGTCCAAATAGATGAGGAATCTGTATATCCACTAGACTGATGCACCTCCATGTGCACCTAGTTCAAAGGAGGGGCAGTAACCCCCAACTTCTCCCCAAGATACTCAAAATTATCCTTAGGAAGAGCTTAGTAAATATATCAGAAATTTGATCCTTTGTACACATATTTAAGCCTGGCTTCATTCTCCAACACCTTCTCCCTTAAGAAGTGATATCAAAAAAATATATGATTTATCCTTGAATGCATTACCGGATTCATTGAAATATTTATTACACTTGTATTATCACAGAACATAGGGATAGGCTCATCACATATCACACCTATATCCTTCAATGTTTTCCTATGTTACCCATTTCTCAAATTTTTCTTAAAAAGATACAAAAAAATTCCTCTGTTACCTCTACTACTTCCACTTTTTAAAAAATCTATCTTTTTCAAGAAAAACTTATTTTTTCAAAAATAGACAATTTGTCTCTTTAGCACACGAGAACCTAAAAAAACCCATATCTTCGATTTTTCACAAAAAAAATGTTTCATAGATACTAATATTAAGGGGTTCTTGCATGTTGGTGAAAAATCAGCTTTTTGAAAGAATGAACGATATGGGTTTACTTAGAATGATATTCTCTACAAAACCCTTTTCTTAGATTATTCTTAAGAATAATTTTTTTTGTCCCTATTACCTCTACTAATTCTACTTTCCAAAAAAATCTATCTTTTTCAAGAACAACATATTTTTTCAAAAAGCAGACGATCTGGGTCTCTTTAGCACATGAGCACCATCAAAACCCCTATCTTCGTTTTTTCCCAAAAAATAGTTTCGTAGATTCTATTTTTGAGGGGTTCTTGCATGTTGGTGAAAAATTAGTTTTTTAAAAATAGGATAATTTGGGTTTGCTTAGAACGACATTCTCTACCAAACCCATTTCTCAGATTATTCTTAAGAAGATTCAAAAAAATTTCCTTTGTTACCTCTACTACTACTTTTCAAAAAAATCTATCTTTTTCAAAGAAGAACTTATTTTTTCAAAAAATGGTCGATCTAGGTCTCTTTTAGCACACGAGCACCTTCAAAACCCAAATCTTCTATTTTTCCCCAAAAAAATTGTTTAATAGATTCCATTTTTGAGGGGTTCTTGCATGTTGGTGAAAAATCTATTATTTGAAAAATAGACGACTTGGGTCTACTTAGAACGACATTCTCTATAAAACCCATTTGTCAAATTTTTCTTAAGAAGATTCAAACAATTTGCCTCTATTACCTTTACTACTTCTACTTTTAAAAAAAGTCTATCTTTCCAAGAACAAATTATTTTTTCAAAAAATGAATGATCTGGCTCTCTTTAGCACACGAGTCACCTACAAAACCCATATCTTCAAGTTTTCCCAAAAAAATTGTTTCATAGATTTTATTTTAGAGGGGGGGCTCTTCCATGTTGGTGAAAAATCATTTTTTCAAAAACGGACGATCTGGGTCTACTTAGAATGACATTCTCTACAAAACCCATTTCTTAGAGTTTTCTTAAGAAGATTCAAAAAAATTGCCTCTATTACCTCTACTGCCTCTACTTTTTAAATTTTATTTTATTTTTTTCAAGACCAACTTGTGTTTTTAAAAACCAAATGATTTGCGTCTCTTTAGCACACGAGCACCTACAAAACCAATATCTTCAGTTTTTTTTCAAAAAAAATATTTCGTAGATTCTATTTTTGAGGTGTTCTTGCTTGTTAGTGAAAAAATAGTTTTTGAAACAAGGACAGTTTGGGTCTACTCAGAACGACATTCTCTACAAAACCCATTTCTCAAATTTTTCCTAAGAAGATTCAAACAATTTGCCTCTATTACCTTTACTACTTGTACTTTTCAAAAAAACTATCTTTTTGAAATACAACTAATTTTCTGAGAAAACGGACAATCTAGGTCTCTTTAGCACATGAGCACCTACAAAACCCATATCTTTGATTTTTCCCAAAAAAATTGTTTCGTAGATTATATTTTGAGGGGTTCTTGCATGTTGGTGAAAAATCAACTTTTTCGAAAAATGGACGATCTGGGTTTAGTCAAAACGACATTCTCTACAAAACCCATTGCATATATTACCTCTTCTACTACTTTCCAAAAAAATATATCTTTTCAAGAAACAACTTATCTTTTCGAAAAACTGATGATCTGGGTCTCTTTAGCACACGATCGCCTATAAAACCCATATCTTTGATTTTTCCCAAAAAAATTGTTTCGTAGATTCTATTTTGAGGGCTTCTTGCGTGTTGGTGAAAAATCAACTTTTCAAAAAATGGACGATCTGGGTCTACTCAGAATGACATTCTCTACAAAACCCATTTCTCATATTTTTCTAAAAAAGATTCAAAAAAATTTCCTTTGTTACCTCTATTGATTCTACTTTTAAAAAAATCTATCTTTACAAGAACAACTTTTTTTTTTCAAAAAACAAATGATTTAGGTGCCAGGTGCCCTTTAGCACACAAGCACCTACAAAACCCATATCTTCGATTTTCCCAAAAAAATATTGTTTCATAGATTCTCTTTTTGAAGGGTTCTTGCATGTTGGTGAAAAAGTAGTTTTTCAAAAATTGGACGATCTGGGTTTACTCAAAACGACATTCTATTCAAAACCCATTTGTCATATTTTTCTTAAGAAGATTCAAAAAATTGGCCTCTATTACCTCTACTGATTCTACTTTTCAAAAAAAAAAAACTTTTTAAAGAACAACTTATTTTTTGAAAAAACGGACGATTTGGGTCTCTTTAGCATACGAGCACCTGTAAAACCCATATCTTCATTTTTTCCCCCAAAAAAATGTAGATTCTATTTTTGAGGGATTCTTGCATGTTGTTGAAAAATCAGTTTTTCAAAAAATGAACGATCCGGGTTTACTCGAAACGACATTCTCTACAAAACCCATTTCTCATATTTTTATTAAAAAGATTCAAAAAAATTCCCTTTGTTACCTCTACTACTTTTGCTTTCCAAAAAATCTAACTTTTTCAAAAACAACTTATTTTTTTAAAAATTGACAATTTGGTTCTCTTTAGCACACACGCACCTACATAACCCATATATTCGATTTTTCCCAAAAAAAATATTTCGTAGATTCTATTTTTGAGGGGTTCTTGCATGTTGATGGAAAATTAGCTTTTCAAATAATGGACAATTTGTGTTTACTCAGAACGACATTCTCTTCAAAACCCATTTCTCATATTGTTTCTTAAGAAGATTCAAAAAAATTGCTCTGTTACCTCTACTGCTTCTACTTTTCAAAAAAAATATCTTATTGAAAAACAACTTATTTTAAAAAAAAACGGACGATCTGTGTCTCTTTAGCACACGAGCACCAACAAATCCCATATCTTCGATTTTTCTCAAAAAAAATGTTTTGTAAATTCAGTTTTTTGAGGGGTTCTTGCATGTCGGTGAAAAATCTGTTTTTCGAAAAATGGACATACCAATTTCCCTGATTTTTCTTAATTGAAGATTCAAAAAAATTGCCTCAGCTACCTCTACTACTTCTAATTTTCAAAAAAATCAATCTTTTTCAAAAAGAACTTATTTTTTTTAAAAACAGTTTGGGTCTGTTTAGCACATGAGCACGTAGAAAACCCATATCTTCGATTTTTCCCCAAAAAAATTGTTTCATAGATTCTATTTTTGAGGGATTTTTGCATGTCAGTGAAAATTCAATTTTTAGAAAAATAGACGATCTGGGTATGCTCAGAACAACATTCTCTACAAAACCCATTTCTTAGATTTTTCCTAAGAAGATTCAAAAAGTTTACCTATGTTACCTCTAGTGATTTTACTTTTCAAAAAACTATCTTTTTCAACAATAACTTATTTTTTCAAAAAACAGAGGATCTTGGTCTAGTTAGCACACGAGCACTAGCAAAACCCATATCTTTGATTTTTTCTAAAAAATTGTTTCGTAGATTCTATTTTTGAGGGGTTCTTGTATGTTGGTGAAAAATCAGTTTTTCAAAAAATAGACCATTTGGGTTTACTCAAAACAACATTCTTACAAAACCCATTTCTTAGATTTTACTTATAAAGATTCAAAAATTTTGCCTTTGTTACCTATATTGCTTCTACTTCTCAAAAAAACTATTTTTTTCCAAAACAACTTATTTTTTCAGAAAACGGACAATTTGGGTCTTTTTAGCACATGAGCACCTATAAAACCCATATCTTTGATTTTTCCCAAAAAAAATTGTTTCGTAGATACTATTTTTTGAGGGGTTTTTGCATGTTGGCAAAAAATCATTTTTTTGATAAATGGATGATTTGGTTCTACTTAGAAAGACATTCTCTCCAAAACCCATTTCTTAGATTTTTTGTTAAGAAGAATAAAAAAAATTGCCTTTGTTACCTCTACTGATTCTACTTTTCAAAAAAACCTATCTTTTTCAAAAACAACTTATTTTTTCAAAAAACAGACGATTTGGGTCTCTTTAGCACACGAGCACCTACACAACCCATATCTTCGATTTTTTCCAAAAAAATTGATTAATAGATTATATTTTTGAGGGGATTTTGCATGTTGGTGAAAAATTAGCTTTTCGAAAAATGGATAATCTAGGTTTACATAGAACGACATTCTCTACAAAACCCATTTCTCATGGTTTTCTCAAGAAGATTAAAAAAATTTGCCTCTGTTACCTCTATTGATTCTACTTTTTAAAAATATCTATCTTTTTCAAGAACAACTTATTTTTGTAAGAAATGGGCAATCTAGGTCTCTTTAGCACATGAGCACCTGCAAAACCCATATCTTCAATTTTTCAAAAAAAAAAACTATTGCGTAGATTATATTTTTGAGGGATTCTTTCATGTTGGTGAAAAAATAGTTTTTCGAAAAACGGACAATCTAGGTGTACTTAGAACGACATTTTTTAGAAAACCTATTTCTTAGATTTTTCTTAAGAAGATTAAAAAAAAATGCCTCTATTACTTTTACTAGTTCTATTTTCCAAAATATCCATCTTTTTCAAAATCAACTTATTTTTTCAAAAAATAGACGATCTAGGTCTCTTTAGCACACGAGCACCTACAAAACCCATATCTTCGATTTTTCCCAAAAAAATTGTTTCGTAGATTGTATTTTTGATGGGTTCTTGCATGTTGGTGAAAAATCAATATTTAGAGAAATGGACGATGTGGGTCTACTTAGAACGAAATTCTCTACAAAACCTATTTCTCAAATTTTTCTTGAGAAGATTCAAATAATTTGCCTTCAACCTCTCCTGATTCTACTTTTCAAAAAAATCTCATTTTCAAGAACTACTTATTTTTTCAAAAAACAGACAATCTGGGTCTGTTTAGCACATTAGCACCTGGAAAACCCACATCTTCATTTTTTCCAAAAAAAATTGTTTCGTAGATTCTATTTTTGAGGATTCTTGCATGTTAGTGAAAAATCAATTTTTCGAAAAATAGACGATATGGGTCTACTCAAAACAACATTATCTGTAAAACCCATTTCTCAGATTTTTCTTAAGTAGAATAAAAAAATTCCTATGTTACCTCCATTGCTTCTACTTTTCAAAAAAGCCTATTTTTTTCAAGAACAACTTACTTTTTCAAAATAGAGGATCTGGGTCTACTTGGAGCACCTACAAAAGCCATATCTTTGGTTTTTCACATAAAAAGTTGTTTCGTAGATACTATTTGTAAGAAGGGGACCAACCATGTCAAGGCCCAAGGTCATGGAGGTTCGAGAGCAACAGGCTACTCTAACTTACCTCAATTTAAGCAAATGTTGAGAAAGGCGGGATGAGAATTATGAGGACTATAATGTCCTGCGATCACTCTACAGACCTGAGATTCTGAAGGAGACTAGGCGAGTCAGTTTTTAGGGTTAATTCTGTCTCTTAGATAGCTCTTTGTTAAAGGACATAAGCATATATCTGGGACGATAGTGTGACGCGTTGGTGTCTCTCAGGTGCACTAGCATCTGTATGGCTAGAGAACTATGAAGAAAAAGTTTAACCACTTAAAAACAAACTAATGACCTAGTTAATAATTTCTAAGAGAAAAAAATAACACTATGAAATACAAAACATATAAACGAATATGATAAAACAAGTGGATTAAGGTAAGGGTGACAAGAACGATCTCACACAAGAGCTTGTTCGCTAGCTCGTTCCAAAATATCTCTACCTACACACAAAAGAGAGAAATTGTTGGGGGGTTGTTTAGGGGCCTGTCTCAGTCAGATCCCCATTTTGGTGTTTCCACCTCCACGGACAACCAAGTTTGCAACGAGATAAAAATAATATGATAAAGAAGGAAATAAAAGCACAAGAACATTAAAACAATACAAAACAATAATGTGCTAACTCAACCAAGTAATAGCGAAGGAGATTGGAGAGCTTACCACCTCCACCAAGAGCGCTCAAGGCTAATGGGGGAGAGAATGAGAGGAACTCAAGCCTCTGCTACAATGGTGTTGTCCTACGCTTGCTCTATTGAAGTGATGGAGTGATGAAATTGTTGTTATGGAGTGCAAGAATGTTGCTTGAATGCTTGAAGTGCTTGTGTAGAGACTTGAGAATGTGTAAAAGCTTGAAAATGAATGAATATGAAGGAAAGATGAAGAAAACGACCAGTCGGCCAGCCGAAGGGAGGCGTTACAATTTGACTTCCAATGGGAAGTGTAACTCCTCTACAAACTCCAGCTGCAAGAATCTACAGGGATGTAAGTGCACCGCACGAACATCTGCATGCCACATAGACGTCCTCGACAATTTCTCTTCTAACAATGCTCAAAATAGGTGCCAAGTGGATGGGAGGCAGCAGGCCTAGGTGGAATTAAGCCTCCGATTTTGGTTTTCTAAAGGGGTGAAGGGTAAAAGGAAAATTTGTGTTAGGGGTGCAAATTTGCTCCTGTACATTTTTCCCCCACTTTATTGAGCATGAATACTGATGAGTGCTTTGGTAAAATAGATCAAAGAAGTAGTAGGGTTAGAAATGTATACCTAAACCATCGAGGAAGGAGACTGCGATTTGGCAAACCTAAGAGTTCGAGACAGGTAAAGGACTTCATAACTCCATAGAACTATGAAGCTAAAGAATGAAAGTGCCTTATAGGCCTGCAGACCTGGAAGGAAGGTATCCCCCAAGAACTCTCATATGAAGGAAACCAAGAAGAGCACCTTATAGACCCGCAAACCTGCAAGGAAGGTATCCCCCAAGAACTCTCACATGAGGGAGACTGAGAAAAGGGGACTTTGTAGAGTCAAAAAGTGGTGACATGTTTACCCGCAAATAGAACACGTCAGGAAGCAGTCGCACAGGCCAGTGAACATATAGTCACATAGACCATCACCAGGCTAGAATAATTTCAAAGGGATTCCTCAACAACCCTTCAAAAGGTAGAGGAGTCCACTCAAGGGTTGCACCATTTGAAAAGTCTAGTCAAGCTGCCCTCAAGCTAGGTGAAAGGATGTGAAGTAGGTCTAGTCAGGCTGCCCTCGAGCTAGATGCAAGGATAGGAAACCGTTCTAGCTGGGCTGCCCCTGAGCTAGATGCTAGAGATAAAAACTTTCGAAGGGGTCCCTCGAGAACCCAACGTAAAAGGGAGTCCACTCAAGGGGTGCATTGTTCAAAATCTAGTGCCCTCTTTCTCGAATCGATTCACCATCAAGGAATCCTTTTGAAATATGTTCACTTCATCAATGAATTTGAAAGGAAGGATATGCCCCCACGCAAGGGGAAAATAATATTTGTTCCCTCTTTGGAGGAAGGTTCCCAAGTCCTTCCTTTATGAACCCGTGTTGGAGGAAACATGTTTCATTACGGTTTCAAGTCGAGAATGCAATTCTAACAAAGAGGAGTGCGAAGGCTATTGAGAAAATATTTTTTGGCAACAAATGAATTTTCTAAAGATCCAATTGATGTAGAAATGGCGTTGTCACACATATGAGGGACAACACAAGAAAAGAAGAGAGAAAGAGAAACCAAAAAGGAAAGGAAAGAGAATTGGAACAAAGGGCACAATGGTAGCCTGATATTTCAGGGTCAGAACTGCTCATAAATATATGTAAGTATAATAATAGTAAATAAATGAATTGTCATCAACCCCATACTATATCAGGCCATGTGAGGAATGCATGAGAAGACAAATAAAAAATAAAAAATTGGGTCAACATGGAAGGGAAGCCTAAATGCTCCCAATGCTTTCCATCGTCCCTAATTTGCCAAAAGTCAATCACATACATGGAAGAATGGTGATACACATAGAAGAAGTTTTATGACATGGCCACCATGCCTATATCCAAGCACTAATAGGGGCGACGAGGGTCATCCAGGCACACATAGCATGATTATGAGGGAAAAACATCACAAAACACACACACATCTAATCTAGAGATCAAGAAGGGGTCTCCCTCTAGCACTGGTCAACCAAGAGGTCATAGCTTCCCACTTTAGATCATCGTAAGGGGAAGGAGGATTATCCTCTAGTGGTGGAATGTTAAGGGGAGGAGTTTTCGACCCTCCCACAACAAGGGCTAAGGAAGAAGGACATGTGTGGTCTTTGTTGCTCAACTCTTGTGGGTCTAAGGTCAACGACTTCGCGAAGATTGTTGATAAGGTCAAAACTTCATCCACCAAGTTAAACATGCACTTAATGGGAGTACCATGTTTCACCTCGACAGAAGAGGAATATTGCACCTGAGGTTCACCACTAGGCTCACTGAGTGATTCGGGAGTGGTGACAAAGTTAGGAGAGGTTGGGCTGATTTCGTCACCAGGATAGAACAAGTTAGCGCAAGGCCACCTTTCGAAGAAGGTGGGTTCCTCTTACATCCTCTGTTGCTGGAGGAACCACTCTCTACCTTCTTCATCATTGGAGGAAGTGAAATCCCCACAGACAAGGCAAGAAGGGCAGAGGGAGAGGAGGAGCAAAGAACCACAACAAATACGACTGAAGTAATAATCATATCTATGAGCCTTGTCAAAGGCAAGACATTTAGAATGGATATCAACAAGGGTGGCTCTATCGAAGGAGTGATGAAAACTCACACCTTTCTAGGGTTAGGTTCATTTTCACTCACAGCAGAAGTTGGAAGCCATATAAAGCTGATTTGAACACAAGGGAGAGAGGAGGACATGATAGGAGATCTTGATATAGGAGTGGTTGTCTCCTCTTCCTTCCTTTGTAAGGCAACCTACTCAGCTAAGAGAGCTTTTTGTCGACGCTTGCGCTCACATGCAAGGCAGTTTTTGTGACTCTTTGAGCTAGAGGCTGGAGGTTGCAAAGGAACATATGACTCCTGCTCAGCCATGGGAGTGTCCTCCACAATTATTTCTAGTGGAGGGATGGGCTCCTAGATGGGAGCAAGAGGGAGAGGTTCAAAAATAGCAAGGGGAATCGACTCTTGTGCCTCGATGGTGGGCCTCTTCCCATTTATTGCTTTAGGAGCAAGAGTGGTAGGAGGATGCAGGGAAAATTCTCTTCGTGATCTTTTCTTTTTGTTGTATAAATAGTACCAGGGCCTAGGAGGCTTGGTAGGGGGATCCGATATCCTAATCTTGGGTCTTCGCCAAGCAGGCACCATTAGACTTAATAGGTAAAGGCCAGACTTACTCATCCAATACTCCTCCCAAGAGAGGGGAGTAGATGAGGCGGGCTGAGAAGGAGCAAGCTTCTCCTTTCCCTTTCGAGAGGAGGAGGCAGCTAGTTGCTCTGCTACAAGAAGGGTCAAATTTGGCTGTCCCTTGCCCGTAGTCTTATACTTCACGTAATTCTTATAAAGTAGGTTTGTTCTTGGAGGGAGCAGACCGACCGAGGTGGGCCAAAAGTGATCCAATGAATATCCCCCATAGGACACCACTAGCTAGTATTGAGTATGATGCACCACGTGCACGACACCTTCATGGGAAAAATTTAAATATTTATGAATTACACAGGCGATCCCATTCACGGAAGTTGGCCAAGGTATACTTAGTTTCACCCTAATAGGTCTGACTCAGGAATAAGATCGAAAACCATATATACGCTTCTAGGTCCAACCAAGATGGACAACATTATTGATCCATATGGTTTGAAAGAAAGACCATCATGCGTACAGATGATGGAATTTTTTTTTTCATATTCTTCCCTTTTCAAGGAATTCAAATGTAGAGTCTCCTCCGTGATGAAATTCACTCTACTTGCAGGGTCAACTAAGACCCTTGTCAAAATGTTACCATTGAGGCAAGTGGGAATGTAAAGTAGGGAAGGTTTATCATTTTTTGACACATCTTGTGAAGTGAATGTTATATCTGATAAACTGGTCACATGACGAGGAGTAACAGTAACCATGTTAACATAGGCTTCAGGCTGAGTGATAGAATCAAAGGGATCGATAGTCATGTTAGTAGAATGCGACATAAATAGGTTTTTGTATATCTATAATTCACTATTAGCTTTTTCCACTGACTTGTTCGTATTTTGTTTGCTTCCATCAAGATGAATGGTACCATCCTCAATGTGATCCTGTATCTCATGATGCCGGTACATGAAATGTTCGATATCATGTCCATTAACTCGATGGTATTGAGAATAGGTGTTTGCTTCATACCAACTAGGGTAAGGCTCCCTAATGGGTTTAGGGCTTGGCAAGTTAACAATCTTATCCTTCAATAGCTTTTATAAGATGGAGGAATAATATTCTGATAACTTTGTGAATTTTTGGTCATGTCTGAAGCCGTTGTTATCCACAATGGCTACTACATTCACAAAAACCTTTCCTTTTCTAGAGATTGATACAATGGAATTCCCTTCAGGATGAGAGTGCAAGGAGGATCCCCTGAACTGAACCATCATCTATTGATACTCCCACAGGGCTACACAAAAATGCACAAAAATAATAAGGGAAAATTTATCTTGCCAAGGCCTTTGTAAGTTCCCTATGAACACCTTTTGCACATCGGAGTCCGATAATGAGTATGAGATTTGTGAAAAAAGTTCTTGATATCATGCTATAAAATCAATAATCTTCTCACTATCCCCTTGTTTACACCGAACAAGGTCAAAGAAGGTCATCTTAGGTCTGATGTTGGATTGGAACCGTCATAGGAGTTGGTTCAAAAGTTGATCGAATGTAAAGATGGAATTGTTAGGCAAGGAACAATACCACTCGAGCGTTGTATCTTTCAGAGATCGAGGGAACGATTTTGGCATCAATGCATCATGATAGAAGAAGTTTATACATAAGGCATTAAAGGCGGACACATGCATTTGTGAGTCCCCTTTGTCATTGTATTTATCGAATTTAGGAATCTCCATCCCTTGCAAGAAAGGAATGTTTAGAATTGCTACCGACAATAGACTATTTTAGAAGAAGGGTTGGAAGATAGGCTAGGCAGAATCTTGGGAAAGGTTCACCAGTTGGTTCTGCATCTTACCCATATTCTAAAGAAGATGTTCAAAATCAGGTCATTAGAACATATAGGACTAGTGGAACCACCACCAGAGCCACTGCTAGGACCATCATCATGTCTACCACCAGAGCCGCAACCAATGCCACCACCACCAGTGTCACTGCCAGAGCCACCACCACTTCCAAAGCCACTACCATGACCTCCGCCACCAAAGCCTCCCTGATCATCCCACCTAATCCTCCACCACCGGAGGTGACATGAGGGTTGAAGTGAAAATCCAAAGGGTTTTTGTTTACTTTGATAGTTTCAGAACTTTTAGAAGCAGTAGGGATACTTATCGAAGGGACCGTGTCGGCCATGTACACAGATGTGGGAGGCAGTGACACCTCTAGGTATCTCTCATGTTCTTCAAAGGGGCTACCTTGTACCATGCTACTATGGTTCGAAGGAGCACATGATTTAGCCAGACCAACAAGACTAGCCAAGAGTTTTATGCATGTTCGATCTTTTCCTACCATATACTTTATTTCATTGATAACTTTAGCAGCCCTAGCCAGCTTCAAGTTTTTCTCCAAGTAGTTTTTCAAGGCACCCAACCCCTTTCTTAGACAAGTGACATATTCAGAAGGGATGTGGAAAAATTCATGCTCATCTATGGAAGATGATGTAGGTGAGGCAGAAAGAGTAGGGACGGGGTCCGTTTTGTCAAAGAATTAGACTTGCCTCCTGATTAGCAAGGCCAACTGCAAAACTAGAGAAGAGGCCTATGGAGAGATTAGAAGTGACCTTCATCTTCTCCATCGAAAGGTGTCACAAACTTCTCCTAACAATATACCCAGAGGTCATAGACTGGGTTGTGATGCTCATAAACTTTCACAACATGCAGGGGTACAACGATCAAAGGATATAAGGGTAAAAGCTCAAAACACCCACAAATGGGTAGACATTGCTTCACATCGGGTACACCAAAAAATGTAAGAGAGGGGGACCAACCACATCAAGGCCCTAGGTCACGGAGGGTCAAGAGCAGTAGGTTGCCCTAACGAACCTCAATTTAAAGGAATGTTGAGAAAGGCGAGATGAGAATGATGATGACTATAAGGTCCTACGATCACTCTACAAACCTGAGATTCTGAAGGAGACTAGGCGAGTCAATTTTTAGGGTCAACTCTCTGTCAAAGGACAAAAGTGTAGTTTTGGGACGAAATCGCAACACACTAGCTTCTCTCAGGTGTACTGGTGTCTGTATGGCCAAAGAACCAAGAAGACAAAGTCTGACCACTAAAAAACAAACTAACATCCTAGTTATAGTTTCTAAGAGAAAAAAATAACACTATGAAATATGAAACATATAAACGAATATGATAAAACAAGTAGATTAAGGTAAGGGTGACAAGAACGATCTCACACAAGAGCTTGTTCCCTAGCTCGCTCAAAAATATCTCCACCTACACATCGAAGAGAGAAATTGTCGGGGGGTTGTTTAGGGGTTTGCATCAGTTAGACCAACGTTTTGGTGTTTCCACCTCCACGGACAACCAAGTTTGCAACGATATAGAAATAGTATGATAAAGAAGGAAATAAAAGCAAAAGAACACTAAAACACTACAAAATAGTAATGTGCTAACTCAACCAAGTAATAGAGCAAGAGAGAGGAGAGCTTACCACCTCCACCAATAGCACTCAAGGGTAAGGAGGGAGAGAATGAGAGGAACTCAAGCCTTTTTTGTAATGGTTTTGTCCTACGCTTGCTCTATTGAAGTGGCAGAGTGATGAAATTATTGCTATGGAGTGCAAGACTATTGCTTGAATGCTAGAAGTGCTTCTGTAGAGACTTGAGAATGCGAAGAAGCTTGAAAATGAATGAAGGTGAGTGAGTATGAAGGAAAGATGAAGAAAATGGTCATATTCGAGGTCAGCCAACCAAAGAGAGGCGTTACAATTCGACTTCCAATGGGAAGTGTAACACCTCTATAGACTCCAGCTGTAGGAATCTATTAGGGACGTAAGTACACCATGTGGATGTCTACACGCTACATGGGCGTACCTGATAGTTTCTCTTCTATCGACCCTCAAAACAGGTGCCAAATAGACGAGAGGCAGTGGACCCAGGTGGAATTAAGTCTCTAAGTTTGTTTTTCTTAAGTGGAGAAGTTTAAAAAGGGAATTTGTGTTAGGGGTGAAAATTCACTCCTATAAACTATTTTTAAGGGGTTCTTGCATGTTGGTAAAAACTAGTTTTTCAAAAAGGGGATGAACGGGGTCTACTAAGAATTTCTCTACAAAACCCATTTCCTAGATTTTTCTTAAGGAGATTTAAAAAATTTGCCTCTCTTACCTCTACTTATTCTACTTTAAAAAGAAAACTATTTTTTTCAAAAAAACTTATTTTTTAATAAAATGCACGAACTGGATATCCTTAGCATAGGAGCACCTCCAAAACCCATATCTTCAATTTTTCCCAAAAACATTGTTTTGTAGATTCTATTTTGAGGGGTTTTTGCATGTTGGTGAAAAATCAGTTTTTCAAAAAATAGAGGATTTGAGTTTGCTCAAATTGATATTCTCTACAAAACCCATTTCTCATATTTTTTTTAAAAAGATTCAAAAAAATTGCCTTTGTTACCTCTACTACTTCTACTTTTCAAAAAAAATCTATGTTTTTCAATAACAACTTATTTTTTCAAAAAATGAACGATCTAGGTCTCTTTTAGTACACAAACGCCTACAAAACCTATATCTTCGATTTTTCCCCAATTTTTTTTTTTTGTAGATTCTATTTTTGAGGGGTTCTTACATGGTGAAAAATTAGCTTTTCAAAAAATGAACAATCTGGGTTTACTCAGAATGACATTCTCTATAGAACCCATTTCTCATATTTTTCTAAAGAAAATTCAAAAAAATTGCCTTTGTTACCTCTATTCCTTCTACTTTTCAATTTTTTATTTTTTTTGAAGAATAACTTACTTTTTCAAAAAATGAATGATCTGGGTCTCTTTAGCACATGAGCACCTACAAAATCCATATCTTTGATTTTTCCCAAAAAAAATTGCTTCGTGATTCTATTTTTGAGAGGTTTTGGCATGTTGGTGAAAAATTAGTTTTTTTAAAAATCAACGATCTAGGTCTACACAGAACAACATCCTCTACAAAAACCATTTCTCAGATGTTTCTTAAACATATTCAAAAAAATTGCCTTTGTTACCTCTAATACAACTACTTTTCAAAAAAATCAACTTGTTTTTTCAAAAGACAAATGATCTCGATGTACTCAAAATGACATTCTCTACAAAACCTATTTCTCAAAATTTTCTTAAGAAAATTCAAAATATTTGCCTATGTTATCTCTACTACTACTTTTCAAAAAAATCTATGTTTTATCAAGAACAACTTACATTTTCAAAAAATGGACAATCTGGGTCTCTTTAGCACACGAGCACCTACAAAACCCATATCTTTGACTTTTCCCAATAAAAATTGTTTTGTAGATTCTATTATTGAGGGGTTTGTGCATGTTGGTGGAAAATCAGTTTTTGGAAAAATGGATGATCTGGGTTTACTCAAAACGACATTCTCTACAAAACCTAGTTCTTAGATTTTTCACAAGAAGATTAAAAAAAATTGCCTCTGCTACCTCTACTGCTTCTACTTTTCAAAAATATCTATCTTTTTCAAAAGCAACTTTTTTTTTCAAAAATGGACGATTTGGGTCTCTTTCGCTAAGGAGCACCTTTAAAAACCTCTATTTTTTATTTTTCCCAAAAAAAATTGTTTCATAGATTCTAACTTTGAGTGGTTAGTGCATGTGGGTGAAAAATAAGCTTTTCGAACATCGGATGATCTGGGTCTACTCAAAATGACATTCTCTACAAAACCCGTTTCTCAGTTTTTTCTTAAGAACACTAATTTTTTTGCCTTTGTTACCTCTACTGCTTCTACTTTTAAAAAACATCTATCTCGATCTCAAGAACAAATTATATTTTCAAAAAATGGACGATCTAGATCTCTTTAGCACACAAGCACCTATAAAACCCATATGTTTGATTTTTCCCAAAAAAATTGTTTCATAGATTCTATTTTTTTGGGGTTCTTGCATGTTGGTGAAAAATAAGTTTTTCAAAAAATAGACGATCTAGGCCAACTCAGAATGACATTCCCTACAAAACTCATTTGTCATATTTTTCTTAATATTTGCCTCTGCTATATCATCATTTTTTCCAAAAAAATAAAATTCATGCATTATATTTTTGAGGGGTTGTTGTTGGTGAAAAATCAGTTTTTCAAAAAATGGATGATCTGGGTCTACTCAGAACGACATTCTCTACAAAACCCATTTCTTGGATTTTTCTTAAGAAGATTCAAAAGATTTGCCTCGGTTACCTCTACTGTCACAACTTTTCAAAAATAAATTGTAACCTCTATTGCTTCTACTTTTAAAAAAGGTCTCTTTTTCAAAAATAACGTATTTTTTCAAATAACGGACAAAACCCATATCTTTGATTGCCCCCCCCCCCCGAAAAAAGTCATAGATTCTATTTTTGAGGGGTTTTTGCATGCTGGTGAAAAATCAATTTTTCAAAAAATGGACGATTTAGGTCTACTAAGAACGACATTCTCTACAAAACCCATTTCTCAGATTTTTCTTAACAAGAATACAAAAAGTTTTCCTTATTACCTCTACTGCTTCTACTTTTCAAACAAATCTTTTTTTAAGAATGACTTATTTTTTAAAAAAGTGGATGATCTATGTCTCTTTAGCACACGAGCACCTACAAAACCTTTATCGTTGATTTTCCCTAAAAAAATCTTTCATATATTCTATTTTTGAGGGGTTCTTGGATGTTAGTGAAAAATCATTTTTTCAAAAACAAACGATCTGGGTCTACTCAAAACGACATTCTCTACAAAACCCATTTCTCATATTTTATTTAAGAAGAATTAAAATTTTTGCTTCTATTACCTCTATTGCTTCTACTTTTGAAAAAAATCTATCTTTTTTAGGAACAACTTATCTTTTCAAAAAATGGACGATCTAGGTCTCTTTAGCACACAAGCACCTACAAAACCCATATCTTCGATTTTTCCCAAAAAATTGTTTCGTAGATTCTATTTTCGAGGGTTTCTTGTATGTGGGTATAAAATCAGTTTTTCAAAAAACAGACAATTTGGGTTTACTTGGAACAACATTCTTTACAAAACCCATTTCTCATATTTTGCTTCAGAAGAACAAAACAATTTGCTTTTGTCACCTCTATTGCTTTTACTTTTGAAAAAGAAATCTATCTTTTTCTAAAACAACTTATTTTTTCAAAAAAACGGTTGATCTTTCTCTTTAGCACACGACCACCTGCAAAACCCATATCTTCGATTTAAAAAAATAAATTGTTTTGTAGATTCTATTTTTAAGGGGTTCTTCCATATTGGTGAAAAATCAATTTTTTGAAAAATGTAAGATTTGGGTTTATTCAAAACGACATTCTCTACAAAATCCATTTCTTATATTTTTCTTAAGAATCAAAAAATCTATCTTTATCAAAAAGAACTTACTTTTTCAAAAAACGGACGATCTGGGTCTCTTTAGCACATGAGCACCTACAAAATCCATATTTTCAAATTCCCAAAAAAATAAAATTTGTAGACTCTATTTTTGAGGGGGTCTTGCATGTTGGGGAAAAATCATTTTTTTCAAAAAACAGACGATCTGACTATACTTAGAAAGACATTCTCTACAAAACCCATTTCTCAATTTTTTCTTAAAAGAATTCAAAAAATTTGTATCTACTGCTTCTACTTTTCAAAAAATCTATCATTTTCAAGCACAACTTATTTTTTCAAAAAACAGATGATTTGGGTCACAAAACGACATTCTCTACAAAATACATTTGTCAGATTTTTCTGAAAAAGATTTTAAAAATTGCCTTTGTTACCTCTACTACTTCAACTTTTGAAACAAAAATATAGTTTTGCAAGAACGACTTATTTTTTCAAAAAACGGACAATTTGGGTGTCTTTAGCACACAAGCACCTGTAAAACCTATATCTACGATTTTTCACAAAAAAATTGTTTCGTAGATTCTAACTTTGTGTGGTTATTGCATGTGGGTGAAAAATCAGTTTTTTGAAATCAAACGATTTAGGTCTCTTTAGCACATGAGCACCTACAAAACCCATATCTTTGATTTTTCCCAAAAAAATTATTTCGTAGATTTTATTTTTGAGGGTTCTTTCATGTTGGTGAAAAATTAGTTTTTTGAAAAATGGACGATCTTCGTCTACTTAAACAATTTGCTTATGTTACCTCTATTGCTTCTACTTTTCAAAAAGTTCTATTACCTCTACAACTTCTACTTTTGAAAACAATCTCTTTTTCAAAAACAACTTTTTTTTTTTTTAAATGGACGATCTCTTTAGCACATGAGCACCTACAAAACCCATATCTTCTATTATTACCAAAAAAAAATTGTTTCATAGATTGTATTTTTGATGGGTTCTTGCATGTTGGTAAAAAATAAGTTTTTTGAAAAACGAACGATCTGGGTGTACTAAGAACGACATTCTCTACAAAACCTAGTTGTCAGATTTTCTTAAGAAGATTCAAAAAATTTGCTTTTGTTACCTCTACTGCTTCTACTTTCAAAAAAATCTATCTTTTTCAAGCACAACATATTTTTTCAAAAAATGGACTATTTGGGTCTCTTTAGCACCCAAGCACCTACAAAACCCATATCTTCAATTTTTCCCCAAAAAATTGCTTCGTAGATTCTATTTTTGAGAGGTTTTGGTATGTTGGTGAAAAAGTATTTTTTTCAAAAAATGGACGATTTGGGTGTACTTTGAACGACATTCTCTACAAAACCCATTTCTCAGATGTTTTTTAAACATATTCAAAAAAATTGCCTTTGTAACCTCTACTGCATCTACTTTTCAAAAAATTCTATCATTTTCAAGTACAACTTTTTTTTTAAAAAAACAGACGATTTGAGTCTACTCAGAACGACATTCAATACAAAATCCATTTCTTAGTTTTTCTTAAGATGATTAAAAAAAATTGTCTGTTACCTTTACTGTTTCTACTTTTCAAAAAATCTATCTTTTCAAGAACAACTTATTTTTTTTTAAAACGCACGTTCTAGGTCTCTTTAGCACACAAGCACTTGTAAAACCCATATCCTCGATTTTTTCCAAAAAAATTGTTTCGTAGATTCTATTTGTGAGGGGTTCTTGAATGTTGGTCAAAAATTAGTTTTTTGAAAAACGAATGATCTCGATCTACTCAAAATGACATTCTCAACAAAACCTATTTCTCAGATTTTTCTTAAGAAGATTAAAAAAATTTGCCTCTTTTACCTCTACTACTTCTACTTTTCAAAACACATCTATCTTTTTTCAAGAACAACTTACCTATTTAAAAAATGGATGATCTAGTTTTTTTAGCACACGAGCACCTACAAAACCCATATCTTTGATTTTTCCCATAAAAACTGTTTTATAGATTCTATTTTTGAAGGGTTCCTTGCATGTTGGTGAAAAATCAGTTTTTTTTAAAAACAGATGATCTGGGTGTATTCAAAACAACATTCTCTACAAAATTCATTTATCATATTTTTCTTAAGAAGATTCAAAATATTTGCCTCTGTTACCTCTATTGCTTCCACTTTTCAAAAATATATTTTTCAAAAACAACTTATTTTTAAAAAAAATAGACGATTTAGGTCTTTTTAGCTAAGGAGCACCTCTAAAACCTATATTTTCGATTTCTCCAAAAAAAAAATTGTTTCATAGATTCCAACTTTGAGTGTTACATGTTAGTTTTTCGAACATCGGACGATCTGGGTCTACTCATAAAGACATTCTCTACAAAACCCCTTTCTCATATTTTTCTTAAGAAGATTAAAAAAATTGCCTCTTTTACCTCTACTACTTCTACTTTTCAAAAAAACCTATCTTATTCAAAAACAACTTACTTGTTAAAAAATGAATGATCTGGGTCTCTTTAGCACATGAGCAACTGCAAAACCCATATCTCCAATTTTTCCCAAAAACATTGTTTTGTAGATTTCATTTTTGAGTGGTTTCTTGCATGTTGGTGAAAAATTAGTTTCTCAAAAAATGGACGGTCTGGGTTTACTTAGAAGGACATTCTCTACAAAACCCATTCCTTAGATTTTTCTTAAAAGATTCAAAAAATTTGCCTCTTACCTCTACTACTACTTTTCAAAAAAAATAATCCTTTTCAAGAACTTTTTTTTTTCAAAATGGACGATCTGAGTCTCTTTAGCACATGAGCACCTATAAAACCCATATCTTCAATTTTTCCAAAACAAAATATTTAGTAGATTCTATTTTTGTGGGGTTCTTGCATGTTGGTGAAAAATCAGTTTTTCAAAAAACGGACGATCTAGGTCTACTCAAAACGACATTCCCTACAAAACCCATTTGTCAAATTTTTCTTAATATTTGCCTCTACTATATCATCTATTTTTCTGAACAAAAAAACTTTTCGTACATTCTGTTTTTGAGGGATTCTTGCATGTTGGTGAAAAATGAGTTTTTCAAAAAAATGAATGATCTAGGTCTACTCAGAACGACATTCTCTACAAAACCCATTTCTCATATTTTTCTTAGGAAGATTCAAAATATTTGTCTTTGTTACCTTACTGCTCCAACTTTTAAAAAAAAATTGTAACCTCTACTACTTCTACTTTTAAAAAAGATCTATTTTTCAAAAACAACTTAGTTTTTCAAATAATAGACGATCCAGGTCTCTTTACCACACGAGCACCTACAAAACCCATATCCTTGATTTCTCCCCCCCAAAAAAAGTCGTAGATTCTATTTTTGAGGAGTTCTTGCATGTTGGTGAAAAAACAGTTTTTCAAAAAACAGACGATTTGGGTCTACTAAGAATGACAATCTCTACAAAACCGATTTCTCAGATTTTTCTTAACAAGACTAAAAAAAATTGCCTTATTACCTCTACTGCTTCGACTTTTCAAACAAATTTTTTTATAAGAACAACTTATTTTTTCAAAAAATATATGATCTATGTCTCTTTAGCACACGAGCACCTATAAAACCTATATCTTTGACTTTTTAAAAAAAAAAATGTTTCATATATTGTATTTTTGAGGGGTTCTTGCTTGTTGGTGAAAAATCATTTTTTTCAAAAAACAAACAATCTAGGTCTACTTAGAACGACATTCTGTAGAAAACTCATTTCTTAGATTTTACTTAAGAAGAATAAACAAATTTGATTCTATTACCTCTACTACTTCTACTTTTGAAAAAAGTCTTTCTTAAGAACAACTTATTCTTTTCAAAAACTGGATGATTTGGGTCTCTTTAGCACACGAGCACCTACAAAACCCATATCTTCAATTTTTCCCAAAAAAATGTTTCATAGATTCTATTTTTGAGGGTTTCTTGCATGTTGGTGAAAAATTAGTTTTTTGAAAAACGGATGATCTGCGTCTACTCTAACAACATTCTCTACAAAACCCATTTCTTGGATTTTACTTAAGAAGAATAACATTTTCTTGTTTTTATTACCTCTGCTGCTTCTACTTTTGAAAAAAAATCTATCTTTTTCAAAAACAACTTATTTTTTCAAAAAACAAACGGTCTTGATCTCTTTAGAACACAAGCACCTGCAAAACCCATATCTTTGATTTTTCCCAATAAAAATTGTTTCATAAATTCTATTTTTGAGGGGTTCTTGAATATTGATGAAAAATCAATTTTTTGAAAACAAACGATTTTGGTCTACTTAGAACGACATTCTCTAGAAAACCCATTTCTCATATTTTTCTTAAGAAGATTCAAAAAATCTATCTTTTTTCGAAAAACAGACTATTTGAGTATACTCAGCATGACATTCTCTACAAAACCCATTTCTCTTATTTTTCTTAAGAAGATTAAAAAAAAAATCATTTATGGCTTCTACTTTTCAAAAAAATCTATCCTTTTCAAGAACAACTTATTTTTTCAAAAAATGTATGATCTGGGTCTACACAGAATGACATTCTCTACAAAACACATTTGTTAGATTTTCTTAAGAAGATTAAAAAAATTGCCTCTATTACCTCTACTACTTTTTAAAAAAATCTATATTTTTGTAAGAATAATTTATTTGTTCAAAAAACAGATGATCTGGGTCTCTTTAGCACATGAGCACCTGTAAAACCTATATCTTCGATATTTTACAAAAAAAATTGTTTCGTAGATTCTAACTTTGAGTTCTTATTGCAAGTTACCTCTACTACTTATGTTACCTCTATTGTTTATACTTTTCAAATAAATCTATCTTTTTCAAAATGAACTTGTTTTTTTCAAAAAATGGACAATCTGGGTCTAGCACACGAGCACCTCTAAAACCCATATCTTCGATTTTTCCCAAAAACAATATTTCGTAGGTTCTATTTTTGTGGGGTTATTCCATGTTGGTGAAAATCATTTTTTCAAAAAATGAACGATCCGGATCTACTCAAAACGACATTCCCTACAAAACCCATTTGTCAGATTTTTCTTAATATTTGCCTCTGCTATATCATCGATTTTTCCCAAAAAAAAAAGCTTTTCGTAGATTCTTTTTTTGAGGGGTTCTTGCATGTTGGTGAAAAAATAGTTTTTCAAAACATGGATGATCTAGGTCTACTCAGAACGACATCCTCTACAAAACCCAGTTCTTAGATTTTTCTTAAGAAGGTTCAAAATTTTTTCCTTTGTTGTAACCTCTACTACTACTTTTCAAAAAATTCTATCTTTTTCTAAAACAACTTGTTGTTTCAAAAAATGGATGATTTAGGTCTCTTCAGCACACAAGCATCTACAAAACCCATATCTTTGATTTTTCCCCAAAAAAATAAGTCGTAGATTCTATTTTTGAGGGGTTCTTGCATGAAAAATCAATTTTTTTGAAAAATGGATTATCTAGTTTTACTTAGAATGACATTCTCTACAAAACCCATTTCTTAGATTTTTCTTAAGAAGATTCAAAAAATTTGCCTCTATTATCTCTACGACTTTTATTTTTCAAAAAACAGACGATCTAGGTCTCTTTCTATATGGTCCCATGGGGGGCTTGGGCTTCTATTTTCATGGATCAAGTGGTCCCATGAAGAAAAAAAATTGTGCTACGGGATTAATTAGAATATTTTCCCAAAAAATAGCCCCTACCTTTTAGAAATGAATCTTTTAGCGGGTGAAATTAAGGTGGGGCTAGAAATTGCCCCTACAGCTTAGGAATTTTTAGAAAGTTTTTTGCCACTTGTCTATCACTTAAAATTTTAAATTCCTAAAAAAAATTAAAAATGAGAGAATTTTTATTTATTTATTAATTTTTACCAAAAATACTCCAGTTTGATCCTTAAATTTTGGAGCTCAAACTTTTAAGCTGAATTGCAAAATTGAATTCATGGGACCACTAGCCTTAAAATATTCCTAAAAAATCTAAGCAGCACCCATTGAAATTTTTTAGGAAGCCCCCTCCATGGGACCATACCCTTAGCACACGGTCACCTGCAAAACCCATATTTTCAATTTTTCAAAGGAAAGGTTATTTCATAGATTCTATTTTTGAGGGGTTCTTACATTTTTAAAAAAATATAAACTTTTTTGAAAAGTAGTAGTAGAGGTAACACAGACAAATTTTTAGAATCTTCTACAAAACCCATTTATCATATTTTAGTTAAGAAGAATAAAGAATTTCCTTCTATTACCTCTACTGCTTCTACTTTTGAAGAAAATCACTTTTTCAAAAACAACTTTTTTTTTTTTTTAAATGAATGATCTGGATCTCTTTAGCACACGAGCACTTCTAAAACCCATATTTGTGATTTTTCTCAAAAAAATTATTTTGTAGATTCTATTTTTGAGGGGCTATATCATGTGGGTGAGAAATCAGTTTTTCAAAAAATAGATGATCTGGGTCTAATTAGAATGACATTCTGTACAATACCCATTTTCTCAAATTTTTCTTAAGAAGATTAATTTTTTTTGCCTCTATTACCTCTACTACTTCTACTTTTCAAAATAAAAATTTTCAAGAACAACTTATTGTTTCAAAAAACAGACGATCTAGGTCTCTTTATTAGCACATGAACACCTACAAAACCCATATCTTCAATATTTCCCAAAAAAATTGTTTCGTAAAATTATATTTTTGAGGGTGTCTTGCATGTTGGTGAAAAATCAGTTTTTCACAAAATGGATGATTTAGGTCTACTCAAAACAATATTCTCTACAAAACCCATTTCTTATATTTTACTTAGGAATAAAGGAACTTGTTTTTCTTACCTCTACTACATTTACTTTTGACTTTTTTTTTTTCCAAAACGGTTTATTTTTCAAAAAACGGACAATCTGGGTCTCTTTAGCACAAGCACAAGCAAAAACCTCTATCTTTGATTTTTCCCAAAAAAAAAAATTTCATAGATTATATTTATGAGTGCTCTTTCATGTTGGTGAAAAATCAATTTTTCAAAACATGGACGATATGGTCTACTCAGAACGACATTCTCTACCAAACCCATTTCTCAAATTTTTCTTAAGAAGAATTAAAAAAATTAACTTGTTACCTCTACTGCTTCTACATTTCAAAAAAATCTTTTTTTCAATGACAAATTATTTTTTTGTAAAATAGATGTGACACCTCGCTGTGCAAACCCCAAAGGACAACAAAAACAACAAACTATTGCATAATTTTTTTGTTTGAAAATAAAACAATACATAAGATGAACATGAACATATATTACATATAAAGCAATTATACAGTTACAATCTCAACTATGTGCTTCAGGGTACAGGAGACGACATTACAAAAACTGAACTCATAGCATAATGATAAATGAATGAATCAAGATTACATAAAGATAATGTACAACCATCCATGATCAACAAAGATGAAAAAGAGATACATACACCAATTTTATTATGATTCAATTTATAGTTCCATGATCCAATTATGGAGCATATTTCCACATATACAACATATCAAGGATACAATGGTACATTACATAATGCTTCCCTTATATCAACGAGAAAAGTACATCTAGGACAAGGATGATACATCAATGGAGAATAAGTTACTTGAAATAAGGAACAATATTCAACCAAATGAAGCTCTGGAACTCTACATCCACTTTTGCAACACAAACACAACCTGGGAACCCAATGGGGTGCATAGCACATTCCACTCGATCGCATGGATCCGAAGACCCACCCCTCGTGCTAAGAGTTGACAAGAAAGATCCTCATCCCTCAACCAAAACAGTCAAATGAACCAATAGCAAACCATACTCCACAACAAGGATAACTACAATATAAGATAACAACCCATAACATTGTCGTCACATAACCATAAAAAAAATAATGGGAAGTCCAACAAAACCAAATGCCAATATTATAGATCAACACTAAATAACCATAAGAGGTGCCAACAACAATAGAATCCAAAGCCTTCAAAAGAAATCACAATATCAACCGACAATAGAGGTCATGGGAACCTTTCATTAACATCAATCAAGTTGCCATGAGGCATGTGTGTAACACTAAAAGATAGAACTTGGAGGCTTCAACAACAAACATTGAGAACCAATTGTCTCAACAACATCAACGATTCAAACAACACTCCCAAAGGCAACCAAACAAGGGAAATAAACGGGTATTGTAGGAGAGTGTCATTTCATGGCCTTACATGGATTATCTAGACAACCTATCATGAGGTGCTACCTCCATCTATGGGTCTCCTAACTACCTATCTCAAGGCGCCGCTCCATAGGGTGACTCATGTAGAACCACTTACCTTTCGTGAGGACAAGGCAACGATCTTACCAACCAAGTCTTCTCATCCCATCCTTAGCCTGTGAAAGCACTAACGGTGTGGTGAGGCACATAATTAATCTTATTTAATGTTTAATTACCCAAAACCCACCAGTTCATTAATTAAATTATCACTTGTTAAGGAAACTCTTCCATGGGTTACCCTAACAGCCCCTTTGAGCGTTGGCCCCCATGAAGAGCCACTCTCCCTACAGGCACCCAAACCAAAAAAATGCAAGGGGTGTACCTCATCTCACATAAAATTCAAGGAGTACACATCACACAACATGTGAGGCAAGAACCATCTCATAAACCCATTCCATATCACTGAAACAAGAACAAGGAGGTACCACCCGCAAGAACTCAAAACCAAAAATAGGATCAATGAATCACAAAGGGTCCACCCATGGAAAATCAATATAATTCAAGTTCACTATTGCCTCTGGAAGCCTAAAACGCCAAAAAAAATCCACAAACTCCTATTGAAGGTAATTCAAACATGTCAGGTTCCTAACCATCTCAAAATATGACTATAAGAAAGACAATGCATAAAGTCTCCTCAAACAGAATCAACACAAAAGGAAGACTTACATCATGGAACCACAAAATGACTATATAACTTCCATATTTCACAAAATGAAAAGTGAAGAATAAAAGAGGCAATATGATAACGAGACCTTCAAACTGAATTAAGATAACATAAACAAGTCAATACAACATCAACCACAATTACCAATAGTAAATTTAGCCAATAGGGCATCCAAGGGAGACCTCAATTTTCTCCACACACGATACCCTTAACAACTAACAATTTGGCTCCTAATCACCCTTTACAAAGTCAACAATTATGACAATGATAGCAATTAACAATACACATTCTTAAATCAAAGATCAACCCACTCAAACAATCAAATCGATCATGATAACCATCACAGAGAGAACTTGTAAGTCAACTACTAAATGAATCTAACCTGGAAATCGACAATCAAAAGATTATCTAAACCCATTCAGTTACATAGGCCTTTGTTTATCTACCCAAACCTATTAATTCATTTAAATCCATTACATAAATATAGAATAATTGAAATGTGCACAAGCACGCTAGCCGCATTGTGTACACAATCCAATGTAATTTGAAACAACCCATTAATATGTCATACAAATCAATCGCCTCTAGGCCTCTATATCCTAATACTTACAAGCACGCTGGGCACACCATGCGAATTCAATTTACACGTGATACATCCCTATCAAGAGTACATACAAACAAGGTGATGTACACAATTCAATCATATATATGATTATTGGTACTTCAATTTAACACTAAATATGTCATATCATTTGAATACAAACTACCCTTTTTGTTTTTACTTGTTAATAAAATTAATATGTTCATGACTAAATAAGTTATATCAAACAATAAAATCATCATAAATGATTCCTTAAAATATTAATAAATTAATAGTATTAATATAATACTAACTTAATTAATATTTTATTAACTTGATTATAAAATTATTAATAATTAGAATGCATTAACATTTTTATTAACTTCACTAAATTCACTAAATTTACTAATATTTTCTATCTTTATTAACATAATTACTAGAGAGCTTGGATTAATTTAAAAAAATAAAATCCTTTAAATAGATACATGAATAATTTAAGGGAATTTCCTAAAGTTAATTTCTTTAATTAAAGGAAAAGACAATCACTACTTTTGTCCTGTATGAACTTTTCTTCCCCTCCCACTTTAAAAGAATAGAATCAGAGGATTTAAGTTTATATGCATTTTATATAGCCACGTAGAAAAGATGTGGAAACGTGGTGGCTTAGAATATGTATTACACTTGCATTGTTTTGGTTACTTTAAAAGCCCACATCATGTTTCCTTCACCACTCACGAGGGAGGGATAATGCATACAGAGGCAGCGTTAATTTGAAAACATGCCTCTAAGAAATGAGATCTCAAGGAATGCAATGATTGCAGAATATGCACAAAATGGTTTTGAGGAAAAGGCTTTAGTAATACTGAAGCAAATGTAACTAGCAGGCATAAAGCTAGATTTCGCAACTTCTTTCAGCGCCCCCAAGGCCGCTGGGTATTTTACATATTCAGGAATTTTATTTTATTGCTGAAATACACTCAACTACGTAGGGTGAAGGATGCCGTAATGTTAAAACCTAAATGTGCACATTATTAGGAACTAGGCGGTAATTTTCATTTTAATAAACATACTCTAATACCATGCTCGAAACCTTGTTCTCTGGCTGCAGTTCGCCAAAAGGAGAAGTGGAAGGTCAATACCAGGGAGAAGAGTTTGCAGAAAGTATTACGCAACATTACCAGGGCAGATTTAAATAGATTCAACAGTTTACAAGCCCCATTCACAATATAGAAACAGCCATAGATAAATCCACGACTCAATGCCTTCATTTGACAGATAAGAGCAGAATGGTTTTATTGTAAGGACTTTAGAAACTTTATAGCAGATGCAATCGGTCGGAGTAAGGCCAAATTCTGCCAACTATAAGTAAAGCAAAAGACATTTATTTGCTCATATAAATTAGTATAGAGCAGAATAACAGCCATAAGTGATATCACAGAACCAATACTAACAGAGTTGTTTTATAGTGAAAATAAGCCATCAAGCTATGTACATACTCCATTAACTGACCTCGAGATTTTGCACAAGATGGAATCACGCGGGTTCTCTGCAACCATTGCCAGCCTCCTATTCTGCTTGCGCCAGATTGGAAGCGGATGTACGCTAGATGGATTTGTGGAAAAGGCTTTAGAAACCTTGAAGCAAATGCAATTGGCAAGTGTAAAACCTGACTCCCCAGCCTTTTCCGGCATCCTTCTTGCCTGTACCCAAAAATGGGAGCTTTTGAACAGGGTATGAACATCACCAGAGCATAATCTATGTGAATTCCTACCAGGTATTCCCCAGAAAGGATTTAACGGGAGGCTTAAGAAACTTTCCAGAGAGAAAATCTGCAGGTGTTAAGCTGCATTCCTCTAGCCAGTATCCAAAATGTGAAGCATTGACAGGGTAATCCACTGTTCATCCAATGCCCCCCGAATATCTGATGTCCTCCGGAAACTATGCATGCGGAATGAGGACACTAGCAGGACACATGAACTGGAAGGAATGCCTTGAAGGCAGGTGGAAGGCACATGCAAGGCAGGTGTAAATCTTTTAGAAGCACCAATTTTATATTTCTCTTTTCTTTCTTATTTACATGTATATTATTTTAGTAATAATGAAAATAATAATAATATTTATTTTACTTTTGTTAATAATTTCTGGATGAGATAAAAGGACTTATTTTTCTTTTATTAATTTTATAATTTATTATTATTCAGTCAAAGTTATATTAACCCGAATAAAATATGAAATTTTATGAAAAGATTCATTCAAAGAAAGAATAATTAAATAAAAATTATTTAAACATATTCCTTCACAAATACCATTAAACAATATAATCAAATAATTATCACAATATAAAACATTTAATTGACATAGGTCAATTTATTCTTTTTCAATATATCAAATATAGATAATATTTCCTCTTAAACTTAAATTGATTTGTTCACTTAAAACTAAATAGTTACTCAAACTATTATATAGAGGAGAAATATTTATTCATTTTAAATTTCCCATATAATATTAAATTTAGTAATTCCTTTACTTATATAATCTTCCTCCATAAACTCATACTTAATCCTCAAATTACATATAACGGATTGCTCTCTCGCAATTCCATAAAAGTAAATTCTTGAACAGAAGTCTATATCTACACACATATCTATATAAAGAGACATTTTCAATACACTTAATTACGTGCTCTTTTCCCTTTTTGAAATGCTTAAAGTATCTAATATGATTACTTCAATTTTTTCTAAAATAAAACTCTTTAATTTTAATCTATGAATTCACTAATTTCATTATAACAATGATACCCATCTAAAGCATATCTACAAGATCCATATTTTATCATAGTTTGATTAGGTAAGGTTTTCTAATATTTATAGACTAAGGGCTTAATTTTGTTTCTTTATCGATAGACATTTTACTCTTACTTTTTAAATTAATAATCAGAATATATATGACACATTTTCATCATTTATTTAATTATTATTCTACCCCCAATTAACAAGTCACCTTGTAATCAATTTAATTTAATTTAATTGATTAATCAAGGCTAGTTCTAATATTACGTTATTACATAATTTCAAAAGAAAATTTAACAATATAATAATGAACACAAAAAAAACTTCATTTAACCAAATGAACTTACTCAAGATCTCAGACGACTGAAACAAAGGGACACTACAACAGACGATTTGGGTGTACTCGGAACGACATTCTCTACAAAACCTATTTCTCAGATTTTTCTTAAAAATATTCAAAAAATTTGCCTATGTTAGCTCTATTGCTTCTACTTTTCAAAAAAATCAATCTTTTTCAAAAACAACTTATTTTTTAAAAAAACAAACGATCTAAGTGTTAGATGTTGAAGTTATATTGTTGATATTTGGTTGTCATTGATGTCAACACTATTAGCATTGGTGATTCTGAAGGCTGTATATGTCAAGGAGATTGAGAAAATTATAATAAATATATCGCAGGGAGTAAGTGAAGCTGAGAAGGTCAGAGTGTTGGAAAGTGATGTAAGCTGATAATCAGAAGGTGCACATTAAAGGGTTTGTTGTTGAGTCTATCTAGTATGTTTTCCAAAAGTTTCAGTGATACGCATCAATATTTTAGAAAGTTATGGAGTTTTGTGTTGCTACAATCATTATATTACTGTAGCAGGTGTTCATAGAAGAAGAGGATGAAATTTTGGAAATTTCAGTTGTTGCGCATGTTCCTGTGATGTTCATGGATGAGTCTAGATCGTTCTCTATCCTTCTTGTACGTCTGCATTGTTTTGTGGGATCGTGATTGAAGATTTTTCTAATGTGTGCTCGATTTTTCATGTTCTTGGCCGACATGATGGTGGTAGCGTATTGCAGATCCATGAGGATTAGTATTTTATTGTTTGGCATGTTCAAAGGTGTTTATTTGGGTCCTCACTATGTTGTGACCAACTTGTGTTGGTGCGCATTAAGATTTATTTATGTATTGAGGCCGACAATTGTAATTTATTCTTTATTTGTGGCCGACAGAGTAGTTGATGTAAATCCATGTAGCGAATATATAAGAATAGTTGTTTATCACATTTTGATGTATGCTCGGTGTGTGTAAGTGAAGTATATGTGTGAATAAAGATCAAATTATTCAAGAGCAGAGCAGAGTGTGGAAGAGTTTGACTAGAGTGTGTAAAAGTTTTTATGTGCCTAACTGGAACTGTAATCAAGCTTTTGTAGAAGCTAACTTCTCATTTCAACCCCATCAAATGGATTTAATCTGATCATTGTATGTAAGGAAGTGAACCTTCCTTTGAGCAGTGAGTTTTAGGCAGTGTGCCTGAATGCATGTGCATTCCCTATTTACTCTTCATTATACTTTTAATAGGGTATAATCTTGTGGACTAACATCCACCGTCGTTTTTCCCCTAACAGGGTTTTCGCATCTAAAATCTTCATTTTCATGTGTCTCTAATGTGTTATTGATTTATGCTTGCACTGTTAATTATCAGATCTGAGATTAAAGGTTGACTAATGTTGAATAAGTTTGATTTTGGTAACAACTGATTCACCCCCCCTTTTAGTTGTCTATCATTTTTTTTCGAACAATTGGTATCAGAGCTAGTTCCTCTAAAGAAGCTTAATAGCTTGAGGTGATCCGAGATGGCATCATACAAGAAGGACAGTCCTAGATTCGATGGTACAAACTACTCTTTATGGTAATTCAAAATGGAGTTTCATTTGAAGTGCATTGGTGAGCCTTTCTGGAAGATCACATAGAGTGCATATACTATTCCTCATAATGGTCCCTCCTCTGAAGATGAGATCAAGCAAGCATAAGTTAATACTAGAGCTATATAAGCATTTTTGAGTGCTTTGACAGATTCAAAGATGACAAATGTGATAGGATTGAAGACTGCACATGAGATCTAGAAACATTTGGAGACATTGTATAAAGGAGATGCACTAGTGTCAAGTGCTAAGCTACAAAGTCTGAAAGGAAAGTGGGAGAACATGAAGATGAGTGAAGATGAAAAAATCTTTTATTTCTTGCAAAAGATAAATGAATTAGTGATGGACATTAGATGTTCCAATGGAAATTTGGATGAAGAAGAGATGTGGCTAAGATACTTAGATCTGTGCCTCCCCCCTACAAAAAAAAAGCTCATGCTATTGATGAACTCAGGACAATGACAAATGTGACAAGAGACATGCTAATTGGAAATCTTGTTGCCTTTGAGTTAAGTGAGTTTGGTGAATCTACTCCTAAGACAGAATCTGCATTCAAAGCTACTGTGTCCAGAAAAAGCCAACAAAGATACAATCCGAGAGAGATTTCCAAGAAGACATTCAAGTATGAAAAATAAATGAAATTGATTAAAGATGAAGAAAGAGAACTAGAAGAACTGGAAGCATTGATTATGAAAAGAGAAGCAAGAGGACAAGGTAAGTACAAAGGAAAGCTACCAATTAAATTTTTTTCTTGCAGTAAGATAGGTCCTTTTGCATCAAGATGTCCAAAAAGAGTTTCTAAGTACAAACCTGAGAAGACTAGATTTCAAAAGAAATGTTATTATGCTGAAGAAGGTGTAATTGATGATAAATCTGATAAAGAAATTGGAAATGAGGATGAATGGGTATTCATTGCTATCCAGGAAAATATTCCAATGTCCACTGAATCTACTAGTAATGTGAATGTTGAGAAATCTCTTGCAATAAAAATTGAAGAAAAGGATGAGTGGGTAATTGACAGCGGATGTTCACATCATATGACTAGTGGTGTTGTAAGATTTGGATACAACACTTCTGGCATGATTCATGGTAGAGGCACTATTTCTTTTGGTGGTAAGCACAATACTGATGATGTTCTTTATGTAGAAGGTTTAAAGCATAACTTGTTGAGTGTTGTACAAATGGTAGACAAGGGTTACAATCTTCAGTTCAAGGATGGTAAGTGCAGAATAAGAGGAAATTATGGAAATGTGATTGCTTTAGGTGCAAAAACAAGAGGTGATATTTTGCACTTGAGTGTTGCTAGTGAAATTTGTTTAATTGTTCAAGTTGATGTGAGTTGGCTATGGCATAGGAGGTTGTGTCATGTGAAATTTGATAACATTATCAAGATAAGCTCTACTCAAGCAGTCAAAGATCTTCCTAAGTTGGTGAAGCCTACTAACACTATGTGGAAGGAATGTCAGATGGGAAAGTAGACTAGAAATTATTTCCGGAGAAAATATTATAAATAATGGAGTATTGGACTTGATACATACTGATTTATAAGGTCCATCCAGAATCAAAAGTCTTCAAGGTGAAAGGTACTTTATGTTGCTTATTGATGATTACTCTAGAATGATATGGGTTGCTTTCTTAAGAGAAAAACATGAAGCATTAGAAAATTTCAAAAGCTTCAAAGCCATGGCAGAGAATGATACATGCCAAAAGATCAAATTCTTAATGTCAGACAAAGGTGGTGAATTCACTTCTTGGGAATTCAATTCTTTTTTGTGAAGAGCATGGAATCCAAAGACACCTATTTGATCCTCGGACCCCTCAAATGGAGTTGTTGAAAGAAAGAATAAAACCATTCTAGACTGCTAGAACCATGATGCTAGAAGAAAATTTTCCTCATTTCTACTGGAGAGAAGTTGTAAGTACTATTGTGTATACCATTAATCGGGTAAGTGTCAACATTAATTCTGGTACCCTTTTGAGCTATGGTTTGGTTATAAGCCTACTATCAATTATTTCAAAAAAATTGGAAGCAAATGCTACATTAAGGGAGATGATTATATAGGTAAGTTTGATGCTAGAAGTGATGAAGGAATCTTTCTTGGTTACTCTACTAAGATCAAAGCTTACTAGTGCTTTAATAAAAGGTTGAAGAAAATGGTTGAAAGTGCAAATATCAAAGTTGATGAAGATATTGATAAACCATCTAGATGTTGTGGATATGATTAAGATGATCAACATGATAGTACCAACAATGGAAATAATGTTTAGACACAGAATCAACTTCAAATTGTTCTGGTGAACCAATTGAATCAAGAAGTAGAAACTAGAAAAACTGCAGAAGAAAGAACACAAGAACAAGAAGTCAGAGAAAATCATAATACTCCCAAGTATCTAAGGCAAAATCATTATGGCAATCAGATCATATGAGATAAGAGCAAAGGTGTGCAAACCAGAAGAAGAATTTTAGAAGAGTATTGTCTAATTTCCAAAACTGAGCCTAGAAATATCAATGAAGCATGCAAAGATGAATATTGGATGGAAGTCATGAAAGAAGAACCAATGTAGATAGAGAAAAATGATACATGGGATCTTGTTCCTAGACCTCAGAACAAAAATTTGATTGGAATTGAATGGGTGTTTCATAATAAGCTGAATGAACAAGGTGAAGTGGTAAAAAATAAAGCAAGACTGGTTTGCAAAGGGTACTCGCAGATGGAAGGTATTGATTTTGAAGAAACTTTTTCCCTTGTTGCTAGAATTGAAGCTGTAAGATTATTTCTTGCTTATGCTGCTTTCAAGGATTAAAATGTCTATTAGATGGATGTAAAGTCATCATTTCTAAATGGTGAGCTAGAAGAGGAAGTCTATGTTGAGCACTAGATGAATTTCAACTAACTGATGAAAAATACATGGTATGTCGATTGAAGAAAGCTCTATATGTACTTAAGCATGATCCTAGAGCTTGGTATGCTAGATTGGATAAATACTTGTTGAAACTTGGATTCAATAAAGGTAATGCTGACAACAATCTGTATTTCAAGTTGGATCAGAATAAAGAGTTGATCATTGAAGTCTTTGTTGATGACATTATTTTTGAAGGTGATGATGATTTGTGTATGAATTTTGCTGATGAAATGAAAAGTGAGTTTGAAATATCAATGATTGGAGAACTGAAATTCTTCTTAGGATTACAAATCACTCAATTAGATGATGGAATCTTTATATCCCAGTCCAAATATGTAAAAGAGTTACTGAAAAAGAGTGGCATGGAGGACTCAAAGCCAGTTGGTACACCTATGGTAACCAGATGCAAACTCACATAGAATGATGATTCTCCTAAAGCAAATAAAACAATATATAGGTCAATGATTGGTGGATTACTCTATTTGACTCAGACCAAGCCAAATATAATGAATGTTGTATGCATGGTTGCTAGATATCAAGTTGATCCTAAAGAGTATCATGTGACTGTTGTGAAAAGAATCTTTAGATACCTGAAAGGGACAATTGATCTTGGTCTTTGGTATCCTAAGAATGAAAATCTTACTCTAAATGCCTTTACAGATGTAGATTGGGCAGGTGATGTTAATGATAGGAAAAATACAAGTGGTGGTGCATTCTTCTTAGGGAAGAAGTTGGTATCTTGGCTAAGAAAAACGTAGAATTTCATTTCATTATCTATTGGTGAGGCAGAATATATTGCTACTGCAAATAATTGTACTCGAGTATTATGGATGAAGCAAATACTGAGAGATGTTAAAATTGAGTATGAAGAACCCATTGCCTATTCTATGATAATTCAACTGCCATAAACATTTCTAAGAATCTAGTAATGCATTCGAAGACAAAGCATATATCCAATCAAATATCACTTCTTGAGAGATAAAGTAAAAGATAAAGAAGTTAGACTGGAGTATATACCTACCAAGGAGAAAATTGTAGACATCTTAACTAAGCCATTGCCTAAGGATACTTTTGAGTACCTCAGAGGCAAGTTAGGGGTGATTTCCCCTCCTAATCTGAACTAATATGCAGGTCTTTGCATTAGTTTGTGAACTCGTAGCCATATCTTATTCTAGATTGATGTTGTGGTGACTGCTACTCAGGGGGAGTAGTCAGATGTGCTAAATATGAGGATCATAACATGTGTACCTGTGCCATTGATGTCGAAGGGGGAGAGGAACAATGTGAAAAACATGGGAGAAGAATAAAGTGGAAGGAGAAAACAAGAAAAGAGTGCACAATCTAAGGGGGAGATTGTTGGAGAAGAGCTAGTTGGGTTGATGATATTTTTCATATCATGTGTTGCCATCAATGCCAAAGGGGGAGACTGTTAGATGTCGAAGTTCTATTGCTGATATGTGGTTGTCATTGATGTCAACACTATTAGCATCGATGATTCTGAAGGTTGTATATGTCGAGGAGATTGAGAAAATTACAATAAATATATTGTAGGTAGCTAGTGAAGCTGAGAAGGTTAGAGTGTTGGAAAGTGTTGTAAGTTGATAATCAGAAGGTGTGCATTAAAGGGTTTGTTGCTGAGTCTATCTAGTATTTTTTCCAAAAGTTTCAGTGGTACCCATCAAGATTTGAGAAAATTATGAAGTTTTGTGTTCCTACAGTCATTCTATTACTGTAGCAGGTGTTCTTGGAAGAAGAGGATGAAATTATGGCAATTTCAGTTGTTGTTCATGTTCCTGTGACATTCATGGATGGGTATAGATTGTTCTCTATCCTTGTTGTACGTTCGCATTGTTTTGTGGGATCATGATTGGATATTTTTCCAGGTGTGCTCGAGTTTTCATGTTCTTGGCCGACATGATGGTGGTAGCATGTTGCAGATCCATGAGGATTAATATTTTATTGTTTGGCATGTTCGAAGGTGTTTATTTGGGTCCTCACTATGTTGTGACCAACTTGTGTTGGTGCGCATCAAGATTTATTTATGTATTGAGGCCGACAGTTGTAATTTTTTCTTTATTTTTGGATGATAGAGTAGAGAGATGATAAATCTGTGTAGCGGATATATAAGAGTGGTTATTTTTCTCATTTTTATGAATGCTCAGTGTGTGTAAGTGAAGTATATGTGCGAATAAAGATCAAATCATTCAAGAACAGAGAAGAGTGTGAAAGAGATTGAGCAAAGTGTGGAAGAGTTTGACCAGAGTGTGTAGAAGTTTTCATGTGCCTAACTGGAACTGTAATTAGGCTTTTATAGAAGCTAACTTCTTAGTTCAACCCCATAAAATGAATTTCATCTTATCATTGTATGTAAGGCAGTGAGCCTTCCTCTGAGCAGTGAGCTCTAGGTAGTGTGTCTGAATGCATGTGCATTCCCTATTTACTCTTCATTATAATTTTAATAGGGTATAATCTTGTGGACTAACATCCACCGTGGTTTTTCCCCTAACATGGTTTCCACGTATAAAATCTTGGTGTTCATCTGTCTCTAATTTGTTATTGATTTATGCTTGCACTATTAATTATCAGATCTGAGATTAAAGGTTGACTAATGTTGAATAAGTTTGATTTTGGTAACAACTGATTCACCCACCCTCTCAGTTGCTATCCTTGTTTTGCCGACACTAAGTCTCTTTAGCACATGAGCACCTGCAAAACCTATATCTTCGATTTTTCCCAAAAAATTGTTTTGTAGATTCTATTTTTAAGGGGTTCTTAAATGTTGGTGGAAAATCAGTTTTCAAACAACAAACAATCTACATCTACTTGGAACGGCATTCAATACGAAATTCATTTCTTAGATTTTTCTTAAGAAGATTCAAAAATCTTTCCTCTATTACCTCGACTACTTCTACTTTTCAAAAAAATCTATCTTTATCAATAACAATTTTTTTTTTTTTAAATGGGCAGTTTGGGTCACTTTAGCATACAAGCACCTATAAAACCTATATCTTCGATTTTTCCCAAAAAACATTGTCTGGTAGATTCTATTTTTGAGGGGTTCTTGCACATTGGTGAAAAATCATGTTTTCAAAAAACGGACGATGTGGGTCTACTGAGAATGACATTCTCTACAAAACCCATTTCTCAAATTTTTCTTAGGAAGATTCAAAAAATGTGCCTCTATTACCTCTATTACTTCTACTTTTCAAAAAATCTATCTTTTTCAAGAACTTACTTTTTCAATAAACAAACAATCTGGGTTTGTTCAACACACGAGCACCTACAAAACCCATATCTTCGATTTTCGGTAAAAAAATGTTTCGTAGACTCTATTTTTGAGGGGTTATGGGTGTAATTAGAATGACATTCTCTACAAAACCCATTTCCATATTTTTCTTAAGATGATTCAAAAAAATTGCCTCTACAACTTCTACTTTTCAAAAAAATCTATCTTTTTCAAGACTAACATATTTTAAAAAGAAACGGACAATTTGGGTCTTTTTAGGACACGAGCACCTACAAATCCCATATATTCAATTTTTTCCAAAAAAATTGTTTTGTAGATTCTATTTTTGAGAGTTTTCGCATTTTGGTGAAAATTTAATTTTTCGAAAAACAGACGATCCAGGTCTACTTATAATGATATTCTCTACAAAACGCATTTCTTAGATTTTTCTTAAGAAGATTATAAAAATTGCCTCTGTTACCTCTATTGCTTCTACTTTTTAAGAAAAATACTTTTTTCAAGAACTTATTTTTTCAAAAAATGGACGATTTGGGTCTCTTTAGCACACAAACACTTGTAAAACCTATATCCTTGATTTTTCCCAAAAAAATTGTTTCGTAGATTCTATTTTTGAGGGGTTCTTGCATGTTGGTGAAAAATCAGTTTTTCAAAAAATGAACGATCTGGGTTTACCCAAAACGACATTCTCTACAAAACCCATTTTTCAGAATTTTCTTAAGAAGATTAAAAATTCCTTTGTTACCTCTACTACATCTACTTTTCAAAAATATCTATTTTTTTCAAGAGCAACATATATTTTTTAAAAATGGACAATCTGGTTCTCTTTAGCACACAAGAACCTGCAAAACCCATATATTTAATTTTTCCCAAAAAAAATTGTTTCAAAGATTCTATTTTTGAGGGGTTCTTGCATGTTGGTAAAATATTAGTTTTTCAAAAAACGAACGATCTAAGTCTTCTTAGAACGATATTATCTACAAAACCCATTTCTCAAATTTTTCTTAAGAAGATTAAAAAATTTCCCTCTATTACCTCTTCTACTTCTACTTTTCAGAACCCATATTTTTTATTTTCCCAAAAAAAAATTATAGATTCTATTTTTGAGGGGTTCCTACGTTTTGGTGAAAAATTAGTTTTTCAAAAAATGGATGATCTGGGTTTAGTCAGAACGACATTCTCTAAAGAAATTTGCCTCTATTACCTCTACTGATTCTGCCTTTCAAACAAAAAAATTCAAGAACAACTTAATTTTTTTTTAAATGGACGATCTGGGTCTCTTTAGCATGGGAGCACTTGTAAAACCTATATCTTTGATTTTACCAAAAACAATTGTTTTGTAGATTCTATTTTTGACGTGTTCTTGCATGTTGGTGATTTTATTTTTTTTAAATGAACAATATGGGGCTAGTCAGAACGACATTCTCTACAAAATCCATTTCTCATATTTTACTTAAGAAGAATAAAAAAAATTCCTTTGTTACCTCTACTACTTCTACTTTTCAAAAAAATCCATCTTTCCAAAAACAACTTATTTTTCAAAACATGGATGATCTGGGTCTCTTTAGCACACGAGCACCTAGAAAACCCATATCTTCAATTTTTCCGAAAAAAAATTGTTTCATAGATTCTATTTTTGAAGGTTCTTACATATTGGTGAAAATTTTGTTTTTCAAAAAATAAACGATTTGGGTCTACTCAGAACGACATTCTCTATAAAACCCAATTTTTAGATTTTTTTGAAGATGATTCAAAAAAGTTGCCTCTATTACCTCTACTACTTCTACTTTTCAAAAAAATCTATCTTTTTCAAGCACAACTTATTTTTTCAAAAAAAGAACGATCTGGGTCTCTTTAACACACGAGTACCTGCAAATCCCATATTTCCAATTTTCCCAAAAAAAAAAATCGTAGATTCTATTTTTGAGGGGTTCTTGCATGTTGGTGAAAAATCAATTTTTTGAAATATGGATGATCTGGATTTATTCAGAATGACACTCTCTACAAAACCCATTTCTTAGATTTTTCTTAAGTCGATTTAAAAAATTTGCCTCAGTTACCTCTACGGCTTCTACTTAAAAAAAAAAACTCTTTTTCGAAAACAACTTAATTTTTCAAAAAATGGATGTTGTGGGTCTCTTTAGCACACAAACACCTCTAAAACCCATATCTTCAATTTTTCCTATAAAAAATTCATAGATTCTATTATTTAGGGGTTCTTGCATGTTGGTGAAAAATCAGTTTCTCAAAAAAATGAACGATCTGGGTTTATTTAGAACGACATTATCTACAAAACCCATTTTCTCATAATTTTTTTAAGAAGATTCAAAAAATTTGCCTCTGTTACTTCTACTATTTCTACTTTTCAATAAAATCTATCTTTTTCAAGAACAACTTATTTTTTCAAAAAACGGATGATGTGGGTCTCTTTTGCACACGAGCACCTGCAAAACCCATATCTTCAATTTTTCTGAAGAAAAAAAATTCGTAGATTCTATTTTTGAGGGGTTCTTGCATGTTGGTGAGAAATCAGTTTTTCAAAAAATGGACGATCTTGGTCTACTCAAAAAAAATTCTCTACATAACCCATTTATCGGATTTTTGTTAAGAAGATTCTAAAAATTTGCCTCTTTTACCTCTACTACTTCTACTTTTTTTAAAAATCTCTCTTTCAAAAACAACTTATTTATTCAAAAAATGGACGATATGCGTCTTGTTAGCACGCGAGCACCTGTATAACCTATATCTTTGATTTTGCCAAAAAAAATGTTTCGTAGATTCTATTGAGAGATTCTTGCATGTTGGTGAAAAATTAGTTTTTCAAAAAAAGAATGATTTGGGTTTACTCAAAACGACATTTTGTACAAAACCCATTTCTTAGATTTTTCTTAAAAAAATTCAAAAAAAATTGCCTTTGTTACCTCTACTGCTTCTACTTTTCAAAAAAATATACCTTTTTCAAAAATAACTTACTTTTTCAAAAAATGGATGATCTGGGTCTCTTTAGCAAATGAGCACCTACAAAACCCATAACTTTGATTTTTCCAAAAAAAATTGTTTCATAGATTCTATATTTGAGAGGTTCTTGCATGTTTGTGAAAAATTAGTTTTTTGTAAAATACATGATTTGGGTCTACTCAGAACGACATTCTCTACAAAACCCATTCATTATATATTTTTTTTTAAATTTCAAAAAGTTTGCCTCTCTTACGTCTACTACTAAAAAAAAATCAATCTTTTTCAAGAACAACTTAATTTTTTGAAAAACGGATGATCTGGGTCTTTGTAGCACATGAGCACCTGTAAAACCCATATCTTCAATTTTTTCGAGAAATATTGTTTCGTATTCTATTTTTGGTGGGTTTTTGCATGTTGGTGAAAAATTAGTTTTTTGAAAAATGGACGATCTCGGTTTACTAAGATAGACATTCCCTACAAAACCCATTTGTCAAGTTTTTCTTAAGACTCAAAATATTTGCCTCTACTCCATCTTCGATTTTTCCCAAAGAAAAGTTTCATAGATTTTATTTTTGAGGGGTTCTTGCATTCTTGCATGTTGGTGAAAAACCAGTTTTTCAAAAAACGGATGATCTAGGTCTATCAAAACAACATTCTCTACGAAATCAATTTCTCAAATTTTTCTTAAGAAGATTCAAAAAATTTGCCTATGTTACCTCCACTACTATTTTTTAATTTTTTGTTTTTTCAAGAACTTATTTTTTCAAAATATGGACGATTTGGGTCTCTTTAGCACACAAGCACCTCCAAAACCCATATCTTCAATTTTTTCAAAAAGAAATTGTTTCATAGATTATTTTTTTGAGGGGTTCTTGCATGTTGGTGAAAAATTAGTTTTTCAAAAACATAGACGGTCTGTGTCTACTCAGAACAACATTCTCTACAAAACCCATTTCTCATTTTTTTCTTAAAAACATTCAAAAATGTTTGTCTATGTTAGCTTTACTTCCTCTACCTTTTAAAAATATCTATCTTTTACAAAAACAACTTATTTTTTCAAAAAACGTACAATTTGGGTCTTTTTACCACACGAGCACCTGCAAAACCCATATCTTCTATTTTTCCTAAAAAATTGTTTCATAGATTCTATTTTTGAGGGATTCTTACATGGTGAAAAATCAAAATTTTCAAAAAATGGACGATTAATGTAACTCAGAACGACATTCTCTACAAAACACATTCCTCGGATTTTTCTTACGAAGATTCAAAAAATTTGGCTTTGTTACCTCTGCTGCTTCTACTTTAAAAAAAAAATCTATTTTTTTCAAAAATAACTTACTTTTTTCAAAAAACGGACGATTTGGGTCTCTTTAGCATACAAGCACCTGTAAAACCTATATCTTTGACTTTTCACCAAAAAAATTGTTTCGTAGATTCTATCTTTGAAGGGTTCTTACATGTTGGTGAAAAATCAATTTTTCAAAAAATGGATGATCTCGGTCTACTAAGAACGACACTCTAAAAACCCATTTCTCAAGACTTTTTTAAGAAGATTCAAAAAAATTGCCTTTGTTACCTCTACTACTACTTTTCAAAAAAATCTATCTTTTTCAAAACAACTTATTTTTTCAAAAAACGGACAATCTAGGCATCGTTATCACACAAGCACCAGCAAAACTCATATCTTCGATTTTTCCAAAAAAAAATTGTTTCGTAGATTTTTTTTTTAGGGGTTCTTGCATGTTTGTGAAAAATTAGTATTTCAAAAAATGGATGATCTAGTCTACTCGGAACATCATTCTCTACAAAACCCATTTCTCTGATTTTTCATAAAAAGATTCAACAAATTTGCCTTTGTTACCTCTACTACTACTTATCAAAATAATCTATCTTTTTCAAGAACAAATTAATTTTTCAAAAAATAGGCGATCTGGGTCTTTTTAGCACATGAGCATGTGCAAACCCATATCTTGATTTTTCCCAAAAAAAATTGTTTTGTAGATTTTATTTTTTAGGGGTTCTTGCATGTTGGAGAAAAATGAATATTTCGTAAAATAGATGATCTAGGTTTACTCAAAATGACAATCTCTACAAAACCCATTTCTCATATTTTTCTTAAGAAGATCCAAAAAAATTGCCTCTCTTACCTCTACTGCTTCTACTTTTCAAAAAAATCCATCCTTTTCAAGAACAACTTGTTTTTTTCAAAAACAGACGATCTAGGTCTGTTTAGCACACAACACTTGCAAAACCCATATCTTTGATTTTTCCCAGAAAAACTATTTTCTTACTTTTTATTTTTGAGGGGTTCTTGCATGTTGGTGAAATCGGTTTTTTGTAAAATAGACAATCTAGTTCTACTCAGAACAACATTCTCTACAAAACCAATTTCTCAGATTTTTCTTAAGAATATTCAAAATATTTGCCTTTGTTACCTCTACTGCTTCTACTTTAAAAAAAAACTATCTTTCTAAGAACAACTTATTTTTTCAAAAAATGGACAGTCTGGGTCTCTTTAGCACACAAGCACCTACAAAACCCATATCTTTGATTTTTCCATTTTTGTTTTTGTAGATTCTATTTTTGAGGGATTCTTTCTTGTTGGTAAAAAATCAGGTTTTCAAAAACCAGACGATCTAGGTGTACTCAAAACAACATTCTCTACAAAACCCTTTTCTCAAATTTTTTTGAAAAAGATTGAAAAAATAACTCTTTGTTACGTCTATTGCTTCTACTTAAAAAAAAAAAAATCAGTTTTTTTCAAAAACAACTTTAAAAAAAAAATGGATGATCTGGGTCTTTTTAGCATGGAAGCACCTGTAAAACCTATATCTTTGATTTTTCCCCAAAAAAATTGTTTCGTAGATTCTATCTTTGATGGGTTTTAAAATGTTGGTGAAAAATTAATTTTTGGAAAAATGAACGATTTGGGTTTACTAAGAACGACATTCTCTACAAAACCTATTTCTTAGATTTTTCATAAGAAGATTCAAATAAATTGCCTATGTTACCTTTACTGCTTCTACTCTTTAAAAAAACTATCATTTTCAAGAACAACTTACTTTTTCAAAAAATGGACGATCTAAGTCTTTTAGCACACAAGCACATACAATACCCATATCTTCGATATTTTAAAAATAAATTATTTCATAGATTCTATTTTTTAGGGGTTCTTGCATGTTGGTGAAAAATTAGTTTATTGAAAAATGTACAATCTGGGTTTACTCAGAACGACATTCTCTACAAAACCCTTTTCTCAAATTTTTTCTTCAAAAGATTCAAAAAAAATTTAAGAACAACTTTTTTTTAAAAAATAGACGATCTAGTTCTCTTTACACACGAGCAACTACAAAAACCATATCTTTGATTTTTCCCAAAAAAAATGTTTCATAGATTCTATGTTTGAGGGGTTCTTGCATGTTGGTGAGAAATCGGTTTTTCAAAAAAGAACAATTTGGATCTACTTAGAACGATATTATCTACAAAACCCATTTCTCATATTTTTCTTAAGAAGTTTCAAAAAAATTGCCTCTGGTACGTTTACTACTACTTTTCAAAAAAATCAACCTCTTTCAAAAAATAGACGATATGGATCTCTTTAGTACATGAGCACTTGCAAAATCCATATCCTTGATTTTACCCAAAAAAAATCTTTCGTAGATTCTATTTTTGAGGGGTTCTTACGTGTTGGTGAAAATCAATTTTTCAAAAAATGGATGCTCTAGGTTTTCTCCAAACGACATTCCCTACAAAACCCATTTCTCAGAATTTTCCCAAAACAAATTGTTTCGTGGATTCTATTTTTGAGGGGTTCTTGCATGTTGGTGAAAAATCAATTTTTCAAATGATCTCAGTCTACTTGGAACGACATTCTGTACAAAACCCATTTCTCAAAATTTTCTTAAGAAAATTCAAAAAAATTGTCTCTATTACCTATACTGCTTCTATTTTTCAAAAAAAATCTATTATTTTTAAGAACATTTTTTCAAAAAATAGACCATCTGGGTCCCTTTAGCACATGAGCACCTACAAAACCCATATCTTCGATTTTTCCCAAAAAAAAATTGTTTCTTAGATTCTATTTTTGAGGGGTTCTTGAATGTTAGTGAAAAATTAGTTATTCAAAAAACAGACGCTTTGGGTTTACTTAGAACAACATTCTCTACAAAACCCATTTCTCAGATTTTTCTTAAGAAGATTCAAAAAATTTGCCTTTGTTACCTCTATTGCTTCTACTTTTCAAAAACATCTATTTTTTTTCAAGAACAACTTGTTTTTTCACAAAATAGATGGGTAAAAGCACAAAGCTATGTCACAGTTTCAGCCAACATATCAGCACAACTGAATTTATGTATTTCTAACTAAAAATCAATTTTGGTCAAACATATGACCTAATAAGATTCATTCTAGCTAAGTTAGATACTTCCAAAATTTATTCAACTAAAATTGTTGGCTAAAAATATATGGAGCACCACTTTGAGTCCAATTTACAATTTTTTTATTTTTTTTAAACTTGAAGTTTTAATAACTCCTCCTCATGTAAATAACGTTTTAAAAAAAATGTAAAAATACCCTTTTGTAGATCCATAAATGTAGTTTTCAAAAATATATTATTTTAATAGTTTAATTATTATTATTATTATTATTTTTATTTATACTAAAAGTAGGTTATCACAAAAAATATTAGGTTGATTACCATGCCGAGGAAAAATACTAACACTTATTAAAAAAAATTGAAAAAAATATGACGCACTAGATAAAAGAATCTATTTCAAGATGGTATAATTTTTTTTCCATTTTAGATAAATATTTAATATGAATGTTGACATTCGATGGAAACAGTTGTTTTTTATTCATGCACATTTTAATACTAATATACAAATATATATTTATCAAAATTGGAAAAAAATATATCCATGCACTAAAGTTTCAAGTTATAAGTACACACAAAAAAAATTGAAAGAAAAAAAAATTACTATAAAAAATTTGACATCCCGTGCAACTTCATTTTTCAGCATTTTATCAACAACTAAATTATAGTGTTAATTTATGAAAAACTAGTTTAAAATAATTTTTTATTTCTTATAAAAAATAAAAACATAAAATATACTAAATTATACATATTTTACTAGTTTACATCATTTAAAAATTCAAAACATATATGCTACTTTTTAGTGATTCAAGTTTAAAAGTTGGATCAACATTGGTTGTTTCCTTTATAAAGTGTGACATAGCTTTGTGCTTTTACTCAGATGATCTGGATCTCTTTAGCACACGAGCACCTACAAAACACATATCTTCGATTTTTCCCAAACAAAATTGTTTCATAGATTCTATTTTTGATGGGTTTTTGCATGTTTGTGAAAAATCATTTTTTCAATAAACGAACAATCTAAGTGTACTCAGATCAACAATCTCTACAAAATTGATTTTTCAGGGTTTTCTTGAGAAGATTAAAAAATAATGCCTTTGTTAGGGGTCTATACTACTTCTTTTCAAAAAATCTATTTTTTTTCAAAAACAAGTTATTTTTTCAAAAGATGGATGATCTAGGTCTCTTTAGCACACAAGCACTTACGAAACCCATATCTTCGATTTTTCTGAAAAAAATTTGTTTCATAGATTTTATTTTTGATGGGTTCTTGCATGTTGGTGAAAAATTAGTTTTTCAAAAACTGAATGATTTGAGTTTGCTCAGAACGACATTCTTTGCAAAACCAATTTCTTAGATTTTTCTTAAGAAGATTCAAAAAAAATATCTTTGTCCATGGCACTTTATAGCATAGTGCAAGTACAATAAGGCACAAAGTGATGTGCAAGATCCCTAAATACAGGTGCCACAAGATCAAAAAAATAGAAAACCATGAGCCACATTATCAAACAACAAACAAAGACACGTTCCACGCAAGAGATATGCAAACAATATGTGCAATATTCTTCAACAAGAAAATATGAAAGCTCCAGATAATATTCGAGAGATAATTACAAAGAGGGTTGAATGCTTATAAGAGAAAAGACCTAAATCAGAAAAGGATCAGATCATGACAAGTGTCTACATCACAATAGATGAGACATAATGATCTAATATTAACTCAATTAATAAAGCAATCCTAAGTTTAGCTTAACTATATGAGAATATATTAGACTAATAATTAATTAAAGCTTAAATAATTATTAGCTAATGCATTGTTATGAGACTTTTTTCCCTCTGGAAGAAAAAAATTAAAAAATAAAATAAAAGGGAATAAAATTAAAATGAGAACTAATGCAATAGTTCAAGAAATAAAATGTTATAAAACAATAATTAGAGTTTGCACGTGATGTTGTAATTATTTATAAAAGGGTGTGTCGGTTGGAACTACCCTTTATGTTGTATAAAAAATCGTGAAAACTAAATTATTTACGGACATGAAAAAAAAGGAAAAGCAAGTAAAGCACATTGCATGAATAGGGTTCCAGCTTAGCAAGTTGTGAGCAAGATGGAGAAGGGGCATTCCTATAGTGGGATCCAACTTGGGGTACAAGTGCGTGCACTCAGGATGGTCCTAGCCAGGGCATTGATTTGTGGCACGAGTGTTGAGCATTGTTTCAGTGGAATCGACACTCGCATAGAACAGAAAAGTCCGCTTTCCTCCCAGACTGCTCATAGATGGAAGAGGCTGAACCAAGGACCATTCCAACAATAGTTGAGAACTTCTTCTACACATTTTAAAAGATAAGTATTAAAGTTTGATAAATTATCTGAGCAATAAAGTTTTTTAAATCTTTGAGTTTATTGAATTAATAATTTATTTAGGGCATGAATGGATGTATTTGAATGCAATTTATTGATTAATTTATTATATGCAATTTAATTTCAAAGTCTTTACTGGAGCATTAAATATTATATTAACATTTGTGCATAATTTTTTTTAGAATTAATCAGTGGAAATCAACTAAATCATTGCATCTCAAATTTGGGAATTAGTTTTGTTTCATTTTTGCATCAAACCCTTACCATCCACTTACCTGGTTGCATTTATTTTTGCAAAAAGCTATATTAAATTAAAACATTATAGTAATTTAAAATTTAGTTGCATTTATTTTGGAAATAGATATAGACACTTATCAACAAAAGAAATAGTTGCATTTATTTTGAAAATAAGTATATTAAATTACATAAAAAAACATTATAGTTTAAATTTTAAATTGCATTTGGTTTTTGTAAAATAGATAAAAAAAAGTCACTCTTTGCATTAACTAATTACCTCGAGGATAACTCATTTAAGATAAATCAATTTAGGGTTTCATAGCACATTTAACATTCACTTAAGAATTAAATTTAAGGTATTATAAATTTTTTTTACTTAAGTTGCATTCAATATAATAATAATAATAAATTATTACCCCTTCACGGGAAACTAATTTAGAAGAAAATAAAATAAAATTTCACTCCAAAATTTTTTTTATTTTTTTATCTTGAGTAACTTTGGTGTTTGAATTTACATCAAAGTTATTTAAACAAGTTTTTTTTTCCTTTTTTATCGTTGAGTAAATTCATAGTTGAATCTTATGAAAGATATTTCTACTAAATAGCTCCAAAATTAAATCTCTGCCATTACATTTTTTTGCTCATAGATTTGATAAACCATTTATTTTAGGATTGAAAAGAATAAACATTGTCAATACCAATTTTACCGTCACACATTGTGGATCTCCAAACAATTAGAAACTATTTATCTATTTTTTCTTAATGATTAAAGTTTTCACCTTTTAATTACCATTCGTAAATTTCAAGAGAGTTTGTAATTCAGACAAAAATACATTTTACAATCGGGTTACAACCAACACAGATTTCCTCCGTCTTCACGATAGGGATTGAATATAAATATTTGCTCTATATAGAGGAAATTATAGTAGAAGTAATTTCCTTGTTAAAATAAACTCTCCACAGTACACATTTGTAAGAGGGAATTAGTTTCATTTCTAAATTAAATTTAACCCTCTAAATTGTTTCACATTTTTAAACCTTAGTTTCACCCTTTTGTCTCTTGAGTTTTATTTTACAAGTTTAAAAAGACAACCTTTAGAACAATCAATATTGATTAAATTCCTTTACATAAACCGATTGATCTACCACAATGACATCTGAGAGCAACCAAAAATCTTATGAGAATTTGGAGAAAACCAACCAAGCATTAATGCAGGAATTTGTTGTATTGGCTGCTCAAGTACAACAACTTAGGCAAGAAGCACTAGAACAAAAAAGTCTTAACAACGTAGAACTATCGGAAAGCAAGAAGAGTTCAAAGACTAGTAGGAAAAAGAGCAAAAGTAAATCAAAAAATTCCAAGAAATGACCAATATCATCAAAGGAAGACTCAACTTCCAGTGATAGCACTTCTCACACTTCTGGATCTGAATCCTCTAAAGATGATAACAGTAAACAAACACAAAATTAATTAGACAAAGTTTCTCAAAAGTTTAAATTACCAGAGTATACACTAACTCATTTCATTGCAAAATAGGATGAAAATTTCTGACAAACAATGTATAATTAGATGAATCATTGTACATGTATATTTAATGTGAAATCTTTTAAAAAATAAAAAATTTGTGCCCTACGTTATTTGAAATTTCAACGAACGTGATTTTCGTCGCTTTTTCAATGAACGTCAGGAATATAGCTTTCTTGTACATGTATTTTGTATTACTAACATGTGATATTGTTTGCATATATTGCTTTCTTGTATATATTATAGTTTTACCAACATATACTATTGTATGCTTGCATGGCTTCTTAGTTAATATATATTTTTTATTATTGATCTTTTTGATATTTTCCATAAGTTATTATTAGATGATACACATTGGATTCCTTTTAATTTTTTATATTTGAAGATACATAACTAATTACAAGGATAATATAAAGAAGATATATCTATATATGTACCATTTATGAGTTTCTAAAATATTTTACGTCCATGTCAACCACTTTCTTTACTTCAATTGAGAAAGATAATACTTCTATAATCTTGCATTTATCAAGTGTCAATAAAAAAAATTCTACTTAGCTATCAATTTTCTCTTGATTGATCTAGTAATAATATACTAGCCAGCTAATACTCATCCAATGATATCATCTTTCACTGATTTGTGTTATTTGACCATCACATAATTGAACCAAGTACCACTTTAGAAATACCACATACATAGTCTTCTCTTTCTACAAACCCCCCATTGTATTCATAAGGGTTTTATCGTAGGTCCCATCAAATACTATGCCCTAATCATGTAACAAGTAGATAAGTCATCTTTACTAAGGTCAAACAAGGTTGTTTTATCACAAAATACAATAGTTTTTAGTTTTAAGTGTTAGATTTTTGTTTTGATTATAAAGTTTATCTTGTAGGTTTAAGGTATGAATTTAAGGTTCTTACAATGACTTTTCAACCAATGGTATTATTCTATCCTATCTCTACCATTCTAGTTCTAAAATAAAACATACAAATCAAACTTAACTAGCAATCACACCTTAGTGTGCAATGGGTAGGGCGAAAAAAGTGTGGAATTTCAATTATGATAAATTTTGGTCTATTTTTTGCATACATTTATGCAGTACATGAGTTCAATTAGTAGGAAATTTAACAAATGATGTTGTTTGTGCAACAAAGGTCTCAATGGAGAAATCATAGCTTCAAATAAACTATGCATCCACTTACAGGGATAAAAACATGATTGAAATAAAACCTCTGAATTAGGAAGATGAACAAGCTCCATTACCAACAAGCTCATGCTATGCTTGCAATAAGGAGAGAGTGAGAGAAAGAGAGAGATGGAGAGGTAGTGATAGAAAGAGGGGGAGATAGAGTGAGGAAGAGTGAGAGATAGAGGGGTAAGGAGATAGAGATGGAGATGTAGATGTAGAAGGAGAGGGATATGGAGAGCCGGAGGAGAGGAGATAAGGATAGGGAGAGATAAAGAGATAGAGGAGAGAGGGATAGATAGAGATGGAAGAGATAAATAGATAAAGAGGGAGATATATGGATGGATAGAGAGTGGGAGACATGTATAGAGATAAAGTGGGGGAGAGGAAAATAGAGGTAGATATGAAGATAGAGACAAATAGATAGAGATATATAGGTAGAGGGAGAGATAAATATAGAGATAGCTTCAAATAAACTATGCATCCACTTACAGGGATAAAAACATGATTGAAATAAAACCTCTGAATTAGGAAGATGAACAAGCTCCATTACCAACAAGCTCATGCTATGCTTGCAATAAGGAGAGAGTGAGAGAGAGAGAGAGATGGAGAGGTAGTGATAGAAAGAGGGAGAGATAGAGTGAGGAAGAGTGAGAGATAGAGGGGTAAGGAGATAGAGATGGAGATGTAGATGTAGAAGGAGAGGGATATGGAGAGCCGGAGGAGAGGAGATAAGGATAGGGAGAGATAAAGAGATAGAGGAGAGAGGGATAGATAGAGATGGAAGAGATAAATAGATAAAGAGGGAGATATATGGATAGATAGAGAGTGGGAGACATGTATAGAGATAAAGGGGGGGAGAGGAAAATAGAGGTAGATATGAAGATAGAGACAAATAGATAGAGATATATAGGTAGAGGGAGAGATAAATATAGAGAGAGATAGGGATAAAAAGAGGGAGAGATAGTGAGGACAAGATAGAGAGATATAGAGGGTGATGGAGATGAAGAGATAAAGAGATATAGATGGTGAGATAGAGTGATAGAGAGATAGAGATATAAAGAGATATATAGAGAGGAGAGGGAGAGACAGAGACAAAGAGATAGAAAAAAAAAGAATTAGATATAAGTATATAGAGAAGGAGAGAGGGAGAGAGAAATAAGGAGAGATAGAGAAAGGGCGAAATGAGTATGGGGAGATAGAGATAGATGGGGAGAGAAAGAGAGAGAGATAGAGATATATGGGAAGTGAAAGATGGGGAGAGAAAGAGAGAGAGATAGAGATATATGGGAAGAGAAAGAGAGATGGAGATATATGGGAAGAGAAAGGAAGAGAGGTGGAGATAGAGAGATGGATAGGGGGGATAGGGAGGGAGAGATGGGGAGAGATAGAGAGGGGGAGGGAGAGAAAGCGATATAGATAGGTAGAGGAGAGATTGAGAAGAGGGGAAGAGAGGGAGAGATAGGTTGAAGAGGAAGAGAGAGAAGAGAGGGAGATAGATAGGTAGAAAAGGTAGAGAAAGAAGAGGGGGGAAAGGGAGAGAGAGAAGAAGATAGGGGACAGAGGGAGAGGGAGAGACATAGAAAGGGGGTGATATAGAGAGATATATAGAAGGGGATGGTGAAAGAGATAAAGAAATCATGATAAAGGTAGAGAAAGATATGGATAGAAAGAGATAAAGAGAGGAGTGAGAGGGAGATAAAAAGAGAAATAATGATAGAGATATAGAGTAGGAGAGTGTTGAAACTCTCTTGTGCAAATTTGTCCTTGATGACAATATATGTTACTCTAGAATCTTCATGGTTACTCACTTAGTTGATCTGCTTTCCTGATTGGCTTATTTACTTCACAGTTGTTACTATATATGGTGATACTGATAACTTAACTCCATGTGCAAATCTCGGTTGAGGCATTCTGGTTACAGGTTCTATGTTCCATTTTTCAGGTGACATGTTTCTATTTTTGCTAATTTGTGCTTCAGTATTTCACTTGATTACATGTGATTGGCATGTTTAACTCTTCTACAGGTTGATTAATTATGGCTTGATCAGTTACAAGCATCTTGAAATTGAAACATGTTCTTGATATTTGTCAAAGGTATATTCCTCCATTTTCAGTCAATGGCATGGGTATGAGGAATAGTTTGTTAATATTCTTGAAGCTCTCGGTATTCAATTTTTTGGCATATTATATGGGTTTGATCATTATTTTGTTTATGGTTTTGAGATACTCTTTGATCATTCCTTCTTTTTCTTTGTACATGGTAATTGGCATGGGAGTATGGCTTTGTGAACTCTACATGAATTTAGTATTTATCTCTTCACAAGGTTTTGGATAATATTTGACACATTATATAGCATTGGTTATAATGAGGTGCCTATCATTTTTTTTTTTAATTGATATCTCTTGGAATTGGTCATTATATTTGGCACACTATATGCTACTAGATTTCAATTTGATGGAAAATCGGTTTTGGTTAAAGGTTTAATGTTTGATCTCTAACTAGAATTTGTATCAGGTCTATTGTTTGGCATTTATTTGGGCCTCAAGACCAACAATAGGTAAAGGCATTGGTTAATATTTTAATGTCACATTGGATGTGACTAAACCTTGTTCATTGGAGATCAACATTTGATGAGTGAAGTAGTCATATCAACATTCTTCAAAGGTATCTTGGTCGATGATTTCACAATGTCTAAATTAGTCAAATGTTATCATGCCTGTCGACATGATTATCTTTGAACTGCCCGTGGATTTCAAAGAGTATTATGAATATGTTTTTATCACTGTCCTTTTAGACTCAAAATGGTAATCAATTTTTGTGTGAACGAATACGTTTTTCTTGCTTTGGAAGTTTAAGTCAATACTTTGTTTCTCCTCCTCAAGGGTCTTGAACCCTACACTGGCTACCTCCATGGAATCTTTCCCTCGGCTGTTTCATAGTACATGTTGTTGGTTGACTGCCCTTGGATAGTTTTTGGGGATTCTTGTAAGACCATTACAATGGTCATTATGTGTGTCAAGTTCCAGCCACTGGGTGAAAGCACGAGATTGGAAGGTATCTTAGTTGTTGTTTCTCTCTACAAGACTGATAAACTCTTTGTGACAACAACTTCATTACTATTGTCAGGTATTCATCTTTAGACTGATTTCTAGATCCGTTACTTCTTAGTCAAGGTTATTACGAGCTAATTTTTTTTCTCTTATGCAAAAAGGAAAGTGGAAAATGTTTATTCCTTTCAATAGAAAAGTCTGAAATGATTGCTTTAAAACGTGACTATAGTTTTATTAAAGATCATCATGACAATTTTAAAGGGTTTGTAATTTATGTGTGTGGGTAATCAAAATACCTTCGTATCTCTTCAAATCCTTCCTGGAATCTTTTGGTAACAGCTCTTAAAAGAATGTTTTCTGTTATAGAACTTAGTTGTATCAGTTACTAAAGAATTGTAGCTATTATAATGGGTATTGTTCTCGGAATATCTTCTCAGCTTCACTTGGTTCATGGGTAGTTGTTCTTTAGGTAGATCCTCTATGAGGTTTCATTTGCTAAAAATAAACTTTCAGTTACTTATTGCAGTTGTTTTTCAATGGTTATTATTCATGCACTCATGCATGTCTTGATACTATTTGGTGAAGCTCTGTCATTGTAGGCTACTCGATAGGATAGGGTTCTGTCACTTCTAGTTTTACATTCTATTTTTTTGTTATTATGCTTGGAGAAAAGATTTTGCAAAATCGACCTCTATATTACCTGAATAGTAACTTGTCAATGCTGTAAAAACAGTGAAAAAGGTCACCTCTTCCTTTGTCAGAAAACAAACAGTTTCAACTATAACCGAAAGTTGTAAATTATGATGTAATCTATAATTTGTTGAAAACAAAGAGATTAGGGCTTAATCATCTCTAAAAAACCTAAAAAGTAAAAAGGGAAGTTCCATTAAGAGAATAGATAGGGTATTGATTTGCTAAATGCTAAAAATTATGAAAACACAGTGTGTTATCTGTTTTTTAGTTTGTATCATGAAAGATTGAAAATCTGACTATGAGAAAAAGAAAGAAAGATCATATCACTATTGTGCAGTTTTTGATGAGAAGTTGTATTGACACTATAACTAGATTTTTCCTCAAGCTGTATCAAGACTTGATAATGAATGGAACTTTGAAGAGTCACTCTTGACTCTTGAGAATTCTATGCATTGTTTGTCAAGAGGTACTTTACAGAAATCAGAGAAACAAAGAGATCATTTGTATCATTGTATGTTCTATTGAAAAAATAGAAAATGGGTTGGTGCTCCTTGAGATTAGTGTCTATAAAGAGAGGGATTGGTGTTCCTTGAGTCAGTGCTCAGAAATCAGCTTATGAGGCATTGTCAAAATAATTATTGAAATGAAAGCCTGAAAAAGGCAGCAGGTTCACGAGTGGTTTTTCTACCCCAGGAGGGTTTTCCACTCGACATATCTAGTGTCTATTTCAGTTTATGTGATTCATTTGGTTCAGTGCTTTATTGCTTTAAAATGATATGTTTCACTATTCTCATTTCAGTTTATGTGATTGCATTCAATACATGAATGATTCTATCATTGATAAATAAGAGCATATATCTGGTTTATTTCAGTTTTAGTTAAATTTGGTAAAGAAGTTAATAACACTGATTCACCCCCCCCTCTCGGTGTTTTTTCACTCCAACAATTGGTATCAGAGCCTAGGGTCCTTTGATAGGTCTTTCCCACCTAGGATTGATTCTAGACTTGGAGTCTATTCAAAATTTCTCAAGCTCATGAAGGTACTTCCATGACTAGAGCTCCATTATTTGATGGAACTGATTGTGTATTCTAGAAAATCAAAATGGATACTTATTTAACTTCTATTAACCTCGATGTCTAGAGCATAGTATTATCTGGGTACATTGTACCAGCTACTTTGCCAACTATTTCTAATGAAAATAAAAGATATGAAACCAATGAAAGAGAAAAAAATGCTCTTTTGTGCTCTAACTAAAGATGTCTTCATCAAAGTCATGCACTGCAGTTCTGGCAGTGAAATCTGGACTAAACTTGAAACTATATACCAAGGAAATGAAAAGGTAAAACAGTCTAAAGTCATCACTTTAAAACACCAGTTTGAAGAATTAAAAATGAGGGACGACGAAAAAGTAGCTTACTACTTTTTGAGAGTTGATGAAATAGTAAATGCCATGAAGGGTCTGGGAGAAGAAGTCAAGGAATTTGATGTTGTCACCAAGGTCATCAGAACCTTACCAACAAAGTTTGAAGCTAAGCTAGCTACTCTAGAAGAAAAGAAACACTTTACCCAACTTACCCTTGATAGCATACAAGGCACTCTGACTACCTATGAAATGAGGATTAGTAAAAACAACACCACTGCAAAAGAAGCAACATTTAATTTTGAAATGAAAGAAAGGGATGAGCTCACTGAATCCAAATTTTCTGATTCTAAAGAATCCCACTTTGTGAGGAAACTCAAAAAGGGCTCTAGAAAGTATAAGGGAAAAATTCCCTTCAAATGCTTTAACTGTGGCAAAATAGGCCACTTTGCTGCAAAGTGCCCCTGTGGTGACACAAACAGTGATAACAAAAAATCTGAAAAATTTACCAAGAAAAAGGCTTATAGACTGAAACAAAAATTCAATTTCAAAAAGAAGAAAAGTATGTTCAGCAAAAAAGAAACAGATTCTAAATTTGAAGATTCTTTAGATGAAGAGGATGAAAATCTCTTCATGGCTGAAATCATTCAACAAGATGAAACTAATAAAAATGATGTTGAAGATGGCCAAGTGGATTATGAAGGAGAACTGAAATGTGCTCTAAAAGAGATAAGGAAACTTTAAAAAAAAATGTGTGCTCAAGAACAAAATACTGCTCAAGATACTTCATAGGAGCAACTCATAAATCTTGAGATAGTCTCATTAAAAACTCAACTTGAAGAATCGAAAAGAGTTGAAGACTGTCTTCGTATTGGCATAAGCTTTAAAGATCAAGAAACTCAAAAACTTGAACATGGGATTGTAGATCTCAGAAAGACCATTGAGAAATATGAGAGCACTCTTAAATTGAATGACATGCTCAGTAAACAGATACTGAACAATGATAAAATTGGTATTGGTTTTGTGAAAGGTGAATGTTCAAATAACAGTGCAAAGGAAAATTTTGTTGTTGGAAACAAAATTCCTAAACTCAATCATCGTGATTTTGACAAGGATCATATTCATCCTTTTAGGAGCAACAAAATGATTTATAACTCCTACCCTCTCTTTTATGGGTATTGTTACATTTGCAATAAATTTGGTCACGAAGTGAAATCTTGGAGATTTATGAATTCTAGAACTCCTAGATTTGGCTTTAGGCAAAATCATGGTTTTGCAAGACAGGTTAGATGTTTCACTTGTAAGTTTCTGGGTCATTCTGCAAAGCAATGTAATGTTGTTCAGCAGAATAAACAACTAAAAACTATCAAGGTCTGGAAACCCAAAGTTGTCAACAAAATAGAACAAACTACGCTAGTTCAAACTAATTTCCAATCCAAGAAAAAGGACTTATGGGTTCTGGATAGTGGTTGTTCAAACCACATGACTGGTGACAAAGAAAAATTTACTAATCTAGAAGACTATGTTGGTGGATATGTAAAGTTTGGTGACAACTCTGGAATTCAAATCAAAGGTAGAGGTTCTCTTTTCCTGAATGAAGACACTCCTATTTACAATGTGTACTATGTAGAAGGATTAAAACATAACCTTCTGAGTGTCAGTCAAATCTATGACAGTGGTTATCATGTCTTGTTAACTTCATAGGGATGTGAAATTAAAAACTAGTCTGAAAAAGTTGTTGCTGCTGGAAGAAGGACCAAAAGAAATGTCTACAACTTACTTGACACTTCTGGACATGAAAACAATCAAGGTATATGCTTAATGAGTCATGTTGAAGAAAGATGGTTTTGGCACAAGAGACTAGGCCACATTAATTTTGACAATATGGTTAGAATTAGAAAAAATCAGAATGTAAGAGGTCTGACTATTCTGAAAAATCCTGATAATGCAGTATGGAAAGAATGTCTCAAAGGAAAGCAAACTAAGGTAAGCTTTAAATCCAAGGAACATTCTTCTACTAAACCCCTGCAAATTTTTCATGCTGACTTATGTGGTCCTACAAGGACTAGATCTATCAATGGTGAGAAATATTTCATGCTATTTGTTGATGACTACTCTCGTATGGTATGGGTTACCTTTCTCAAGAATAAATCAGAAGCTTTCAAACGTTTTAAAGTTTTTAGAAAAATGGTTGAAAGAGAGTCAGATTTAAAATTGAAATGTTAAATATCTGACAAAGGTGGTGAATTCACCTAACAAGAATTCATAGACTATTGTGACAAACATGGCATAAAAAGATAGTATGTTGCTGCTAGAACAACCCAACAAAACGGGGTAGTTGAGAGAAAGAACAGACTGTAAAAGAGATGGCAAGAACTATGTTGAATGAAGCAAATTTGCCAAACATGTACTGGAAAGAAGTTGTTCATACAGTTGTCTACATTTTGAATAGAGTCCAAATCAGAGTGAAATCAAATTTCACTCCATATGAACAGTAGTATGGTAAATCTACCTCAATTAAATATTTCAAAATATTTGGCTACAAGTGTTTTATCAAGAGAGACGATGAAAACTTAGGCAGTTTTCAATCTAAGACAGATGAAGGTATTTTCTTAGGATACTCTACTCACAGCAAAGCCTTTAAATTATTTAACAATAGGCTAAATAAAATTGTTGAATCAGTAAATGTCAAATTTGATGAAAAACTGCTTTTAGATGTTGAACCTATGCAGGATGATGAAGAGGAAGAATTTGAACTTGTTATAGTTTTTGAAGGCTTTGAAACTACAAAGCCTGAAACAAAACCAGCAAGTCCTAAACTATCTCAAGCAAAATCTGAAGATGCTGAAATCAGCTCAGAAAAATGTGAAACTAAAACTCCTTCAAAATCTCTTGCTAAAAACCATCCTAAAGATTTGATTATAGGAGATAAATCAGCAGAAGTTCAAACAAGGAAAAGAATCGTTAACTATGATGAAAAATCTCACATAGCTGAGCTTACTGCCTTTTGTTTGATCACTTAGTTTGAGCAAAAAAAAATTGATGAAGCTCTAACTGATGAATGCTGGCTTAATGCAATGCAGTAAGAAATTGATCAAATTGTGAAAAATCGGACTTGGGAGCTAGTTCCAAGACCAAATGACAAAAATTTCATAGGAGGTAACTGGATTTTTAGAAATAAATATGATGAAAATGGTCATGTTGTTTGCAACAAAGCTAGATTTGTCTGCAAAGGATTTGCTCATCAAGAAGGTATTGACTTCGGTGAAACCTTTGCACCAGTTGCTAGGCTTGAATCAATTAGAATTTTCTTGGCATATTCTGTTTTCAAATATTTTACTATATATCAAATGGATGTAAAAACTTCCTTTCTAAATGGGTACTTAGAAGAAGTCTACATAGAACAACCTGAAGGGTTTACCTATAAAAAAAACCCAATCATGCCTACAAGCTGAAAAAGGCTCTATATGGCCTAAAACAAGCTCCTAGAGCTTGGTACTCCTGATTAAACAGTCACTTATTGTCAAAAGGTTTCATTAGAGGAGGAGTAGACAACAACCTATATGTTAAAATTGAAGGATATGATATTCTTGTTGTTGAAATTTATGTTGATGACACCATTTTTGGTTGCAACAATATTGCCTTGAGTCAAAAATTCTCACAAATCATGGAATCTGAATTCGAAATGTCTATGTTGGGAGAACTATCATTCTTCTTAGGTCTTCGGATTTCACAACTTGAATCTGGCATTTTTTATCTCAGGCAAGATATGCAAAAGAAATTTTGAAAAGGTTTCAAATGGATGAATGTCATCCTATTAGCACTCCAATGGCTACAGGCTGTAAACTTAGCAAGTTTGATGACTCTCCTGTTGTCAACCCAACTGACTATAGGTCAATGATAGGCAACCTATTATATCTAACAGCCTCAAGACCTGACATAATCCATGTTGTTTGCATGGTTGCTCGATTTCAAACATCTCCTAAAGAATCCCACTTCAATGTTGTTAGAAGAATTCTTATATATATACAAGGCACAATTGATTATGGGCTTTGGTAGCTTATACTAATTCTGACTGGGTAGGTTGTCTAGATGATAGAAAAAGCACCAGTGGTGTTGCTTTCTTTCTTGGTGATCGTTTAGTGGCTTGGCACAACAAAAAACAAGAATTTGTTTCACTTTCTACTACTGAAGAAAAATATATAGCCGCCACTTCTTGCTGTACTTAGGTAATTTGGATGTCATAGACATTATCAAATATGGGTATTGAAATTCCAAAACTTATTACTATTCTATGTGATAATACTAGTGCAATCAATATCTCAAAAAATCTTGTTATGCACTCTCGAACTAAACATATAGCTATAAAGTTTCATTTTCTTCATGAAAAGGTGTTGGCTAACAAGGTATCTGTGTAATATGTTCCTACAAAAGCACAGGTTGCTGACATTTTTACAAAACCATTGGCTAAAGATGTTTTTGAAAGACTTTGGTCTAGATTGGGAGTTGTCTCTCAATCTCTATTATCTTAATCAGTCTATCTTAGTGATAGGGGGATCTAGTTAGCTCTTCGTACAGCTCATACTTTGTTGCTCAAAGGTTACATCTGCAGTATTTTGGAATTTCACAGTTGATTCCAGTTTATCTGTGTTGTCTTCCCTTTATCCTTGTGACAAAAAGGGGGAGAATTATGAGCATTTGGTTCTTATACTTCATCTTGGCTTGGTGGCTCAGTTTTTGTCATCAAGGACAAAGGGGGATTTTGTTGAATATCTCTTGTGAAAATTTGTCCTTGATGAAAATATATGTTACTCTGGCATCTTGATGGTTACTCACTCAGTTGATCTTCTTTCCTTATTGGCATTTTTACTTCACATTTGTTACTATATATGGTGATAATGATAACTTAACTCCATGTGCAGATCTCAATTGAGGCATTTTGGTTACAGGTTCTATGTTCCATTTTTAGGTGACATGTTTCTATTTTTGGTAATTTGTGCTTCATTATTTCACTTGATTACATGTGATTGGCATGTTCAGTTCTTCTACAGGTTGATTAATTATGGCTTGATCAGTTACAAGCATCTTGAAGTTGAAAAATGTTCTTGATATTTGTCAAAGGTATATTTCTCCATTTTCAGTCAGTGGCATGGATATGAGGAATAGTTTGTTAATGTTTTTAAAGCTCTCAGTATTCAATTTTTTGGCATATTATAAGGGTTTGATCATTATTATGTTTATGGTTTTGAGATACTCTTTGATAATTCCTTCTCTTTTTTCATACATGGCAATTGGCATGGGAGTATGGCTTTGTGAACTCTACATGAATTTAGTATTTATCTCTTCACAAGGTTTTGGATAATATTTGGCACATTATATAGCATTGGTTATAATGAGGTGGCTATCATTTTTTAAAAAATTGATATCTCTTGGCATTGACCATTATCTTTGGCACACTATATGCTATTTGATTTCAATGTGATGGAAAATCAGTTTTGGTTAAAGGTTTAATGTTTGATCTCTCACTAGAATTTGTATCAGGTCTATTGTTTGACATTTATTTGGACCTAAAGGCCGACAACAGGTAAAGGCATTGGTTAATATTTTAATGTCACATTGGATGTGACTGAGCCTTGTCCATTGGAGATTGGCATTTGATGAGTGATGTAGTCATATCAACATTCTTCAAAGGTATCTTGGTCGATGATTTCATAATGTCTAAATTAGTCAAATGTTATCATGCATGTAGGCATGATTATCTTTGAACTTCCAAAGGATTTCAAAGATTATTATGAATATGTTTTTATCACTCTCCTTTCAGACTCCAAATTGTTATCAAATTCTATGTGAAGGAATACGTTTTGCTTGCTTAGGAAGTTTAGGTCAATACTTTGTTTGTCTTGCTCAAGGGTCTCGAACCCTACACTGGTCGCCTCCATGAAATCTTTCCCTGGGCTGTTTCACAATGCATGTTGTTGGTTGACTGTCCTTGGACAGCGTTTGGGGATTCTTGTAAGACCATTACAATGGTCATTTTGTGTGTCAGCTTCCAGCCACTGGGTGAAGGCATGAGATTAGAAGGTGTCTTAGTCGTTGTTTCTCTCTACAAGACTGGTAAACTCTTTGTGACAACAACTTCATTACTATTGTCAGTTATTCATCTTTAGACTACTTTCCGGATCCATTACTTCTCAATCAAGGTTATTACGAGCTAATTTTTTTTCTCTTATGCAAAAAGGAAAGTGGAAAATGTTTATTCCTTTCAATAGAAAAGTCTGAAATGATTGCTTTATAATGTGACTACAGTTTTATTAAAGATCGTCATGAAATTTTTAAATGGTTTGTAATTTATGTGTGTGGGTAGTAAAAATACCTTCGTATCTCTTCAAATCATTCCTGGAATCTTTTGGTAAAAGCTCTTAAAAGAATGTTTTTGGTTATAGAAATTAGTTGTATCAGTTACTAAACAATTGTAGTTATTATAATGGGCATTGTTCTTGGAATATCTTCTTAGCTTCACCTTGTTCGTGGGTAACTATTCTTTGGGTAAATTCTCTATGAGGTTTCATTTGCTAAAAGTAAACTTTCAGTTACTTCTTGCAGTTGTTTTTCAGTGGTTATTATTCATGCACTCATGCATGTCTTGATACTATTTGGTCAAGCTCTGCCCTTGTAGGCTACTCAATAGGATAGGGTTCTGTCACTTCTAGTTTTACATGCTATTTTTTCCTTGTCATGCTTGGAGAAAAGATTCTGCAAAATCGACCTCTGTATTACCTAAATAGTAACTTGTCAAAGATGTAAAAACAATGAAAAAGGTCACCTCTTCCTTTGTTACAAAACAAATAGTTTCAACAGTAATCAAAAGTTGTAAATTATGATGTAATCTGTAATTTGTTGAAAAAAGAGAGATTAGGGCTTAATCATCTCTGAAAACCCTAAAAATTAAAAAGAGCAGTTCTATTAAGAGAAGAGATAGGGTATTGATTTGCTAAATGCTGAAAATTTGGAAAACACAGTGTGTTATCTGTTTTGTAGTCTATATCATGAACGATTGAAAATCTGATTGTGAGAAAAAGAAAGAAAGATCATATCACTGTAATGCAATTTTTGATGAGAAGTTGTATGGACACTGTAACTAGATTTTTCCTCAAGCTCTATCAAGACTTGATAATGAATAGAACTCTAAAGAGTCACTCTTGACTCTTGAGAATTCTATGCATTGTATGTCAAGAGGCACTTGATAGAAATCAGAGAAACATAGAGATCCTTTATATCATTGTATGTTCTATTGAAAAAATGGAAAAGGGGTTGGTGCTCCTTGAGATTGGTGTCTCTAAACAGAGGGGTTGGTGCTCCTTGAGTCGGTGCTCATAAATCAGCCTATGAGGCATTGTCAAAATAATTATTGAAATGAAAGCTTGAAAAAGGCAGCAGGTTCAGGAGTGGATTTTCTACCCCAGGAGGGTTTTCCACTTGGCATACCTTGTGTCTATTTCAGTTTATTGATTCATTTGTTTCAGTGCTTTATTGCTTTAAAATGATATGTTTCACTATTCTCATTTCAGTTTATGTGATTGCATTCAATACATGAATGATTCTATCATTGATAAATGAGAGCATACATCTAGTTTAGAAGTTAATAACAAGGATTCACCCTCCCCCCTCTCAGTGTCTGTTGACTCCAATAGAGAGATGGAGTGAATGAGAGAGAAAGGGGGGGAGGGAGAGATAGCTCAATAGATAGAGGGGGGAAGAGGGAGTGACATAGATAGTGGGAGATATAGAGAGATAGAGAGTGACAGGGAGAGATATATCAATCACCCTCCCTATGTCTCTATCTATTCATCCTTATCTCTTTATCTCTCTACCTCTCTCTGTCTCTTTGTCTCCCTTTCTATTTGTATGTTTCTCATTATCTCCCTCTCTCTCTATATTTTCTTCCCTCTATTTATCTTTATCTCCCTATCTCTTTATGTGACTTTATCTCTATCTATGTATCTCTTCTCTTTTCTCTCTCTTTTTCTTTATCTTTTTTCTCTATCTACCTCACTATCTCTACCTTTCTTTGTCCCTCTTTATTCCTCTATATCTCTACATATCTCTCTTTATATCTATCTCTCTATATCTCTGTCTTCTATATCTATCTCTCTATATCTCTGTCTCCATCTCCATCTCTATCTCCATCTCCATCTCCATCTCCATCTCCATCTCCATCTCCATCTTTATCTCTATCTCTATCTCTATCTCTATTTTGCTTCCTCTCTCTTGCTCTCTTTCTCTTTTCTCTCTCTCCACCTATCTATATCTTATCTCTATCTCCCTCTCCCTTTTCTCTTCCTTTCTCTTTCTCTCTTTCTCTCTCCATATCTTTGTCTCCTTAAGTGTGGAATGGGTACATTAAAGAGGTCTTAAAGGAGAATTATTGTATCTTTAATCAAATGGCATGCTACCTTGAGCATAACTCCCAAAAGACACATGTCATCCTTGGATTGTTGACATGAAACAACCAATCAATGCTCACCACCTTGGATTTTTCTTTGAAGGAAGTTGAGTTGGGATATTACTTGAGCTACAATGGGGATTATCTATTTCCTTTATTTAAGATACTTCCCTCTTGTCTTCTCAAGATTTTTGGGTGTCTCAATTAAATATCAAATGATATTTTCAAGGAGAACCTCCATCCATTTCTCCATCTTGTCAATATTTCACATGCATTTCGTTATGCTTTCAACATGAATCTTCATCTTCATAATCTCTCTTGATAAGAGTCTTCTAACTTTGGGGTGCCCCCTTTTCATCATCATGTTGAGTCATGGTTCCTATTACTTGTTAAATTTTGCATCCTTGTGGATACCTCCTATTGTAAGAGAATAAATTCACCTTTTCCTATACCTCTTGTTGATCTTGTCAAAGGAATAAACCTTAAAATATGACCATAGCATAAATTTTGTACAAATAAAGGACTATTAGAAATCTATGCCACAACTATATGATTTGTAATTAGACCAATTTTACCAATTCTAACCCTTTTTACGTGGACCTTAATTGAATTATGATTTAAACTAATCAAGTTAGACCTATAATAAAATTATTTACTTAAGAAAATGTCATATATAAAATTGAAGTGACTACAAGAGTGTTGGAATTCTAAGATTGTTGTACTGTGTAAATTTAGCATGATTTGTTTCACTAGTTTCAAAATTATTTGTTGTAAATTTGATCATTATCAAATCTACAAATTTTAGTTTTTTGTAAGGTCCAAATTTAACAACCATGAACTTGCCTAATTTATTATTTTTCATAATTTAGAGTAGGTAAGGGTTCCGTAATTATCTAAACCATTATTATAGTCTCCATTAAATATCTCTCCTAAATTTATTTCGATATATGTTGACCATTATCTCTTACAATTAAGTGTGAGCTATACATTTACATTTCATGCTCATGTTCCTCATCTCTATTAATGTTATTTGACCTAAGCTTAATCCATTTTAATAGATCTCTTAAAAAATCAACTATAATGACCACTACTAATAGTGATGTGCAATATTCTACCACACAACTTGCAAGATGTAATCTCTTTGTATTAGCTCTAACCTAAATTCATTTTCCATGGTCAATAAATGCTTCCTTGACCTTTAATTAACATGATACTCTAAAACCTTCGTCAAAACCTTATTTCCAGGTTGTAGTTCATCAAATTGGAGAAGTGAAAGGTCAATACCAGTGAGGAAGAGTTTGGAGGAGAGAAAACCCATAGAGATTTATTTTGAATTTCACATGTTATTTTGATTTTTGGCCCCACGCATGCAGGAGCACCGTGACATAGCTTAGTGCAATGCACCAAGACCCTAACTAGAAAAATAGGGTAGGAGGAAAGCCAAAGCAACGAGGTTGAGGGCACTCAGAAAGGAAAAATTAACGACCAAGGGAAAATGAGTACAATAAGTGATTTATATCTTTTATATTGGCACCCCCATTCTCTTTAACCTACAGTTTTACTTCCAAATGGGATCGAAATCCCATGTTGTTCTTCTAAGATTTCAACTATTATGATGAGAAATTGCATTTTCTCAAGTGAATATAACTTATATAGATATAGATAAAACCATTTTGTCACATAAATCTAAAACTATATAGCTAAATCTAAAAAAATTATGGTGGTAATTTAAAATATTATAGATGAATGCCCATGGGGTTGAACTTAATTGATTTTTCACCATTGTTGGGCTAAGCCATGGCCTTTTTGTCACTATTCTACAAAACCCTCCATTTTCCTTCAATACACTAGGGTTTTAGAGAAGCACCATATACCTGACCTCCCTAACTCAACTATTATCTTCAACACATTAAAATCATCCTACAATAGGACAAACAACCTTCATTCATACTGTTCCATCCATCAAATTGACAAACAAAACCACAAATTCACAGGCAAATTGCCCTTGTCAGTGCTAGGGCATCACTTCAATGCCAAGTTTCTTCTTTTAACAAACCCCTAAATGCAATGAACTAATAAATAACATAATCATTCATAGGACACCATTAATGCATATAGGATCAAATAAATTCAAATTCATCTTGCAAAAATAGCACCTTACCCTTACATAAAGGATTGCAGATACACAACCTTCTACTCCTCAAGGAACATGAATCTTCCTATCCACTTTCTGATATAAAAATTAGGATTAAGACAATAAGGTCTCCATAATTGTTCACAACTCAACCACTTCCAAATGGCTCCAAAGGCCATCAACCTTACCCAAAAATCTAATCATAACCAATACATACAAGCAATTTTCTAATCAAGGTACATTCCAATTACCCTCCAATGTTCATAAAACAAGATATAAAGAACAAATACTAATTTGCACTATTGCCTTAAACAAGGTCACTGGTTTTGATTTCAAGAATAGCCAACCCTTTATCCAAAACAAATCTAATCACACTCCTCACTCAACAATAAATACTTGAAAGGGCTTACCATCATACACAAATCAATCCCCTTTTACTCTGTCAAATGTCCCTATGATGTCTACACAATCTCTAATGGATAGACACAACATTAAGAGAAAGCCACAAACTTCATTAGACTGTCAATACATTACCTTACTGTTTGATATCAATGACTCTAAAGTGAATATGAAAGGTATCATAAGCTCTATAGTTTGGGCTTCAAAATTTTTATGAGTATCCCAACCATCCACCAACATTCATTACACATTTCTATGCACAAGAACCTTCCCTTTGTCTGCAAAACAAATAATGTTGTTGATTGTTATCAAAATTAAGGTTACCAATCAGTGTATATGAAGAGTTCAAACTCATGGTTCCACCAAATCAAAATATAAGAGGGCCCCCATGTCTCCCCTTAACCTCTTACATTCATGTCATTCATGTTCAAATGATTCACTCATACCAACATCCTTCATTTATCACTGATATAAATCAGAATTATCAACTACTACCAACACATAATAGTCCATGAAAAAGCATATAATTGTTTGCATTCAATGCAACCACCAAGTTGAAATAGGACCATTGAGACAGTAGAACATTGTTTTAACCCTTATAACACAAATGCATTCAAATTCAATGATCAAATGTCAAGAAAAACTCACCGATCACGTGACTTTCCTATTAAACCTTATTGTAACAGTCCTATGACATCCTCCTTTGTTAACAAAACCTTGATCACATCCTTTGCAACCTTAGATTATGTTAAAAAACATCAGGAAACATTACTAGAGGATATCAAAAACTGAACCCGTAGCTTTGGATTTCAACTCCAAATTGGCCTCCAAACAATAATTGATTGACCTAGCACTAAACTGCATGGTTCAACAATAATACAATTCATTTTCCAATCAAAATAAATTTATTCTGAAAATTGCATAAGTACCTTAGTTTTGAATCAAACCCTTAACCCCTGCAAATTTGTCTCCAATGGAGACTTATCAAATTTGGTCCAATTGTGAACTCTATTGAAAATCCACCCTTAGGTTTTCGTCCAACTCTTGTTGATCTATTGAAGGTTTCCATCCTTAGCTTCACATCATCAAACAAATTCATCGCATCAAATCCATAAAGAACACTTACTATAGCTCAACAAGCCTCCTTATAAAGAACTCCAACATCTCATGAGAAATGAATGGAACACTTAGCACTCATTGCATCTAGGTGATGCTCACAGAGGTGAAGAATTGAGCCTTCTCGAGAGGTCAATCCTAGTATGACTCCAACTCAAGTGCACTTATCCATGGAGTTTCCTCCAAGGTTAAACCCACTTAGCTTGCTATCCCATTTGCAAAACCTATGACAAGCATTGTGCCTTATGAGCCATTCATTATAGATCATTTTAGCTCGTCAATTAAATAACTCGATTCGAATAAATTTCTTGCAATGAATTCAACAATTTGCTCTTACATCACAAAAAACTCCGTATAACTACAACAAACTATTTTATATGGACCGGGTGAAGGCCTTCTCATTTGTAAGGGGTTAGAAAGGTTTGAGAGTTATAGTTTGAATGGAATTCAAGAAAATTTGTGGTTCGGGTCAAGGTGTTGCCTACCCAAATGGAAACTACCTCAGAGGGACTATTGTCTTCGAGGAAGGTGGTCCAAAAAAAATCATAGACAGGTACATAAAGTAATAGCAACCTTCCACAAACTAACCCAATAAACCTCCAAGAAACAAGAAAATGACTCCTCTAGATGTTCCCAAAATCCAAGGCTTCAAAACACAAGGTTTGGGAAACAAAATGCAACTTTTTGCACCAAAATTGCAAAGTTGCTCATAGCAACTTTTGAGCAATTTTGACAACTTTTGCAATTTTCAACCAAATGATCTCCTATCAACCTAGGACTTCTCAAACATGCTAAATATGACATAAAACCATGAATTACATAAATTTCATCACTTTTCGCCACCTCTAGAGGGGTTGATCAGTGTTGACCTATTTAGGACCTAATTGGCCTAGAGATGACAAAAAATGGCACAATGGCCTGACAACTTTGATCCAATACATGGAATGACCTTATTTACTCATGAAAAGAAAAAAATTGGCCTCATCATGACCTTATTACAAATATTGACCCAAAATGGTCATGGTGGCCTCAAAGGGCTCTTGGTGCTCCTGCACCATAGACCCCCTAAGAAGATTCTCTTGTCACAATACAACATAAGATGACATACGTCTTAGCTTTATCAATGCCTTTTGAAATAAAATCAAAGTCCATGAAAAATAACCAACCAAGGTGAAGGGTGTGGAAAACTAAGTCCATCTTTCAGGAAACCTCTACTAAGTCCATGATCTCTTGTAGATGATCTTTGTCACCTTATAGTTATGCTTGCCCAAGTTTTGATGGACCATGAAAAACCTCAAGGAATTTTTGATAACTATCTCTCATTCAATGGAGTGCAGGTACCACCAAATAGGTATTTGTCATATCTGTATTCCTCGAGCGAGGGAAATTCATGAAAAGAAGAGGAAAGTGAGACATGTAGTAGGTCTAAAAGAGGGAGATCAACTAGAGGTCAAAAGTTTAGAAGAAAATTTTGTAAATGCATGGAATTTTTTCTTCCTGAAGGGGGGTCATGTTCTTATGATGATGAGAGCATAGGTTACATCGAGGTGCCCTTGAGGTACAAAAATCTACGGAAACAATAGGTACCCAAGGAACTTCCTCCAATAAACACTGATTTTTGTGTCAACGAGAGGATATATCGCATATCACCATCGTCATTTCATGGTTTGGGCCTATTTTGTATGGATAGTATAAAGGTTTGTTACGAAAAATTTATTGAATTGATGGACTATGTCGAACCCTGTTACTATTACAAATATTGGATACAGTTGGTTCAATATACACAAAGTACGTGTAGGTATGCACTGTCAGCAAATTATATACAACTAAAAGATAAGGATCAAAATAAATGAGTGGCTATGTACATTGATGAAAGGAAAAAAGCATCAGGGAATATTACAGGGTTTATAAATATTACATGACCTCGGTCAACAAATAAGAAACCCAATTGCATATTCGAGGCACACGATGGAAACTATGTATTCGTATGTGCGATAAAATCAATAAGTGTCGAGGAAGAGTTGCTAATCGATTACAATTTGAATCGCATAGATACAAACATAGTTACTATGGGGGTGGTATGTACTATATACCATTTTACTCAACCTCCAATCAATGACTCCAATATACCATTTTATTATTATGTTTTTTTCATAAGTCTATTGGTTTCATTTCAGTAATATTTTTTTATATTTAATTTTTGTCATAGCTAGACATTGATTGTACAAGGAAAGCTTTGGCCCAAAGCACAGATCACGATGCATCTTCAAGCACTTCTACCCAATAGGTTTACCTCATTGTAATTCAAAAAATTAGATACGAGCAAAAAAAATTGATAATGTTTTTAATATTCTTGTCATAGTCGGATAATCGAGGAAAGGCACCAGCAGTAGAGGAGAGCATCCATAGAGAGGTGTAGTCACTATTATACAATTATTACATCACATATTATGCAAATCCTCTGGATATGATAAGGAAGACCCAAAAAAAATGCAATGAAGAAATCCTTCAGCTGTTATTCATAGTGTCTCAAACAGATGAGATAAGAGAAAAGGTTGAAATATTGACTGAGAGAGCACAAAACTTGCAAGTAAGATTTGATGAGATCCTTAGTTATAACATAAGTTCATTCATGGTTTTATATTTGTACTCTTTTATGTCATGAACTAAAATATGTGTTGTTTTTATAGGATTTTTTGCATCCTCATGATGTTGTTGGCCATGATCAGGGTACTATAGGTGCTACCCAAGGAATAGGGGTTGGTACAAGTGTCGATACTGATCTTCCTATGCATACATCACATCATTCAACCCCATCATTTGTGCCTATATTTTTGACTGAAATATCGGCAACACATAACATGCAGACATTGGGTAGTGCACCCTCTGGCAGCGAACACATGCTAGAACATGCACCAGGACATGTACCTGGGGATGCAAAGATCGCTAGTACTAGTGATATTTTAGCAACATTTCCTGGATCTTCCAATATTACTAGTATGGGAACATTGCCGGTCACATTTGTGGTGACTAAGGATTTCATTCCCATAAAGATAGAGAAGGTCATAGGTACTTTAAAATGTTTTAATTATTATTATAAATAATCTAATTGAAATTTACTTATTGATCACTCTTTTTAGACTAATGATCCCATGATCATTTTGTAGGAAATGATGTTTTTTATAAAAATATAGATGATATTACATTGGAGATCTTCGGGCCCACCATACGTACACGGTGGAATGCCCAAAATCAATATTTAAAACATGAGCTCATTAATTGTTTAGTTGTGTTGTTTGGTAATTACACATTAAACCAAACCAAGGTCCTTAAGAAAACTAGTACCTATTTAAAGTATGTTAGGGACCAATATAGGTCACATTTAGAGAAGAAGAAAAAGTATGAGCGTCCCCTCATGATTCCGAAGAGGGAGTGGAAGGACCTGGTGTTAGATGGAAAGGAGAAGGCTGAAAAGAAAAAGGAAAGAAACCACTGGGCCAAGGAAGGTATGTGATACTATCAACAATGTAATTATATATTGATTACTCTTTCTTTTGACATAATCTAACGTATTTCAAACTTTTCATAGGCTGCCTGACACATCGAAGGCAACAAAGGCAAGACTAGAAAATATGGGCAACACAAACTTGGCTCTGGTGGTTATATGAAATTAGTCGCATGAGCTGTAAGCAATAATAAATTACAAATAATTTTGGTTTTATCACACTATAGACGAAAATTCATGATCTTATGCAAAAATGCAGGGCTCTGTATTCAATAGAGTGCCCACAAAAGAGGACCTGAAGATTGCCTTCCAATAAGGCTATGGAGCCATGGTTGAATGCCTAAGACTCTTGGCTGGGAAAACACAAGCTTCCACTGCATCCGACATGCAGATAAATAAACTCAATGAAGTTTATTTAAAATTGAATACTTGTGCAATTTATATAATAGTAATTTCCACCATAAAGTAATTATGTGCCTATTTTTTTTAAATAGGAAATCAATGATAATACTAAACATGACATTGGAATGTAGCCTGGTGAGGGTGGAGCACAACCTATAGAAGGTCATGGTGTGCATCCCAGTACTGGATTTATTCATGTGCTATACAAAATGTAGTATGGATTAATACAATTAAACATCTTTAATTGCAATTGGTGTATTAATTAATGTAACCTTTCATGTTTCAAATTTAGAGCATGTAGAGCGTGATCAACATATTGAGCATGATCAGGCTAGACAAGATCAGTGACATAATTTGGCCCCATCAGGTAAAGAGGACCACTCTAATGTTCCATTAAATATATTTAATTGCAATTGGTGTATTAATTAATGTAACCTTTCGTGTTTCAACTCCAGATCAAGATTTAGAGGGTGTTCAACATGTTGAGCATGAGGCTATAAGACAAGATCAAGAACATGATGTGGCCCCATCAAGTAAAGAGCACCACTCTAATGTTCTTTTAATTAATGAAATACTTGTAACAGTAATAAGAAAACATATCAATTTAACATTTCTTTTCTATTGTAGCAGATCCCCCCTTGCATCGGCTTCCACATCGTGAGTACATGACTAGGAATACATTAAGATCATGAGTAGAGCTCATAACAAATGAAGGGGGGATAGATGATTTAGAAAATGATACTCCACTTCAGCTTTTTTTAGCTGCAAAAATAAACTGATTGGTTATCATATTATGACAACCATATTTTTAATGATATGTAAAAACTGAAAGAATAAATGTTATATGTTAATGAATGAATGTGAATATGTTAATGAATGGATTTTATATGTTAATGAATGAGTTTTGTATGTTATTAATGGATGGATGAATGAATTTTATATGTTATTAATGGATGAATAAATGAATGTGAATATGTTTTTTTTTTTTTATTAGACTGCAGGAATCGGTCGGTTATCCGTCCCCCTATAAACTGCAGTGCGCCTGATAAAATTTTTCATGTGACCAGTGGTGCTGGCGCGACACGCCCTCCGGTACCACAGGTTTGGGGGGAGACTAGACCTCGTGACCTCTTGCCTGCAATAGGATGTTTTTAGCCAATCGAGCTAGGCCCCCCGCCCCAAATGAATGTGAATATGTTAATGAATGAATGTTATATGTTATTAATGGATGAATGAATGATTAATGCTATATGATCGGGTATGGGGAATTGAGAGTGATGTGAGGGGGCGGGGCCAAATGAGATTCCACCATCACGTGGTTGGCCCTATTAAGTAGAGAATATTAAACTATTCTTGAAATAAAGAGAAGTTCAATAAGGTAATGCACTTTTCAATATAATAAATGCATCGTTTGAAGCATCAAACCAATATGAAAAGATGAAAGAAAGTGCTAAATTTTCACAATGGTGACGGAAAAATGATTCTTTATACTCTGATGCCTTCATTTTCCAAGCCAATTTCTCCTACTTTGCATATCTCTACCATGTTTGTGGATGTGATATGTCTCCTACACAAAAAAAAATGTTCTATTTTATGACCTTCAATCAAACTACATCCAAGTATCTTTTTAATTCATCTATCTTTCATCAATCGCTTTACTATTTGATCCTCGTACATATGTTTTAGATGAAGAACCCATTATTGTGAAATGTGCCTCCAGTTGAGTAAAGTGAATCCATGCTCTGCATCATAGTTTGAAGTTGTTTCCATTCCAATGTTCTGAGTTTAGTTTGTTTGTATGGATTTGTATGAATACCACATTGTTTTGTGTGTGGATTTGGTTTCAAAGCTCTATTTCTTTTGTTTTTAGTGGTGACATAACTGTAAAATTTGACATTTGTGCATAACAGGTTAGTGGAGAAATTGACAGCTATGAATGGTTTAGAGTCTCGATTGAGATAGATACATGGATATTTGGATCTTGTTGTTGATGGGAGGCTTCCACTTAACCATGAAATTTTGTACCATCTGTAGGTATGCAAAAATTTCTCTACTTACATTCATTCAACTTATTGTCTTCCTTACCAAAATCTACCCTTGTTAAGCCACAACCATAACTAGCACACTATCATAATGCCTCAATCTGAGTCATTAATCTTTGTCTTGACAAAAAGGATAACAGTCATTAATACATTACTAAGGGTAAACATATTTCATAAAGAACTATGAAGGATAAACCACAATCTACCAATCCATTAGAGACTCGTAGTGCATAAAACCATTGAAAATACATCACAGTCATAACCTTTGCTAAGGGCATAGGATAGTCTTTTTGCTTGTTTACAAACTCATATTTATGATCATAAGCATCATAAGCCTCTGTAATCTTTATGATTTCCCTAAGTTGAATGACCGTTGAATTCGCATTTAGTTGACTATTCCTTTGTCTTAGCACTATCCCTTGTATTCATCAAATCACTATGCATTGTTGATCTTTCATCTCATAGTCCTTTTTTGTTGATATTTTCATACATTGTTTTAACTATTAAGGCCATCCTTTATTGATTATTGATTTTCTTTTAAATAATTTTCTACCTCTCATGATTTGGCATCTTCTTGAAGACTCTAAACTCTTTCCATCATTGCTCACTTGGTGAGGGGGACTGTCACTGTACTTATTTGAAATGTGTGTGGACTATCATCCTTTGAATCTACCCTTTACATAACTATATTTTACTTCCCTTAGTTGATAGTCCTTCTAGGTGACTGCCCTTTATATGTATGGTGATTTTCTTCTTTGAAAAATTGATTTGAGTGTCATTTGAATATTGACATTTTCTCTTTCATGCCTAATAGGTTTGTGCTTTGCTCCTCTTTTGTTCCCATTGACCTCATACATTTAATAGGACAATCCTTTACTGCTATTGAGGTTTTTCATCATGATTCATAGTCAAAACCTTTATAACACAATCATAAAGAGACCTATTTGGCACAAAACAAAGTCATAACTTATATTGATTAATCATTGTCAAAAGTCAGTATAATTGTCCTTTCAACTTCACAAGGTCACTATCATTTAAATTTTCTAAAATGACTATCTCTTGAAGAAATTTATGACCATCCTAGGTTTTGTTCATGGTGTTTGATATTTTTTGCACCCCCATTACTATCATTTCCCTTGTGAAAATCATCTTTTTTTAGTTGATTGTAATTATTTTTCCTTGAGATTTGACCCCTTTATGATTTCTCATCAAAATTCTATATCTTTAGTATTCCTCCATAGCACTGCCCCTCTGTTACATCATACATTGTGTATTGCTTATTCCTCATGAATATCAATGTAGATGACTGTCCTTGCAAATATATGGTTTGTTTGTTTGTGACTATCTTTTCATTCTTTTGACTTACTTTTTGCACTTGCCTTGTAACTGTCTTTAAATCATGCCATTGTCATAGGTTATTATTCATAACAAACTATCCTTTCAACTTCATAACGTCACTCAATATATGTCTTTTATCCTTGGAATATCATCATGACTATCTTGGTGATCGTTGTCCATCATTGAAGATTTTGAATCACTTTCCATGTCTTGAAATTTAGCATGTAAAACCTAAGAATCATGTCCTCATATGCTTCATGCCTCCAAGTGTGTCCACAAAAATTTCATAGCACAAGTCTTTCCACAAAAAACTTCATGTTCTATGACCCATGCTCTATGATCTATTTTCTTGCATTTGTTCTCTCAACATTGTTCGTTTTGTATGTCATTGCATAAGACTTCCTTTAAGTGTCACCTTCTTACAAACCCTTAATGCATAAGGTATTTGTTAATGCTCTTTGCACACAATTCATCGTGGGAGATAACTCTATCCATTGAATAATATATGCACCCTTTTCAATGTAAGGTGACTATCATAAACCATTACCCCTTTCCTTCTTCACGGTCACTGGCTTAATCACATTGGATGCACGACTTAAATCCTCTGCCCTCTTGAGAATTATAGATTTCCCATTCAATCTTTGTCATGTCAAACATATCACTGGTCATTTGATCATATTTATACCCTACACTTGCATACCTTTTCTTTCATAGTCCATTTTATTGTCATGCCTCTTTATGCTTGGACTATACAATCTTCTCATAAACTAATGACCTCTTATGGTAGTCAGAAAGACCTATGATTGTCCTCTTCAATGATCTCATGTCTTTATTCATTCGTCTTCATTTCATTATTTCCCTTTTTCATTATCACAATCATTTATCTCTATTTTGTATCATCCTTGGTGCCCATTAATAGGTGACTGTGATGTAAAAATCTTGTATGAAACCTATCCTCTATTGATGATCTTTTAAATGTCATAATTGTCATGGTCTTTTAGCTACTGTCATAAATGAAATTCCCCTTGTTGTAGCTTCAATGAGTGTGCTTAGATATTGTTATGACTGTTATTATCTAAACTCTTCCTCTCTTCACTTGACCTGACTAAGGTTTTAATAATTTTTCAAATCCTTGGTGAACTCAATATCTTCAATGGTGTTTTGGTTGTGGTTTCTCTTATTGTCACATATTTAAACTCTTCACTTAATGAAAAAAATCGACATAGCTCAATATCACCCATTGTTGGCTTCAAGTGCTCATTATTAGTAGCCATTGTCCCATGAGTGATGTAGTAATAACTATCTATCCATCCTAGATCATTAACCTAGAAATTTCCACTTTTCCAATCATATTTCACCAAATTACTTTTGTCCAAGATAGTTGCAGTTGAATGTATTTGTTAACATAAAGAGTTCAATTATCAGAAGCACTAACAAGTATCATTAAAGTAAAATGCAAGGGTCATACTTGTCTAACAATACCATAGTAAAATTACTATGTACTAAATTGAAAATCATAGTTATGCTTACCAAGTTTGCCCTCCTATCTTCTAAGGTATTGTCTTTCTATAAATAATTTCATTTAGAACACAAATATGTCTAGGCTTGTAGAGAATCTTGTTGGACAAGTACAATGTGGCAACCTATTTGTTTTGCACAAATTTTTTGTTTGTTGGATAAAATTTCTCCTAGTTTGAGAAGTTGTGGTTGCACGAGTTCAACATTGTATTGAGTACCTGAACTGGTAGTCTACTAAGAGAGTTGATTTTCTTGTCTTCCCTCTTCTTTTTCTTGATCACCTGATGAAACTGCAATAAGGATGTTTTCCAATTTTCTTTGTGTATGTAAGAACTAAAATAGGTTATCATAGGTGTGAATGATTCTCTCCTTACCCAAGATGCATTAGCACCATTGTTTTATAGCTTCTATGGTGGAATACAACTCCTTTTCATAGGTAGAGTGATATTGAAAGTCTCAAAATGATACATGATCTAATGCTCATGCGTATGGGGTGGAGTGCGTAGTTAGATGCATTAGTGTGAATTTCAAAGGGGTGTGCTATGTTAGGCATTTTGTAGAGGAATTTGTTGAGCTCCTCGAAGGAATGTTGTGTAGGTGTTCATGAGAATGGTGTCTTGGTGTGCATGATTTGATTGAGTGACCATCCAATGTGAGAAACCAAGAACAAATTTGGGATAGAAGTTGGAAAGTTTGAGGAAATTGCACAAGTCAATGAGGCTACGGTGTGTTGGTCAATCTCAAATTGGCTTGATTTTTCTAAGGTCTACATGTTTATTGGCATGGTCAATGATGTAGCCCAAGTACTAAATCTATGTGGCTCTAAAAGTGCATTTTCTGAGGTTGTCTTGCAACTTGAATTGGTGTAGTGTATCTAGCATGCATGCTCCATGCACTCCTCCTAAGTTTTGCTAAAGAGGAGGATGTCATATAAGTATAAAATGATGGAATTGGTGAAGGTTTATAGGATATCATTAATTAGGAGCATGAATGTGGCTAACCCATTATGCCATCTATTCATACAATCCTTGGTTTTGAAATATTTTTTCCAAATAACTTTAGTTTGAGCTAGTACTTAATGGTATCCTAATTTGAGGTTAGTCTTGGCGAAGTATTATGCACTTTGAAATTGGTCCAACAAGTCATTGATGCATGACAAAGGTTATTTTTTTCTCATAGTGATCTTGTTGAGTGTGTGATTGTCGATGAACAAGCTATAAGCATCATCCTTCTTATGTGCATGGACTATTGGACTGGTCCATGGTGAAAAGATAGGTTAGATCTTGGCTTGATTTAGTAGCTCTTGGATTTGATGTTGAAGTTAATCATTCTACTAATAGAATTGTGATGCAAATATATATTTAGGAGAGGGCATTTTGAAATTGATTTGTTGTTATATTGCACATTGTATTGGACTTGCATTCTTCAAAGATGTCTTTGTATTGCTATAGTATATTGTTGAACCTTTCTTGTTGTAATGGGGTTGGCATATTTGTGAGCACTATTATTGTGTGTACTTGCTTGTGTAGGTGCATTTGTGGACTATGAGAAATACAATTTTTTGTGTGTGGGCAATGATCTTGCAGCATTGTTTAGTAGAGACCAAAGCTAGTTTAGCTTGTGATGTTAACTCAAGGAGGTTAAGTTTCCACTTGTCATTATGTATTGCCCATTTTTGTGCCTTAAAATGGTAAATTCCATCATGACCATACACTCATGGTTCTCCAAGTATGATATTGTACCAGAGGTGTGACATCACAAGTGATAATGTCTTGCAAAGACTCTATTGCATACTCAAAAGTGCATTATTGGCTTACCTAAATGCCCTAATTGGCTTCACTATGGTGGTAGATAAATATATATATTTTTTAAAACAACAATGTTTCATTGCAATTTTCACAAACATCATCCGATGAAAGACAAAAAATTCCGACGAGGTTGTTGTACCCTTGACAAAATTTTCATCGTAATGGTAACTCCACCTCGTCGGAAAAACGACGAATGTTTATTGTTTTTTCGATGCTTTTAAATGGGCACTCTGCAACATTTTTGTGTTTTTGTCCAGTAGATGGATGAAATTACGTCAATTTTGTGATGAAAACCACCAACATTTTCCATGGTGCTAACCGACGATATTGGGTTGTGGTTTCGATCAATAAATGTTTGTTATTAAAGTGACAAAATTCCAACAACAGAATTTAAAACAATGTTTAATCGGTAATTCGACAATATTTTGTTGAAATGTCACCAAACATTCAACGGAATTTGTAGTCAAATATAGTAGTGATAGTGGTAATACCAAAACACTAGAGAGGAAGCAAAAAATGAATAACCAACTTAGAAAGATACTTTGAATTGCAAGGCACTAGCAGTTATAGTAGGACCCAGATTGCCACGTATCAACTTAAAAATAGTGCCTTGAATTGGTGGAAAGATATAATTCGATCTCAAAAACTAAAATCTAACAAAGTGAAATGGTCACAATTCAAACAACTATTTTCACAAAAATACCTTTCTAATTTTTTCATACAAGAAAAGAGAACCAAGTTCTTTGAATTTTAACAAAGAGACCAATCTATAAATGAATACAAAAAATATTTTGAAAGGCTTAATAGATTTGTACCATTTATCGAAGGACATGATTGAGTGGTTCGATTCATAAATGGTTTAAGACATGAATACCGAGCTAATTTGTGGTGTGGTAAACCCACCTCAGTAGATGAAGCAACCCAAATTGTGGAAAATTTTGAAACACTTGATCAAATTTCAAGGCAAGCTAGGGAAAAGCGTAAAAGAAAGCACAATGAATTTGGTCAAAAGAAAGTCCATTGTCGATTCAACAAGATGGTTAAACCCAACCAAAATAAACCAACACCTCCTAAAATAAAATTTTGGACTTGTGGTGAGAATCATTACCAACATTGTTTCCCTCGCAAACAAGAAGACTATAAACCCAAAAACAAGGGCACAACTACCTCTACTCGACAACCCAACATGAAGATCTATGTTACCATTGATGCAGGTTTGGTGCATTGTCAACCCTCCTTAATTGAAATTAAAGGATTCATACATGGTCATCCTATTATCTTTCTTGTTGATTCTTGTAGTAGTCATAATTTTATTTCTCCTTAAGTTGTCTCTAAACTAAAAATTGCATATAATTTAATTGAGCCCTTAGCTATGGAAATGACAGATGGTAGAATAGTAAAAAAAATTGGTACATTTATTGAAAACTTAGAATTTGAGTTAGATAAATTTGTAACACGTGATCATTTTCATGTATTCAATCTTGGTAAATATGATGCTATTCTAGGCATGAGTTGGTTGAAAATAAATAATGCCCTCCTTGGTTGTGAAAAGAAACAAGTAATCATAAACTCTAACATGGGGACATGTTGAATTTTACAAGGGGAGAAAAGACCTCTTCACATTAAAACCATTTTAGCCATGCAAATCAAGCATAGTGCTAGGAAAAACTGCAAGATATTTTGGGCTATTCTTTTCCAAACAGGTGATAAATTCAAGTTAGACATTAATATCAAACCTATAATACAAAAATTTAAATATTTTTTTACTAAGGATATAGATAGTCTACCCCCAAAAAGATTGTAGAACATGCAATTGATTTAGTTCCCGGAGCAGAACCAATCTCTAAAGCTCCCTATCGTCAATGTATCCTTGAATTAATAGAACTAAAAATTTAATTGACACAATTACTTAAGGAAGGAAAAATAAGACCAAGTGTTTCTCCTTGGGTGCACCAATATTATTCATCAAAAATAAAGATGGCACTATGAGGTTATGCATAGATTATCGCCAACTTAATAAATTAACCATAAAAAATAAGTATCCCTTATCTCGAATTGATGATCTCCTAGATCAATTACATGGTGCTAAATTTTTTTCAAAAATTGATTTACGATTAGGATACCATCAAATTTGTATTAAAGAACCTGACATTTCCAAAACTGCCTTTCAAACACTATATGGTCATTATGAATTTTTAGTTATGCCTTTTGGTTTTACTAACGCACCTACAAATTTTATTACCTTAATGCATGATATCTTTCGCCCATTTCTAGATGTGCTTGTAATCATTTTCCTAGATGATATCTTTATATACCCAAAAAATGAAAAAGAACATGAAGAACATCTCAAAATGGTACTAGAAACCTTGCAAAATAATAAGTTATATGCCAAACTTAGCAAGTGTGAATTCTTCAAATCAGAAGTATCTTACCTAAGACATGTTGTTTCTGAAAAAGGTATTTCACCCGACCCTGCTAAAATTAAGGCAATTCAAGATTGGCCTATCGCAAAGGATGAGCATGAAGTCAAAATTTTCTTAGGATTGTCTGGGTTTTATCATTGTTTTGTTAAGAATTATTCCAAGATAGCCTCACCTTTGACTGATTTAACTAAGAAAAAAAAAAGATATAATTGGACCCCAGAATGTGATAAAGCTTTCCACACACTAAAGACTTTATTTACATCTGCACCTATTCTTCGTATTCCAAATTTTAGTAAGCCTTTTGTTGTGATCACCGATGCATGTGGTACAGGTATCGGTGGTTTCCTAGTGCAAGATAATTGGGTGGTGTGTTATGAATCTAGAAAGTTAGTACCCGCTGAAATAAATTATTCAATCCATGATCTTGTATTACTAGGCATTGTCCATGCTTTAAAGGTTTGGTGCCATTATTTATTATGAAATAAGTTTATATTAAAATCTAACCATCGTAGTCTCCAACACATCTTTAATCAACCTCACCTTAATATGAGACAAAGAAGATGGATGGAGCTTTTAACTGAATTTTTATTTCACCATCCAATGTGTTCTTGGAAAAGAAAATATAGTGGCAGATGCCTTAAGTCGAAAATGGCTATGTGTTAATGCCTTGACCCTCGAGAGAAGTGAATTTGAACAAGACATAAAATCGAAGTTACCTATTGATGACTATTTTCAACCCATTTATGAAGGTCTCCAAAATCCCTCCTCTAATGTCCATTTGAAAGATCAATTATAACCTTATTTGTCAAATAACAATGGTCTCCTTTATTATAAATGAAGTTTGTGCATTCCCAATATATCTAATCTTAAATCAAAAATATTGAAAGATTCTCATGATATCCCAATAGTTGGACACCTTGGATTCCAAAAAACCTATCTCTCAATCAAAAGAAACTACTTTTGGCCTCAAATGAAGACTGAAATCCGTACCTATCTTCAACAATGTTTAACTTGTCAAAAGGTAAAAGAAGAACAATGTAAACCTCCAGGCCTCTTGCAACCCTTGTCTATTCTAACTTGGAAATGGGATTCAATTAGTATGGACTTCATTACGGGATTGCCTCGAACATGTAAAGGGCATGATTCTATTTTTGTAGTGGTGGATAGATTAACCAAGATGGCACATTTCTTACCTATCAAAATGAAATCCATTGCTTCTGATATTGCCCAAATTTGTGTTAAAGAGATTGTTAGGCTACATGAAATTCCAAAGAAAATTATTTCAAATCGAGATCCTAGGTTATCCTCCTCCTTTTATAAATCTTTTTTTGTGGAACTTGGTACTCATTTAAATTTTAGTACTACCTATCATCCCGAGTCTGATGGCCAAACAAAAAAGGTTAATAGAATCTTAGAAGGCATGTTACAAATGTATACCATGGATAAACCTAGGTCATGGGAAGACTATTTACACTTGGTAGAGTTTGCGTACAATCAAGGATATCATTCCACCATTAAGATGTCCCCTTTTGAAGCCGTCTATGGTCGAAATTGTAACACACCCATTTCATGGTCTGATCTGGTCCATAAAGTTTGGTATGAGAATGAAAACATGTTACAGATGGAAGCTATTATTAATAAAGCCAAAAAAAATATGAAGGCTTCCTAAGGTAGGTATAAAAGTTGGGCAGACTCCAAGAGGTCTAGTTGAGGTATTTTTTGTCTTAAAGTGTACCTAGAAAAAGCTCACACCCAAATCACCTTCAATTCTAAAGATTTTGCATATCTAGATCTATGATACCATGTAGGAGTTGATAATGAAATCCAAGGAGCTGATAGTGATCTACCACAGTCTAGGATCACCTACAAAACAAAAGAAAAACCTTCCACAAGAGAGCTTTGCAAGAGAAAGTCTTACTTGATTATGAATAAAACTTGGTACAAGAGGCCTTGAATATATATGTAAGGTGAGAGATAAGATTAGACAATATCATGACAAGTGTCTTAATCCTATTTCATGAGACAAATAAAGTTAAGATAAGATAAGATCACATGAAAAATAAGACTTCTAGAAAGATTCCTAGACTCCTAAGTAAACTTAACATGTGAATAAGATCTACTAGGTGAACTATTTACATAAAACACCATATTCACACCAACACTTGCATCATTTTGATCAATGGAAACCATTGATCTATGGGTATAGGGAAAAAAGTGACCACAAAACCTACTAGAAATAGTCATATAAAATTATATGAATATTTAGGATTTACACTTTTTAGACACTATTATACATAAAGGAATGACTAACATACTAGTTTCACCTTTGAATCTGTGTAAACATGCATAAATAATGATATTCAAGTGCCAACAATTCTATAGTTGCAAGGACATATGAACTCATTAATGATGTTCAATGTTATGTTGCTAGAAAATCATGTGCAAATTCATGCTCAAATGATGAATAGTGTTCTTTGGGTAGGAAAAACCTTTTCTATAAATTACTATATAACATCCAATCATAAAATGGCCTTCTAGATGTGTAGGGAGGTAGGTGGGAGCTAAAATGAAAAATTATAGGAGTTTTGAATTGTTTAGGATCATATTTCAGAGATGAATCATATTTGGTACCACTTAAAAAGTAAGTTTGCATCTCAAAATTTGAGAAGAAATACAAAAGAAGTTATTAGCCGGAAAGTAGGACAGTGAAGACATTGATTGATAAAACATATTGTATCTTGGCACAAAACACTTGTGGAACATAATGTTATAAATATATTATCTAGACTAGGGGTATCATAGATGGTTCATGTCCCATCCCATAGATATATGGATAAAAGAAGATATGAATGACAAAATGTAAGAGAGAGATATAGATAAATATGCAAGCAATAGATGTATAAAAAGAATTATATGTATAAATGTATGAAGGAATAGATGTATAGAGATTAGATATAGACTAAGAAAGATAGGATATAGAGAATTATAAGGATAGTATAAAGAAATGTACTATTTTTAATCCGATTAATACAATGGATACCAGAATTACAAGGAGAATATATAGCATTTACTATTTTCAATCTAATTAGTATAATGGATACCAGAATTCTATTTGTATAATGTTATATGTTAAATTTTGTGCATATATATAAGTAGTTAACCATATGTCTAATTCTATTAGTTTTACCTTTATATGACTGAGTCTGAGGTATAAACTAAACACTTTATAAAATATTGGGGCTCAAAACTTTGGTTCCCTTTCTGGGACTCTGGTTAGGTGATATAAAGGATTGTAACACCAAAAAAATTTAAAAATTTAAATCATACATATAGAAAGAAAAGGGAACCAATGAGGATATAAAATCTATGGAACTATCCACTTGGTGCTTACCATGTGAGAGGGGGTTAGGCACCAAGGGGATGGGGAATGGAAAGGGGGAAGATTTTGGAAAGCACCTTCGAAAAGATGTGACTCCTAAAGGAAAAAATACTAAATAAATACTATGGGAAATGATATAATGATTGATAGACAACCACGAGAAAGATTAAAGAAAAAATTGAATTGGTAAAAAAACTAAACATGGCCAACCTAAATGGAGAATAAAGAAGACAACAACAAAGGATTGAAAGAGAATAAATACATCCTAGAAGGATGGAAATTATGGAGAAGATGAGAAGTGAGAGTGGTAAAGAGGGTGTTGTTGAGCACGCCAAAGGGGGTACTACCAAGGAAATAGGAAAAAAGGGCAAAGAAGGGAAATGGGAAACTCCAAAAAGATCAAAAATATGTTGGGAAAAGTGAGACAACTCATAACTAGTATAAAGAAAAATAATCATAATTATGAGAAATCTAGAAGATTATGATTAGGACCTTGTAATCAGACAAAAACTCCATTATTACCGAAACCTTATGGAAGTTTGGTAATCAAGCTAGACCTATCAACCATTACCATTAACTTGAATGATAGATTTGTGGAATTTTGGAAAACTCCAGAGAAGACTCCATCAATTCAAGAAGAATATTTAGAAGAATTAGTCAATAGAAGCATAAGGAAGTTAAAATAAGAATAAATAAGAAAATGTGGAGGGAATATATTGAATTTGGTTAAAGAGTTATTTTTACAACCAAATAAAATGACACTAACAAATAGGAAAATGAAAATATATTTGAAGTAATAACCCCCCAACTAGGATCCATCCCATTAGCCATATAAGAGTTGAAGAATTTTAAAAGAAGAGATAACACAGGACAAGAAAATGGAGGAGGAAAAGTAGAGTGGGAAGGAATACTTGGGAGGGAATACTTTGATATAAGACTGGCAAGAGACAAAGGTACAGAGCAAAAACATTATACTCTTAGAAAGGTAAAGAAAGAGAAATGAGGAAAACCTAGTCCACAAATCTGGGAAGTTAGGATAGGAGAAAGAAAAGACATGATGGAATTCACAATCAAGATCCCAATATTTGGGAAAGATACAACAAAAGCCACAAAACATATTTTTTTCTAGACTCTATGTGGGAAAGGTAGGATATAGATGAAGATAAACCAAAATTACTTGACTTTGTATTCTCACTCAAGAAATATGTATTAAATTGGTATAAGGAGACCTATCATAAACATGGAAAAATCTAGAATGAGCTAAAATAAGATTTCTTCGCTAAATTTGACACACCAAACATTCCAACAAAAAGTGCAAGTAAAATGAGAGACCTAGTACAAAAGGAAGATGAATTAGTAAAATAATATGATAGAGGATTCAAAGAAGTGTGTCGTGAGCTAGAAGAACCATTGATAGAAAGATAGAAAATATAATGGTTTATTTTCAGACTTCAAAAAGATATAAGAGCATCCTTGGATGGGAAGATAATCAACACTTATAGGGATTAAATCACCATGGAGACACATTGAAGCTCAAACATGGTACAAACCTAAAAAGTATGACATGAAGGAGAATATTGAGAAATTACAACTTATGGTAGAACAACTAAAAATACAAAATCCAATCCTATCAAGGGGAGAAACAAAAAAAACTAAAGAAATTTTATGCACATACTACTCACGAGAAGGTCACCTTTGGAATGACTATCTTAAGGCTCAAGGAGAGAGAAATTTTGTTGCACTACATATAGAATTAAAGACAAATCTAGCCAAAACTAACTCAATGTATTGTGGGACTTTCTAAGACTAGGATAATCATTTCATGGAGGATAGTCTTGCAAACCAATTTTAGTTCTAGAACACATAAAATCATCCTAAACTAGATGGACTATGCACCACAACTATGATGAAAACATAGATAGGAATATGGCACATGTTAATGGATTGGCGGAAGGACCTCTATATAATACAAGTTATAGATAGCCACCAAGGAGGGATAAGAATAATGCATGTGTTACAAAACAACCCACTACAAGACTATATGGGAGATAATATACAATCTAATTACAGAGGAGGAAGAGGACACAATAGAAATAAATGCTAGAGGAGTGATGAAACATGTTACAATTGTAGGAAAATAGGTCATTATGCCATAGAATGTTGGTCAAAAAAGAGAAGAAAAATCCCTTTTTGTAGAGATGATTCCCATGATATATTTTGATGTGATAAGTCTCAACAATATTATCAGAATACACCATGTTCAATAAGTTATGATTTCTAAGACAATAAAGGAGCAAGAGTGATAAGAAGAATATGAAAAAGAGTTAAAAGCTAATAAATAGTAGATAACTAGTCCTTAGAAACATCAAATGAAGATTCTCCAAAGAAGAATAACCACCACGGATAAGAAAAAAGAAGAAATCTGGAATAAAGAAAAATAAAGCTATAGTACTAACTAGCTAGGGAATAGATACCAAGAAAAAAAGAAGAGAGGTTGAAGAAATTACCAAAGAAAAAAAACTAGAAGAGGAAGAAGAAGAGTATGACCACTTCTATCCAAATAAGAAACAACATGAAAAAATAGTGGGAAAAAAAGGGAGGCAAATTATACAACAGAAGGATGAGATAGCTTGTTTATTAGAAGAAGAGGTAGTGATGTTGAATAATCTAGCCTCATTGGCTCAAAAAAAAGATCTTTTATTAAAATTGAAACAATTAGGAGAGTACCAGAATAAGAACAAACAACAAGTACATCAAATTACAAAAGATCAAGATTGGAAAAATGGTCCCCTATTAATTATCACAAATTTTAACATCAATAAAGTTAAACATGTAATGATTGATCTAGGGGTGGACCTCATTATTCTTCTAACGACTACTAGAATTAGAAAAACCTAAGCTCATTAGAACACTTATGAACATTAGTCTAGCTGATGCATGGAAATATTTGGAACATAGAAGAATGTACAAGTAAACATAAAAGGGATCACACAATTTTTTTACTTTGAAGTTGTAGAGATGAAGGAACCTTTCAACACCTTTAGAGAATTGATTGGACTAAAATGGTTTGTTAATTCTAATGGCATACTAGACTCTAGGAAGGAGAAAATATCTTTAACAAATGACAATAGAGTAGTTCAAATTCCATTAGGAGAAAAAGAAGATAGAAAATATGTGGAAGAAATAAAATTAAACAATGATTGTTAAGATGCTCAGAACATCTATTCTATTTCAAGAAGAGGATCCTAATAGTTTTGAATAGATTGAATTAGGAAGTGAAAATTCTAGTACTGACAATGATGATGTTTTAGATGCATGGCTACAAGAAGAATAGGAATTAACATCTTGGAAGGTATATGGATTTCGAAGAGAATTTGTGATACATAGACAATCTATTAGACCTCCAAAAAGTACCACAAATCTAAGAAAGGTAACACAAACACATAAAAAACATCATACAAACATAAATTTGTTATGTTCCAAACCTCCCCAAGTAGTAAAGAAAAATTAAAGTAGTATCCAAAATAGAGCAAGGCTATCTAAATAATGAGGTCAGCAAAATAATTTCACATAGGAAAATCAATAAGATGATAGAAAATTTAATCATTGAAACAAATTACCCATTACTTAAAGGGTAGGCCTGATTTTGAACATCAATTTCCTTGATCTAACCCTAAACACATCAAATGAGGGATCAAACAAAATTATTAAGCAACCATGTTAATATTAATTAAATAAAATTAACATACAAATGTACCGTAGTCCTTTCATCCACCACAAAAGTGAAAATACTCACCAAAAAATAGAGCCATAGAAAGTTAATGGGAAGAAATACACAAGAAATGGCTAGACCATTTATTACACTCATCTCACACAAAATTTATAAATAACCCCTTCATCCATCATTTTTACTCACTACACACTCCATTTTGCTAATCTCTTGCATTCCAGTACTCTACACTAAACCTAAGCTAGTTCCTACTTTGCTATAAAATTTCAGCTATGACAATGGTCGCATCTACTTTCATGGATGTCTCAGAAAAACCAAGGCCAAAATAAAAGCGCTTCCCCTAGAAACCAATGGAGACAAACCCAACATAGGCATTCCCAAAAGTGTCTGCAGATGTAATCTACATCAAAGATATCATAAAATATATCCATGCACCCCTCATGGAAATCAACCATAGAAAATTTGAATTCCTACAACCCAACCTCTTATAACTAGGCACACAATAATACCTACCATAGTACCAAAATATAGTTGAGAAATGGTTGGACATATGGAGAGAATTTATAGATTTAATTGGAAACGAAGAATGGGCCCATAATCCTTAGTAGATTCCATGATGAATACCTCTACTTGGACTAGCCCCACTAAATTACAAAGGATGCCATCCAAGCTGTCATGGGACTATGGGCTCAAGGGGAAATCCCATTGAACAAATCCATTAAAAATAAAAAGGTTACTTGAGTAATCAAAGTGACCTATGATGACTGGAGCTTAGTCGTTACAAAAATTACCAACCTTGTAATCAAATATTCCATGATGGGCATAGCATATAAAGTGTACTACACCAACTCAGAGGATTCTACCATCACAACCACCATCCACACATCATACAAAATTATTAAAGATGAAAAATACATAGACCTCTATGAGGTCCTATGGTAGGAACTAATTGACAATATACAACACACCAAGTAGTCTCACTATCAGTTTAGGTATGCGACTCTATTGATATGCCTAAATTTCTATTTCATGAATCAACTACCAGGGTCTACTAAAAAAATATGGGATTCAACCTAGCTAGTGGCAATGCAAATACAAGACCATGCCAAAAAATTTCAATATGCCACTTCCTTTACTATAACCTATTGGGGGTTCTTCAAATCACTCCAACAAAAGCTCCAAGATAGGGAATGCATCTCCTATGAGGTGGTCCATCAATATATCAAGCATATAGTTTTCCTAGTAGATAAATATTACACCTTTGTGTGAACTATTGATCCTAGAACCTCATGGATACCCTAGCTTCCCTATGTAGTATCTAGTATTGAAATCCATAATTATGCCTCTATCCTTAATAGTTGTTGAAAATATCCACAATGGGAGAAGTATACAACCTATTAGGAATATATGGATAACCTAGAAAATAAAAAGGCCAAAGAATATTTTGACAAGAACAAGGAGAAGATGTATGAGAAATGAGGTATGCCCAAGAAAGATCCAAAGGAACAGAGCACTCCTCAAAGGTCTAGAAGAATTCACCTCGGCACTCCACTAGAAAGACCTTCCCAAGGTGAGCCTAGTAGGTTAAGGAAACAAAGGCTTACAAACACCCCTCCCTGAACATAATCATCAGAAAAGGAAGCCACATAACCTCTCACACAAATGAGTTTAGAGAAGAAGCCTAAGAGTAGAAACGAAAAGGCACAAATACAAGTTTCTCCACAAACATTAGACATAGAAGAACATGAACAACCATTTTTGAAGGACACATCTATTTCACAGAGTATAACTACCCTTGAAGTATCTCCACTAGTGGATGATGAAAAACTATATAGTGGTATATTTTGAAGGAAGTAATGGATACTACATTGTAAAAAGATCCAAACATGGCGAGAACAAACCAAAAAACTATAGAAACGACAATTATCAGGTATATGATAGCAACCAAAATCACTTTAAAAGATTTGATTGATAGTTTTCCAAACTAATTAACTATTGTACTAGTAAGGAGAAGGGAGAAAGCAGAAAAAGAAGAAGAAAATATTAAAGAACTAACAATTAGAGAGGTGGCTACCACAATGACCCCTCTGCAAAAGTAAAAGATAGCGAAAATTCAAACTAAAAAACTCTGATCTAGACAAAGATTGGACAAACTGATGATGGAAAAACTGGAAATCACTCAGGTAATAAAAAAGAGATTACATAAGCAATGGAAAAATTATATCAGAAGATGTATGAGGAAGAAGAAAAATATCAAACTTTTGAACAGGAGAAGTTTGCTCCCCCTCGGCAATCTGAAATTCCTTCCTCTTTTGCCACATCATCCGTGCAGACCATCAAGGACTTTATGGAAAAATAGAAACCAATCCAAAGGGTGTATTCTCTACAACTCTAATTACCACTATTAGGATCACATGTAGACTTGTTAATCATCTCACCTTTACATAAATTTTATTTGGGGGATATCCTACACCAAACAACAAGGGAAGAAATTCTAAAAGATCATGTGGAGAGCTCTGACCAATTAGAGGAGCTAGTGAAAGATTTATAAGGGAATTTCCCTCAAATCCCAGGGGACTCATCACAAAATTTAGTGGAACAGTTGAGAATTTTGGTAGAAGGAATAGTCAAGGATAACCAACTCCATAAGAAAAAATTAAGGAAACAAATCTAGATAGAATTTCAAAAGACAAGATAAACAAGGAGAGGAAAAAGTGTGCTATAACACACTTTGCTTTGGAATAATAAATCTAGACCCTAAAGAACATAAAAGGAGAGTTGAATGCCCTATATCATTTTTGTTTACAATGGACAATAATAAAAACAATAATTAGGGTCCAGATGGATCAGTTGGAGTTAAAAAATATCCAAATAGCGACAACCTATGATGCATTATAGAACACAGATAGGTAGTCTAGGGTGTAGATTAAGGCCTTACATGCATAAATTCAATAGCTTCAAGATCAACTAGATCGGATTCAAAACATATTTCACCAATTCCTAGAAGTTGTAAGCTTGAGGTTAGCACATACAACCAAAATCCTCTAGGAAGCTAAATAGTTGACACACAAGATACAGATTCCACAAGCATTCGGAGGTAGAGAAACTCTTATTGCAGATTCAGGTACAAAATCTACTACTACACCTGGCTAAGGCCCAATGGGATAATAATCTTGCCAACCTAAAGGAAATATATAAGGATATTCTTCCAGCACAATAGCATTGACTTGAGGGCAAGTCAATGTTTTGAAAGGGGCGTGATGTTAGCCTGAAAGCATGACAGTGAGGATATCGGGCAATAACAACATACCACACCTTGGTAAAAACCACTTGTGAAGCATAATATTGTAAAGATATCATCTAAACTAGGGGTATCATAGATGGGCCATGTCCCATCCCATAAATGTATGTATAAAAGAAGATATGAAATATGCAAGAGAGATAAATAGACATAAATATGCAAGTAATATATGTATAAGGAGAGTTATATGGATAAATGTATGAAGGAAAAAATGCATAGAGATTAGATAAGGACTAAGGAAGAGTATAGGAGAAGATATAGTAATGTACTATTTTTGACCTTATTAATACAATAGATACTAGAATTCTATCTATATAATGTTATTTGTTAATCTATGAATATATAAGTAATTAACCATATGTCTGATTCTATTGGTGTTAACCTTTGTTGTGTAGGAAATTGTATACCTTTATAATTTCACACTAAGTTTGGGTCCCTTAATTTATTGGACTTAATTAAGCTTCTAATTTTCCAAATTATGTATACCAAAGACTTATTTTTCCTGTTTTTTGAAAGGGGAACCAAAATTTAGTTAATATCAATAATTAAATCACATTGATCATGTGTGTCCTGGACTTATTGGCCAAGACCCAGTCACCCAAGGGAAAATGGGTCCCATTTAAGTCGTAAGACCCTTTTTTAAATATTTTTTTGGTGGTATTTTATTGAATCAAATTCAACTTACAATTGTCATGTTTTGGAATATAATTTTTCGGTAAGTTAGTTAAAAGACTATAAATACATAGTATTTTTATCATTTGAAATCTAAGTGGAATGATCAAATATTCCTATGAGAAAATATTATTGTCAAGAGCATTCAAGAGTAGAATTATCAATCATTTTTTTCAGCAATGAAGGTCCTATCATCATGTTGAAGCTTATGTGTGTTCATGTCATCTTATGAAGGTTAATATGCATTATTGATCCTAAAGAATCCAAGAATTTCAAGTATCCAAATCCATCAAGAAAAGAAAGATTAGATTCCTTGGAGAGATGTGACTGTCTTTATTCCTTCCTTAGAGGCTTCTAAAACATAATCTAAAATCAGAGTTTGCAAAGCCTAGGTTAATAATGGGTAAAAAATGAGAGTTCTTGTGATGCAACTGCAATGTAGCCTTCAAATCAAGTGTTCACCAAATTCAATCATAAATCAATGAAAAATCAAGGTTCACAGAACCTGATGGAAAATCAAGGTTCCCCAAACTCAACTATAGTAAAATCTAAAATCAGAGTTTTTCAAATGTAGTTGATGATGGGTGAAAAAATGGAGTTCATGCAACACAACCTTAAAATCAAGGGTTCACCTTACTAGGTCAAAAATCAATGAAAAGACAAGGTTTGTAGAAGTTGATGGAAAACTATGGCTCCCTAGAGTCATCTACAACACAATTTGAAATTCATTTTTTCCAAACTAGGTTGATGGTGAGTAAAAAATGGGAGTTAACATGATGTAGCCTTAAAATTAGGGGTTCATCGAAACTTGATTACAAATTGATGGAAATAAAGGTCCCCTAGACTCGACTACCGAACAATCTAAAAGAAAATTTTGTCAAACATGGTTGATGATGGTCGAAAAATGGGAGATCATGTGATGTAGCCTGAAAATCAAGGGTTCACCAAACTCAGTCATAAATCAATGGAAAATCAGATTTCATGAAAGTCAAATGAAAATCAAGTTTCTCTAGGCTTAGCCACAACAAAATCTAAAATTAAAGTTCACCAAACCTATTTGATGATAGGTGAAAATTTGGAGTTTGCTAGATGCAACTACAATGTAACCTTAAAATCAAGGGTTAACCAAACTCAACTAAAAACTGATGGAAAATCAAGGTTCCTTAGAGTCATCTGCAACACAATCTAAAATGAAAGTTTGGAAGACCTAGTTGTTAATGAGTGAAAAATCACATGATGCAACTACAATACATCCTTAAAATTAGGGGTTCATAAACTTAGTCACAAATCAATAGATAATAAAAGTTCACATAAGCTAATAGAAAATCAAGGTTCCTCATACTTAGCTACAACACAATCTAAAATCCGAGTTCAACAAACCTATTTGATGATGGGTGAAAAATGGGAGTTTGTATGATGCAACTATAATGTAGCCTTAAAATTAGGGGTTCATTGCATTCAATAGAGAATCGATGGAAAATCATGGTTCATAGAAGCTGATGGAAAATGAAAGCTCCACAGACTTATCTACAACATAATCTAAAATTAGACTTCATCAAACTTGGTTGAAAATGGGTGAAAATAGGAGTTTGTTCAACAAAACTACAATACAAGTTTAAAATTAGGGGCTCACTGAATACATCTACAAATCAATATAAAGTCAAGGTTCATGGAAGTCGATGGAAAATTAAGATTCTTTAGACTCAACTACAACATAATCTAAAATAAATGTTCACCAAACTTAGTTGATGATGGCGGAAAAATTAGAGTTCATATGATGCAACCTTAAAATTAGGGGTTCATCAAACTAGGATGCAAATTGATAGAAAATAAAAGCTTGTGGAAGCTTATGGAAATTCATGGTTCCCCACGATCAACTACATCACAATCTAAAATTGGATTTTTCCAAACTTGGTTTATTATGGTTTAAAAATGGGATTTTGGGTGATGTAGCCTTATAATCAAGCGTTTTCTTAACTTGATCATAAATCAATGTAAAATTAAGATTTATGGAAATCGATTGAAAATCAAAGTTCCCTAGACTCATCTACAACACAATCTAAAATTGAAGTTTTTCAAACCTAGTTGATGATGGGTGAAAAATAAGAGTTCATGGAACACAACTGTAATGTAGCCTTTAAATACATGGTTCATCGAGCTCAACCATAAATCAATGGAAAATCAAGGTTCATGCAAGTTGATGGAAAATACAAGTTCCCCAAACTAAGAGTTCATATGACGCAACTACAACACAACCTTAAAAATATAAGTTTATCAAATGACATTGTAAAACAACAGAAAGTTAATGTTCATCAAACTAAATGGAAAATCAATGTTCCCCAAACACATCTACAACACAATCTAAAGTTGTAGTCCGCCAAACCTAATTGATGATAGGTGAAAAATGAAAGTTCATGCAATGCAGCTTCAAAGTAGCCTTTAAATTATGGGTTTGTCAAACATAGCTGCAAATCTATGGGAAATCAAGTCTCATGGAAGTAGATGGAAAATTAACGTTCCCCAAAGTTATCAAAAACATAATTAGAGTTTCGTTAAACTAGGTCAAAAATCAATGGAAAATCAAGGTTTAGAAAAATTGATGGAAAATCAAGCTTCCCCAGAGTCATCTATAACACAATCTAAAATTGGAGTTTTCCAAACTTGGTTGATGATGGGTGAATAATGGGAGTTCATTCGATGTAGCTACAATTAGGGGTTCATGGTGAGAAACTAATAGAAAATCAAAGTTCACGAAAGCCAATGGAAAATCAAGGTTACTCAATCAGTAGTAGGTGAAAATGGGAATTTGATTGACGAAGCCTTAAAATAAGTGGTTCACCAAACTCAATCGTAAATCAATTAAAAATTAAGGTTCATTAAAGTTGATGAAAAATTAGGCCTCCTCAGAGGAATCTACAAAACAATAAAAAGGCCATAAATGGCAAAACCAAAATCTAAATTACAAGTAGCCACAATAACAAGCCATCATGCCCAATCCAACAAATCCATCATCCCAGCCAACAAGGGCACCTAAAATGCTAGCCCAACCTACACCTGACCCAAATAACAAGCTTGTTAAATAGGCCTACACTAATGAGGCTATTCAGTACCCTACTTATGGGGTAAAGGTGAGTGGTGTCCACCTCAGATCAAGGAAAACATTAGTTGGGACTTCATCCCCACAAATCACTAAGTTGGCAGATGAGGAAACCTCAATAGAGACTTTGGAAAACCCACCTTTGGAGCCAGAGTCAAATCAAGTCAACCAAACTAATTCAAGTCGAGATCCTCCATTCCCTAAATGATTAGTTTTTCAAAAACATCAGAACCAAGCTGAAGTTGACCTATTAGGAAAACTTCATAATGTGTGTATAAAGATACCCCTCATCCAAGCCATCAAGTAAATTCCCATTTATAAAAAAGTAGTGAGAGACCTTTGTCTTAAAAAGCTAGGGAATCTTGTTGATATTATGTTAAAAAAATAACTATCCCTAAGTATACAGATCCTAGAAGTTGAGTGGTAGATGTTAAGATAAATGGTACCCTCACAAAAAACACCTTGATTGGCTTACGGGTATCCATTAATATGATGAATAAGAAAATAATGCAGATATTGCAATTAATAAAACTTAGACCTACACCCACTATTCTATTGTTGGAAGATAGGTCAAAAGTGAAATGTAAGATCATAAATGAGGACTTGGTCATAACATTGGATTCATAGAAGCACCCTATAGATTTCATAGTATTGCAACCAAAGGATAACCTTGCAAGCTATCCCCTTATTCTAGGAAGACCATGGTTACCAAAAATTGAAGCATTTATAGGTTGTAGGTCTAGAAACATGATTATCTCAAATGGAACTATGACCAAAAAGTTGGTCCTTTATCCACTAGCCCAACCTCATGTAGATTTAGAGCAAACCATTTGGCCTACCTTGGATGAGGAAGAACAGTATTCCATACAAACTTGTTACTATTGAACGTAGCCCCTTGTCGAGCAACAAAGATGAGGATGATTTAATAACACACATTATACCAAATAAATATGGTAGGAACCCACAACAATAGGATTTCCTATCACATCTATAATATCCTCTAAAAAAAATTATACCTACCAATTCACCAGAGTTAATATCCTAACTTTTCCATTCTTTATTTCGACAAAACTTGATTTGTAAAATTAGCATCCAAGACTTTAGGAATCATGCCAACTAAAATGTTAAATGTCTATTGAATAATAGACTTCCCTAACCACTATGTTGAAGGCACACATAATATCATTTGGATGGGATTACCATGACATGAAGGGGATTGATCCAAACCTATGCACGCACAATATATATGTTAATTGTGGTATTAAACCAATCAAAGAACCCCAAAGGAGAATGAACCCTGCACTAAGAGACATTATCAAAAATTAATTACAAAAATTACTTGATGCAGGTTTCATTTGCCTTATTTTTGATAGTCAATGGGTGTCACCTCTAATTATTGTTCCAAAGAAAGGAGGTAAATAGAGAGTGTGTGTTAATTATAAAGAATTGAATTTAGCAACTAGAGAAAACCACTTTCCACTACCTTTCATTGATCAAGTGCTTGACTCTCTAGCACGTAAAAAGTACTCCTTTCTAGATGGATTCACTAGCTATAACTAGATTAGAATCGCTCTAGTAGACAAGGATAAAACCACCTTACATGCCCTTGGGGCACATATTCTTATTTTGTTCTCCCATTTGGTCTATATAATGCTCCATCCAGCTTCCAAAGGGGAATGCTAAGTATTTTCTTAGATTATGCACATGACTCCATGGAAATCTACATAGACAATTTCACAACCTATGGAGAAACATATGCTAAAGCACTCAATAAATTAGAGAAGGTGTTAAAGAGGTGTCAAGAACACAACCTATCCCTAAGTCATTAGAAATTTTTCATGATGATGACCTAATGGATTGTGCTAGGAAATTTTGTATCAAGTGAAGGGATTCAAGTGGATTCAAATAATATTGAGATACTCTCCACACTCCCTATGCTACAAAACCAAAGAGTTATCAGGAGTTTTCTAGGACATGTTGGCTACTATAGAAGATTTATTTAAGAATTTAGAAAAATTGTAACCCCTTTATTTTTTTCCTTACAAAGCATATAGAATTTGAGTGGACCATAGATTGCCAATGCTCTTTTGAAGAACTCAAGACAACACTAACCAAAACAGCTATCTTGAGAGGACCAAACTGTACTTTACATTTCTACATACATAGATGATTCTAAATTTTCTATAGGAGTAGTACTTGGATAGAAGGCACTAAGGAGTATGCCATATATTAAATTAGAAATAACTTACAAGAGGAAAAACTCAACTACACAGTCATAGAAAAAGGGATGTTAGCAGTTTTCTATGAACATGTTTAGACATTAAATCATAGGGTATCCAGTCTTTATCCACACTAATCACACTGAGTAAGGTATTGATGAATAAACCTGTGTTTGGCGGAAGACTTGTCAGATGGTTATTATTACTGCAAGAATTTTATATCACCATAGTGGATAAGCTAGGAAAAGTAAATATGGTGGAAGATTTTCTATCTAGATTACCAACTTAATTATCAAATGTTGTTGATGATTCTTTTCTAGATGATAATTTATTTTATAACTTTGCACACACCTTGGTTTGATGATATTTCCAATTATCTAGTAGCAAGATAGATACCACCTCATTTCTCCCCTAAAGAAAAGAGATAATTGGTGCACAAAAAATTTCCCTACTCTTGGGTAGTTGGGTACTTATTTTATACAAGTCTAGATAATATAATGAGGAGATGCATATGATGGGATGAGGTCTTTGATATCATAAAAGCCTACCATGATTAACCCTATGAAGGACACTTTACCATAAAGAGGACAACACTAAATATTCTCAACACTAGTTATTATTGGCCAAATCTTCATAAGGATTTATTAAGATATACAAGGAGTTGTGATAGGTGTTAGAGAATGGGTAGACCAACTAAAATAGAGGAGATGCATTTACAACCTTAGTTGAAACTAACACCATTTGATAATGGGCTTAGACTTCATTGGTGTAGTATAACCATCATCGAATAACAAGGAGTATATATTAGTTTTCATAGATCATCTAACAAAGTGGGTTGAAGTCAAAGAATTACAATTTTATAGGGATGGAAATGTAGCCAAATTATTGTATGAAGAAATATTTACAAGTAATGGAGTTCCAAGAGAAATCGTGATAGATTAGGGTCCCTAATTTAGATCAGAATTGATTACCAAATTGGTCAAGAAAAATGAGATAAGGCATAGGAAATCACACCCTATCACCCTCAAGCCAATAGGAAAGTGGAAGTAACAAATAGTAAGATTGAAAATATATTGACCAAATAATGCAGATTCACAAGAAAGTTTAGGCAACCAAGTTTCCTAAGGTAGTATGGGCCTATAGGACAACATGGAATACTACAATAAGATTTGCACCATATGAGTTGGTGTATGGAAAAACAATAGTACTACCGATTAAATTTGAATACAAAACACTTAGGATAGAAGTTGAACTGGATATGGAATTGATAGCAGCACAAAAATAAATATTATACAATTTGAATTAATTAGATAAGATAAGGATGGAGGCTATCCATCACACTAAGATTGTTCAGAAACAAAGAGTCAAATGGCATGATCATTTTATCAAAAAAAAAAGGTTTAGTGTGCAAGATTGGGATTTACTACATGAATCAAGGTGTAAAGATTACAAAGGAAAGCTAAAAACAAGGTGGTTAGGACCATATGAAATACAACAAGTTTTTCGAAATCGAGCAATCAAATTAAAAATAATTAATGTTGTTAGATTTTCACTACTAGTTAATGGCCATAGGATGAAAATTCACAAAAATCTAGTACAAAAGGATGAATTCCTTCTTTTATTGATGCAACAATATAGACATGATAGTGCCTTTGATAAAAATATTGTACCACACAATGATCATCAAAAATACATTGAACCAAATAGTAATTGTGATAAGGACATTGTAACAAACAACAAATTTTTAGTGGTATATACTACAAGTTCTTCAATTGCCTCAGTAGATGAGCTACACAACTTAGCTATTGAGGTCAACCAAGTATAATTTTATATCACCCTTCACATGCACATACTACATAGGTGAAACAATCAATAATACTTTTCAAGTACACTCCATAATGTAGTGGGGACCTATAGGTACATCAATAAAAAGGTTGACAAAATTCAGAGGGACTTGTTATTGAAGGCACACACAACACTTGCTTGTCAGAAATTTTTAATTTATCTACCAACTTAGTTACATGTCATCCTCTTCATTTTCCCATACATGCAACCATAAATCTTTCATTCCATTACATGCAGCCTACCCCATCATATCCCATATTGCATTCCTAAATTTCCACATATTTATCATATCACTTCATATCTCATAAGTTGTACATTCTACAACCTTTTCATTACCATGCACCAAGCTATCATTCCATATGTCACCAATTGCAATTAAGCAATGGTCAAATCATAATCATGCCTACAGACACTCCTAATAAGCTTCACATGAGCTGAGTACAATTCACTCCACTTTATTAGGTACACATACTACTTTTTCATAACTAGCATAGATTGTCATTTTTTCAACATGTTTTTATTTTAAATTTTGCATGCTTTATATTCATTTTCATGTTTCCACTACATATAATAAAAACCTCAACCTCCAAAAGTAAAATTAATTGAGGTCACCTAACAACTTAAGTTGGCACGCACATTTTCTTGGTTTTTGAAAAAAATCTTGTGTGAGTATCAAGCCAAAATAAAGCCACCAAAACCCATTTTGTAACCCTTTGTCATTTGTGGTATTTGCTTTTCCCCATTTCCAAACCATAATTTAAACCATTTTAAGCTCAAAGGGAAAGAAGAAATGGAATTTGAAGAACCTAAGTATACAGACATGAATTATTGGTGTGGTTGAAGTTGTAAAGTAAAAAAAATGAGTAGAAACAAAGCAGTTTATCATCATGGGAAAAGATATAGTTCAAAGGGAACCATTTGCACATCAACAAATATTCACAGATAGGTTGGTTTTTCCTATTTTTAGACAAATAGGATGGTTGCATTATTTCTTAAAGATGACAAAATATAGCAAGGATGACTCTACAATATGCAAACACACTTCAAAATGATGAAGACAATATTCGAGAGTTAAAGGTTGATGCTTTGGAAGTTGCAATTGTAGAAGTTTCTAGCTTGCTAAGAGATAGAGATGAATTCCTAGTCAGAGCAAATGTTGTAGTTGCTAAAGATGAATTAAGGGAACATGGAGAGAACCTTGACTCAGCATCCCAAGGTACTAAAAGTTTATCATTGTCATGGGTATGGGATTTTGTTGCTATATATTATTAAATATATTACATGTGATGGTAGGAAATCTCTTTTATACACAATGCATTTCAATATTTTGATCCACCTTCATCATAATAGGAGGGTTAATGTTCCCAATTTTATTTATAACCTACTAAAATGAATGAGTTATGAATATAAAAGAAATAAACAATACAAAACTACCACATTATTTTTTAGTTACCCTATTGGTAAAAATAATTCAACATGTACATGTTTTATGAGAAATTTCTTAATTTATAATCATATTAGTCACATTCTTGAAGCACCAACTATCCCAAAAAAAATTCAATCACTTTTTGTTTCACCTACCCATAACAGGGGAGAACTAGAGGGCCTTTGAGCAACCTACTTCAGAGGATATCCAAGAAACCACAAATTCTTCCAAAACAACAAAAACCAAAAAGAGAAAAGGTGGATCTTCCTCTACAACAAAGAAAGTGTAGAAGAAGAAACCCACCAAACCAAGGCAGTCACATCAATTGAAAAAGAAGGGTGTTATGAGGGGTTCAATCAAGAAGTAGGAGAAAGAAAATATTGCGATAGTGGAAATGGATTTAGAACTAAAATGATTTTTTTTAGAATGTTCATACACCAGTTAAAAATAAATGGTATATCTCAACCACCTATGAATCTCACTCAGAGGATGTTTTTGTTGCTAATCAAACAAGGAAGAGAACCCCAAAAAGTCCTATCAATGAGGGTTAAGATTATACGATGGGTGATGATGATCAGTTTTTGGAGAAGGATGAAAAAAAATTTATAAAAGAAAGGAATGTCAAGAAGGAATTACAAGAAGTATTAGATAGAATCAAACAATTAGAGGAACTGGTAAAGTCTTATAAACAATGAGACAAGGATAAAGACTTAAAAATTAAGGAGTTAGAGGAGAAGCTTCACACATATAGGCATGCGTCTAAACTAGACTTGCATAGCTTTCCATAGTGAAGGTAGGGAATATAGAGATTGCAACTGAGAGTAGAAGATCCTCTTTCACAAGAACTCCAAATTATCAAACTACAATGTTTTTAAACACCCAAAATACCGAGAGGGGGTTGAATCAGTATTCTCTTAAACCATTCAAATATTAAACATCCAATCATTAATGCATATTCAACTACAATAAGGAAAGAAAGAATGAAACATTCACAACATCACATAACACATGAAAAACATGATTTTTACGTTGAAATTTTGAAATGGGAAAAACCACCATGAGGGTTAGCTCATAATATAATATAACCAATTATAGTATATTTACAAAAGTGCTCACTATAGGTGGACTCATTGTCCAAGTAGACTCACTGTCCACAGAGAAAAAGATAGAAGAGAGATGGTGGCTCACAATCTATTTTTGAACTATTACAATTTGCATCTTAAATATGCATGAATATAGTTCTATTGAAGCTCAATAACAATCTTTATCTAATTTTGATTCAACACTCTACCTAGTTCTTCATTCACATAACTATGATCTTCCACTCAACATTCACAACAAAATTTCACATTGCTCTGATCAAATTCACATCACATACATCACATGTCACATTCCTTACATAAAAAAACCGAAAACAATCTAACATATATATCTACATATAGCATAACATCAATTAGATCAGCTTAATTAGATGTAATATACTCAAAATGTAACTTTGTAGTTTCAAAATTTATCATACACATAATGTGCCACAATTCAAAAACTCAAAATATATTAAGATAGGTCGGCATGGACCTATAATAGATCCCACATAAGAGTGCAACACATATTGATCCTTCACACAACATCAAACATGTTAGGTCAGCATCGTATAAGACCTAAAACAAAACAACCTTCAATAGTGTATCCACATTCCAACACCTAGACCTAAAAATTTGATGCCATCTAGAATCTATGCTCTACTAAAATCTACAAACTTACTTCCAAAATTGAAAGGTCAAAAACTCATCCATGGAGAAGTGTGGATTCTCCCACACAAACACATTGTACATAAAATGATTGTAATATGCTAGGTTGAAGTGTTTTATTCATATCTCTCAATCCACTTGTCCAAACATGATGAAATCCTGCAATTAGATACATCTAACATTCACCAAAATAATGTTAGAAGTGTAGAGTAATATCTTCATTCGAGGAGTGTTTCAGACCCAAAGACTAATGTGTTGTTACACTGAATTGGCAGATTTGACACCTAGTCAACTTTCCACACAATTGAACTTTCTAGACCAAATCATCTTGCACAAATATATTCCATAGCAATTTCAACACCTATTAGAACTGGTTAGAATGATCCATAGCAATGTTGACATCAATGACAACAATGTATCACATTGTTATGTACCTTACATGCTCATGTTGCCAAATAGAATCATTAATGACAAACTTCAACAATCTCCCCCTTTGTCATTGATGGAAACATGCCAAAAATCTCCAAAATATACTCTCCCCCTTTGACATCAATGGAAAAGGGTGCTTATATAAGTTTTTTTGACTCTTACCAGAACTCCCCCTGAATGTAATCATATATATAGTTGGAAAATAATGAATTCACTCCCCTTGAGTCATGTACTAGAGAAAAAAAACCAAAAAGGTACTAATTTTTTTCTTTATATTGTCCACATATTTACAAAGAAACTGGAACATAAATGTATAAAAAGATAAAGAATGAGTCAATAGAAGGTGGTTGATGCTTTAAACTTCTTAAAATGGTTTTCCTTGGCTTGTCTTCCATCTTCCCATTCATGATTAACCTCCGTAAGCAACATGTTTTATTTTTAAAACCCTAATAAAATTTCTTCTCCTTCTTCTGAATTATCAAGTACTAGATTCATCTTCTTTAATTTAATAGAACTAAGAAGAGCTTTTGAAAAGAGTACAAATATGGGGTTGAATAGATCCCTTACCTCTCTAAACTATAAGATGATATGTTCTTTCTATTCTTGCAGTTGGGATAATTTCTTGTGTAGATCTTCAATTGTGTTCCTTGTTACTCTAGTGAGGTCAATCACTGATTCATATACACTAGAGACAACATTTATCTAAGACTCAATAGATTCCATCTCTTTCCTTATGATTTGTGTGGTCATGAGCCACTCCATGCGATACTGGAACAAGGCCTTTAGATCATCTACACATCCTTCTGCATCCTTTAACAACTCTATGAATTTTCTATGTGCAATGGCACATTTCTCAGTTATCTCTAGTAGTCTTTTATCAATGATCCTCTTCTCCACTTCCTCCATTGCTTCCTCCTTTAGTCTCGATTGATACATTTTGAAATAATCAATTAACAGTTTGAAATTTTCCATATCAGAGAGTGTGGTGTCAACATTTGATCTGGGTATGGTCTCTTGCAATGCTTTAAATGCTTCTTCCATAACTTCTCCACTCTTCTGATGTATTTCAATTATTTCCTTTCTTGCGGATGCATGAAACATGTCTCCTAGTTGAAGCTTGTGGATGGAATATATCATCTCAATATCAACATTTCCTTGATGCATTGGCAATTGCAACAGTTGTGAGGACACAACTAGTTGAAAACTACGTTGTACTCTCATTAAATTTTTTGGAGAATCTCCAAAGGACCTAAAAGATTCACTAGGAGTCTTTGTTGTCTCCACAACCTTTTCTTTTGATTCCTCTACAACCTTTCCAGAGTTATCTGGTTAATCTTATTCTACATCTCTAGATGCATCGATGTTTTAGTCTTCATCTTCCTCTTTATGTTCTTCTTTCTTTTCATCACCTTTTTCTTCATTTTCATCTTTCTTAACATTCTCTTCCTCTCCAATATTTTCTATATTTTCCAAAGGAGTGGCTTCTTCTTGAATCAAAGGATTAGTGGTTCTTTCTTTTGTAATGTCTTCTATGATCATTGCATCCTTAACAAATTTTTCTATCATGTATGTTGGAAGAATGAAGAAGATCATAATTTTTGTTGTCATTGATGTCACCATGTTGATTAAGTTTTCAGTTTGATCTGGTACTTTGAACCGGTATGAAGAACCAACTTATATCTTCTAATATTTTTGGTCTGGTATTTTGGTTTGCAATCCCCCTCCGGTAATCATCGTTGTTTGCGGTTTTGGGAAATAGTTTATGGATGTTGGAAGCCTGTAAGTATAGAATCCTATGTGCTCATATTCTTGTATGGCGAGTTGGCATTGCTCTGGTGTTGCATTTTGTTATTAGGTCTATCCATGGCCAACATAATATATAGTCGGTGGTATAGTGAATTAAATCTATATTGCAGATATATGATCAACCTATCTTTGGTCCATGCAAACATGATATATCATTCTACACAGTTGAATTATTGTTGGAGAAGTTTTGTACTAACTTGGAGCAGACATTTAGTCCTTTTTGGTGAATAAATATTGTACCTAATTAGGCTGACCTAATTGATGCTTGCGGATGAGTTAGATATATATTGGATTGTTTTGTGATCAAAGATGATGAATTGAATGTGAAGTGTGATTCACATATGAAGTATGTTGTGAAAGTGAAGCGAAGTATGCAAAAAATGATGAAGTGTGTTAAGTCTATTTATTGAGCATCAAATGAACTGAATCATCACTTTTTAGGTGCACTCTTACAAGTTCATGTTCTAGTTGTAAGCCATTTTGTTATTACAATCCTTTTGTAGGTAGTGGCCTCCTTGTTTGGATAGTGAGTCCTCTTTGTAAGCAATGAGCTTTTGTATCTGGCAGTGAGCCTCTTTTTGTATCTAGTTTTGGAAATATACTATATTGTGAGTTAATCCTCACTGTGATTTTCCCCTCATTGGGTTTTCCACGTAAAAGTTTTGGTGTTTATGTGTTGTGTGGTTTCATGTTTTGTTAATGCTTGTGCTCATCAAAACTGTTATATGCATTGAAGTTATTGGATGGTGTTTGTTCAATAAGTTTAAGAAGATAGTGATTCACCACACTCTCAGTATCTTGGGTATTCAACAATTGGTATCAAAGTCTTGGTTCCTCGGAGAAGAGCTTAACATCTTGAGGAAGATCCTGTAGATTGAACAAATGGATAAAGAAGAGCTTTGGGCTGCTCTTGAAGATCTTGACAAGGCTGAAAATGAAAACAAAGATCTAAAAGAAAATCTTGATGAGGCAAATGAATGTATCTAGAAATTGAAAGAGATGAGACACACTTGGATAAGGTATGAATGCCATATCATCATGGATACTTTTCAGATGTGTTTCACCAACATGCAAGAACCCTTAAAAAATAGAAGTTGCAAAGCAATTTTTTTTGAGAAAAATCAGAGATATGGGTTTTGTAGGTGATCATGTGCTGAAGAGACATAGATCATTCATCTTTTGAAAAATTAAGTTGTTTCTAAAAGAGATAATTTTTTCTGAAATGTAGAAGCAGAACAGGTAATAGAGTCAAATTTTTTGAATCTTTCTAAAAAAAAGGCAATTTTTTGCAGAAAAATCTAAGATATGGGTTTTGTAGAGAATGTCGTTTTGAATAGACCCAGCTTATTTGTTTTTTGAAAAACTAATTTTTTCACCAACATGCAAGAAACCCTCAAAAATAGAAGCTTCAAAGCAATTATTTTTGGGAAAAATCAAAGATATGGGTTTTGTAGGTGCTCATGTGCTGAAGAGATCTAGATCGTCTATTTTTTGAAAAACTAAGTTGTACTTGAAAGAGTTTTTTGAAAAATAGAAGCAGAAGAGGTTATAGAGGCAAATTTTTTGAATCTTCTTCAAAAAAGGGAAAATTTTGGGAGAAAAATATGAGATATAGGTTTTGTAGAGAATATCGTTCTGAATGGACCCATATCATCCATTTTTCAAAAAAATGATTTTTATACCAATATGCAAAAACCCCTCAAAATAGAAGCTGCGAAGCAAATTTTTTCGAGAAAAATTAGAGATATGGGTTTTGTAGGTGCTCCTGTGCTGAAGAGACCCAGATCGTCCATTTTTTTTTCGAAAAACTAAGTTGTTCTTGAAAACGATAGAGTTTTTCGAAAAGTAGAAGCAGTACAAATAACATAGGAAAATATTTTGAATCTTCTTAAAAAAAGGGTAGATTTTTGGAGAAAATTTTGAGATATAGGTTTTGTAGAGAATGTCATTCTGAATAGGTCTAGATCGTTCATTTTTCAAAAAACTTATTTTTCACCAACATGTGAGAACCCATCAAAAAATAGATATGGGTTTTGTAGATGCTCGTGTGCTGAAGAGACCCAGATCATTTGTTTTTTGAAAAACTAAGCTGTTCCTCGAAAGGATCTTTTTTGAAAAGTATAACTAATAGAGATAGCAAAGGCAATTTTTTAGAGAAAAAATTGAGATATAGGTTATGTAGAGAATTTTGTTCTCAATAAACCTAGATCATTCATTTTTTGAAAACTATTTTTTTTCACCAACATGCGAGAACCCCTTAAAAATAGAAGTTGTGAAGAAAATATTTTCAAGAAATATCAGAGATATGGGTTTTGTATGTGCTTGTGTGCTAAAGAGACTTAGATCGTACGTTTTTCAATAAAACTAAGTTGTTCTTGAAAAAGATAAAGTTTTTTGAAAAGTAGAAGTAGTAGAGGTAGAAGAGGAATATTTTTGGAATCTTCTTTAGAAAAAGGGTGGATTTTTGGCAAAAATCTGCGATATGGGTTTTGTAGAGAATGTTGTTCTAAATAGACCTGGATCATCCAATTTTGGAAAATTGATTTTTTCACTAGTATACAATAAATATTCAAAAATAGAAGCTACAAAGCAATTTTTTTTGCCAAAAATCGAAGATATAGGTTTTATAAGTGCTCATGTGCTGAAGAGACCCAGATTGTCTGTTTTTTGAAAAACTAAGTTGTTCCTAAAAAAGATAAGAGTTTTTTGAAAAGTAGTAGCAGAGGTAGTAGAGGCAATTTTTTTGAATCTTCTTCAGAAAAAGGGTAGATTTTTTAATAGGCTTGAATCATCTATTTTTGAAAAAATGATTTTTTCACCAACATGCGAGAACCCCTAAAAAATAGAAGTTCTAAAACAATTTTTTTTGGGAAAAACAGAGTTATGGGGTTTGTAGGTGCTCGTGTGCTAAAGTGATCCAGATCATCCTTTTTTTGAAAAAATAAGTTGTTCCTAAAAAAGATAGAGGTTTTTGAATAGTAGAACTAGTAGAGGTAAACATAGGCAAATATTTTGATTTTTCTTTAGGAAAAAGGGTAGATTTTTAGGGAAAAAGGGTAGATTTTTAGGGAAATATCTAAGATATGAGTTTTGTAGAGAATCCCATTTTGAATAGACCTCGATCATTTGTTTTTCAAAAACTAATTTTTCACAAACATGCAAGAAATCCTCAAAAATAGAATCTACAAAACAATTTTTTTGGGGAAAAATTGAAGATATGGACCTAGATCGCCCTTTTTTAAAAAAAAAAAATTGTTTTTGAAAAAAAAGATATTTTTGAAAAGTAGAAATAGTAGAGGTAATAGAGGAGAATTTTTTGAATCTTTCTTAAGAACAATTTGAGAAATGGGGTTTTTAGATAATGTCATTCTGAGTAGACCCAGATTGTCCCCTTTTTGACAAACATGATTTTTCACCAACATGCAAAAACCCTCAAAAATAGAATCTACGAAATATTTTTTTTGGGAAAAATCAAAGATATGGGTTTTGTACGTGCTTGTGTGCTAAGGAGACTCAAATCATCCATTTTTCCAAGAAACTAAGTTGTTCTTGAAAAAGATAGTTTTTCTTGAAAATTAGAAGCAGTAGAGGTAACAAAGGCAATTTTTTTTTAATCTTGTTATTTAAAATCTGAGAAATGGGTTTTTGTAGAGAATGTTGTTCTAAGTAGACCCAAATCATCCATTTTTTGAAAACCTAATTTTTCACCAACATGCAAAAACCCCTAAAAAATAGATCTATGAAACATTTTTTTTGGGAAAATTTAAAGATATGGGTTTTTAAAGAGACCAAGATTGTCCATTTTTTTTTAAAATAAGTTTTTCTTGAAAAAGATAGATTTTCGTGAAAAGTAAAAGCAGTAGAGGTAACATAGGCAAATCTTTTCAATCTTCTTAAGTAAAATATGAGAAATGTGATTTGTAGAGAATGTCCTTCTAAGTAAACCCAAATTGTCCATTTTCAAAAAACAGATTTTTCACCAACATGCAAGAACCCCTCAAAAATAAAATCTACGAAATAATTTTTTTGGGGAAAATCGAAGATATGGGCTTTGTAGGTGGTCATGTGCTAAAGAGACCCAAATCGTCCATTTTTTGGAAAAGTAGGTCATTTTTGAAAAAGATAGATTCTTTTTAAAACTAGAAGCAGTAGAGGTAACATAGGTAAATTTTTTGAATCTTCTCAAGAAAAATTTGAGAAATAAGTTTTGTAAAGATAATCAGTTTGAGTAAAACCAGATCATCTATTTTTTGAAAAACTATCAATTTTTCACCAACATGCAAGAACCCCTCAAAAATAGAATCTACAAAACAATTTTTTTTTGGGAAAATTTGAAGATATGGGTTTTGTAGGTGCTTGTGTGCTAAAGAGACCCAGATCATCTGTTTTTTGAAAAAATAAGTTGTTATCAAAAAGAAAATTTCTTGAAAAGTAAGAACTAATAGAGGTAACAAAGGATTTTTGAATCTTGTTAAGAAAAATATGAGAAATGGGTTTTGTATAGAATGTCGTTCTGAGTACACCCAGATTGTCCGTTTTTCGAAAAGTTGATTTTTTTACCGACATGTAAGAACCCCCTCAAAAATAGAATCTACAAAATGTTTTTTTTGGGAAAAATCAAATATATGGGTTTTGTAGGTGCTCATGTGCTAAAGAGACCCAAATCGTCTGTTTTTTGAAAAATTAAGATGTTCTTGAAATAGATAGAATTTTTTGAAAAGTAGTAGTAGAGGTAACAAAGCAATTTTTTTGAATCTTATTAATAAAAATCTGAGAAATGGGTTTTGTAGAGAATGTCGATATGAGTAGACCTAGATCTTTCATCTTTTGAAAACTTGATTTTTCACCAACATGCAAAACCCCTCAAAAATAGAATATACGAAACATTTTTTTTGGGAAAAATCGAAGATATGGGTTTTGTAGGTGCTCGTGTGCAAAAGAGACCCAAATCGTCCGTTTTTTGAAAATAATAGTTGTTTTTGAAAAAGAGATTTTTTTGAAAAGTAGAAGTAGTAGAGGTAACAGAGGAATTTTTTTTCAATCTTCTTAAGAAAAATCTAAGAAATGGGTTTTGTAGAGTGTCGTTCTAAGTAGACCCAGAGCATCTATTTTTTGAAAAACTGAGTTTTCACTAACATGCAAGAACCCCTCAAAAATAGAATCTACAAAACAATTTCTTGGGGGAAAAATAGAAGATATGGGTTTTGTAGGTGCTCATGTGCTAAAGAGACCCAGATAGTCTGTTTTTTGAAAAATAAGTTTTTCTTAACAAAGATAGATTTTTTTGAAAAGTAGAAGCAGTAGAGGTAACAAAGGAATTTTTTTTGAATCCTCTTAAGAAATATTTGAGAAATGTGTTTTTTAGAGAATGTCATTCTAAGTAGAACCATATCATCCATTTTTCGAAAATAAATAAATTCAACAACATGCAAGAACCCCTCAAAAATTGAATCTACAAAACAAATTTTTTTGGGAAAAATCGAAGATATGGGTTTTGCATGTGCTTGCGTGCTGAAGAGACCTAGACCATTTGTTTATTTTTTCAAAAAGATAGATTTTTTTTGAAAAGTAGAAGCATTAGAGGTGGTTGATTCTTCTATTGCTAAGTTTTTTTAATGCTCATGCTATAAAATTTCATGCAGTAGGTTCACCATATTTTAAACAAATGTTTAAATGTGTTATAGTTATCGGTACCTCATTTGTCCCACCTAGAGAACATGAGCTATGCATGACAAAGAGGATAGCCCGTTAACTTGGAAAAGGCATCAAATTAACTATTTCCTTCAGTTGAGTTGTATTCTTGGAAATATCTACATGCTTCAATTGGTAGTTATTTCACTGATTGGTAAATTTGGTGGCTCTGTAACTAGAGTGATGACCTATATTTCTTCTACAACTTTATGCTTCTGATGCTTTTCTTGTTTTTTCTCAATGAAAGAGTATTCCATGATGAAATCGTAAAATTTGACTATGAGAACGGATATGTTGGAAGAAGTTCTGCACAAAAGCTCAAAATAGCTTCGCTGAATCTTCTTTAGAAAAAGGGTGGTTTTTTCAAGAAAAATATGAGATATGGGTTTTTGAGAGATTGTCGTTCTGAATTGACCCAGAACATCCATTTTTTTAAAAAATGTTTTTTCACCAACATACGAGAACCCCTAAAAAATGGAAGCTATGAAGCAATTTTTTTCGAGAAAAATTAGAGATATGGGTTTTGTAGGTGCTCGTGTACTGAAGAGACCTAGATCTTCCTTTTTTGAAAAACTAAGTTTTTCTTGAAAAAGATAGAGTTTTTTGAAAAGTTAAAGTAGTAGAGGTAGTAGAGCAATTTTTTTTTAAAGAAATATGAGGTCTAGGTTTTGTGGTCAATTTCGTGTTGAATAAACCTTGGTTGTCAGATTTATGAAAAAACTAATTTTTCTTGAACATGCAAGAAACCCTAGAAAAGTGGAAGCCGAAGAAGCTGATGAAATTTTTTCCAATCTTGGAGAAGAATAATAAAGAAATAGATCCAGATCGATGGAAGTTGAAAACTACGATCTTTTGTTTCTGAAAAATGATGCCCTGGAAAAATGGATTATGGAGAATCTTTTGTGCAACCTAAACTTGAATCTACGAAGAACTCTGAAAATGCCCTTCATTTGATCCTCCAAATACTATTGAGATGAAAATTTTGTGTTTGCTTGTTGAAGCTAACCTACAAAATAATGAAGATTAGACACCCAAATGCTTCTAAAGTAAATTTTGGAGGTGAAAGAAGCAGTTAACTCAAAAAAACCCTAAATTTAGGAGTCATCATGTGAAAAAATTTATCACATCGAAGAATCCCTAGAAAACATGGCAATTAAAGCATGAAGACGTCTTTCAAAAAAATTCTAAATCAATCTTACTTGGACACCTCCTTGAGATAAGGCATCCAACTTTGTAGTGTTTGAACATTTTTCAAGATTTTCAACTTTTCCTTGAAGAAACACCTTCATTTGATCTTCGATTTTAGACATTTTACAGATTCTATGAAATGGTTGGCAGATTCGTTGCAGAGCGCGATCAAAACTGAGAAGGATCTTCTAGAGCCTACAAACCATAAAAACCGCTATTGCCCATTTGAAAGATTGGGCACCCCTGGCTTGTAGGGGTGCTTTTCTTCACCAGAGTTAGCCATTTTTGATGTTTTTCAATTTTCACTATTTTTGATCTTCGAATGAATTTTTTGCTTGATCTGTAATTTCAGCTGTTCAAGAGATCCAGTGAACTAAATGTTAGATTCATTGGAAAGCCTAAAGAAACTAAGATGAACTTATTAGAGGTTACAAACCCTAAAAATTGTATTTGGTTACCTAAAATCCTAGGCGCCCTTGGCCTACAAAGGCAATTTTCGGCTCCTACCTCCACCATTTTTTATATACGTTCGATCTTCAATTGTTGGCATTTGATAGGTCCTGTGAGCTGGAAAAAATGGATTCACTACATAGCTAGACTAAATCCAGGATGAATCTCTTGAAAGTGACTAACCCTAAAAACTGGTTTTTAATGCCTTAATTTCTATGAGCCCCTAGCCTGTAGGGGCACTTTTCTTTGCCAAAGTTAGCCATTTTTTGATGATTCTTATGATTTGCAATTTTCCCTTTGATGAGACATTTCTACTTGATCTACAATTCTAGGCATTTGATAAATTCATTGAACTGGCTGATAGATTCATTGGAAAGCCTGAAGCATTCTGAGAAGAGAAAATAGTTTTGCAAACCCTAACAATAATTTTTGATGGCTCTAAATCCTAGGCACTCGTGAATTGCAGGGGAAATTTTATCCACCAAAGTTAGTTTTTAAATTGAATTTCTTCATTTTCCATCGGATCTTCATTTCCAAGTGTTTTACAGATCCCGTGACCTAGATGTTAAACTCGTTGGAAAGCCTACTGAAATTTGGAAAGGAATTGTTTGTAGCTACCAACCCTAAAAGCACTTTTGATTGCCTAAAATCTTGGGCGCCCTTGGCTAGCAGGTGTGGTTTTCCTCAACTTTTCCTTATGACCCTTTTTTTTTAATGGTGTGTCTCTACTCGATATGCATTTCGTAGCATTTGATAATTCCTCTAGACTAGATGATGAATTTATTAGAAAGCCTATTCAAATTTGGAAAAAAACTATTTGCAGCTACAAACCATTAAACCGCTTCTGACTACTTGAAACATTGGGCACCCCTAGCCAGTAAGGGCACTTTTGTGCTCCAAACTTAGCCAATTTTTTGAAATTTTATTTTTGAATTCCCCTCCTCCATTCACCTTTTATAAACAATGTTTTTCGTAGATCATTCTGTGCAATGTTTAAGACTTAGATTCTAACACCTGGTATGTCCATCCTCCATACCTTGGAGGTCCTAAATTTTCTTCTATAAAAGTGAAATAGACCCACCAGAGAAAAACTGACCTTTTGACAATTCTAGTTGGACCAATGTGATTGTGACTTAAAATCAACCAATCAAAATCAATTTTAGCCTTTTCTGCAAAGATTCTATTTTTAGGGTTTTTTCTTTTTAAAAAGGGCCTGAAACCCTAATTTCAGAATTTACCAAAATTTTGTGAGAATCCTTTTAACAATAAACCCAAAAAAACCCTACGGTCCATTTATTCTTCAAAAATTTCTAAAACTACAAAAATTGCTATTTTTAGAAATTTTGACCTTCTTTAACTTTTGACTAACATTTTACGAGATTTTGACCATTTTTACCAAAATGCCTTATTGAAGCAAAAAAAAAAATTGGGTGCAATATTTGGCTTTGTTTGGGGACCATGTCAGATACTTACAACATAGGAGAACCAAGAATCTCTAGATATTTAAGTGTAGACCAATGTCTTTTCAATTGAGCAATAGAGTCAGGATCATTTGTAAACCACCTATCAATTGGAACTTCCCTAAAAACACCTAAAAAAAGACTACCTAATTACCTAAAACGTGATAAAAACTTTATGGAATGAGTAAATACATTCCGACATAATGTAAAACTGAAAGAAAATTACTCCACGCCCGAAGGGATGAAGTGCTTTAAATATTGTCTATTCTAAGGCAGTGTGAAGATCCTTCCATTGATGTCACTTCTACCTAAAAGGATTCACTTCTCTTGTAATGAGTATTATAGGAGACAATCCTTTTGGGATGAACATTCTCTAGTTTTTATATATCCAGAAAAAGGTATTCTTACAAAAGTCAAAATATGATGCAAAAGGGAAAGTTGATACCACTGAGGCAGTAGTTTTGTTGTCATCCATCTTCAGGATGGTGGATGCTTCAAACTAGTCAATCAAGTTCCAAACTTAGTTTCTATAATATCATAGGTGATCCTTTTTGACCTAAAATATCCTTTGATTGGCTCATCGATCAGCTTTGCATCCTCTTTAACACATAGGAGTTTGATTCCCATGTATTCAACATTTTTTAGGCCTAACAAAATTTCTACTTTCTTAGCTTTAGTGAATTCCAATTGTTGGAAATATGCAAATGTGTAGAACTATCCTTTAGGGGAGATGATCATTTCCCCTACTCCTAAACCCATAGTTAAACAACCTCCATCAAATTGCATTGTCCATAACTTTGTATCCTCTGTCAGTCTCCTTGCACAAAAATCAATGTTCTAGTCTTCAATTTCTGATAGTCACTTAATTACCAAGATCCATTTCTTGATATAGAAGGCTATGGGGTCTGGGGATTTCACCACTATGAATTGAGTTTTGGGTTCAGGTTCTATCTTGATTTTTCCCTCCTTTACAAGAATGCTTGTGAATGACCACTCTAATTGCATTGCACCACTAAGATCTTTGCAAAAACTCTGGATTAAAAACATCCTATATAGCTAGCTAGAATGTCAGCCACTAGGATATTCATCATTAAATTTTTCTTCAGACAAGCTGCCAACCTTACTTGAGCATCCTTCAAATGTCTAACCAATGGCACCAATTTAGATTCAAGTGAATAACACTTGTCTTGTGTCTTAGTTCATGAAAGTCCTAATGTATTCATCACTTGTAGAGGCATAACATTGTCTAAAGCTCCTAAATCTATGATGCAATTGCTCAATTTGAATCCTCCTATATACAAAGATATATAGAAGGGTTCAAGGCTTTTCTCCTGCTAGAACAGATGTCTCGGGCAATGTAGGTTGAATTGAAGCATGTTTCTTTACATATTGCATTATTCCTTCCAACTATTTAGGGTGATCACGAAGATACTCCAATTGTGAAATGTTAACCTCGATCTTCATCATGGATTTTACAATGTCAAAATTTGTTAAGATGGGTCTTGAGCAGCCACTCTAGCATTTTCTAGTGAATTTTAAAAGTGGAAGTTGCAACCACTTCCTTAATGTGCTCTTTAGCTCTCTACCTCTCTTCTTCTTCTTTTTACACTTTCAAGTGCAGAGCATGTGTAAAAACATGCATTGAATGTCTTCCATGATTTATTGGAAGAGAGTATTGGCATGGGTCTTCTTTTTCTTTAATAATGAGTTCAAAGTATCTTGCAGTAGAGTCTTCGTCGAAGTTGTCCATCTGTGGTAAGACAAAATTTGAACTTTATGTAGAGACCAAACTTGAACTGGGTGCAACATCAATGTATCCCATGATCTAATTCATTCTTAAATTTTCAGGATATGTAGAGTCAGTGTGTGCATTAGTCTCATGGAAAAAGAAAAATACTGCATTTTGTGTAGCTTCAACTATTTGTCTTGGTGGAGGTGTTGGCAACCGCGACCTGTAATTATTGAAAGGCTGAAAATTATTTCCTTTCAGTTGGTATAGTTGTTGAGGTCGGTATTGTGGTAGTGGTAGTGCAAGCATTTCATTGGCCACCTTTTGTAGTAGTGGATCTGCAGATCTCTGAACTAGAGGTTTGATTATGTTCTTCATCTTTCCTGAGGTGATCATATTATCCTCCAAATCGATGGCATGTTCTTGCACATCCATCAATTCTTTTTATTTTGTCATCTTAAGGAAAAAGGATATCTTTGATGGAAGAGAATTTATGAAGCAACTCATCAAAATCTCTAGTGATAGATTAAGTGTAGAAGAAATTTTTTTAACAAGATGATTAAATCTTGCTACAAACTCCCTCATGGGCTCATTGTACTCCATCTTTGAGTTTGCAAGTTGGGAATACAATAGATGACTATCTTTAATGGGATTGAATCTCACCAAAAATTTCTCGCTCATAGTTGCCCAACTTGTAATAATGCCTGGCTCCAGGTGATTGAACTAGTTAGTAGAATTTCCCACAAGAGTCTCCATAAAGAGATGCACTATGATGTCTTCATGTGCCACGTGCAAGACAGTGCAAGCCATTGTGAATGCAGAAAAATATCCATCTGGGTGTTGACTCTTGTCACCATGAAACTGTGGAAAGTGCTTCATTGACCCTTTAGGTAACTCATGATTTTCTTGCAAAGCCATAGTTCCAATGTTATTACCTCGAGGTAATGAGGGTGGATGCCTCTGATTTCTATCATCATGGTAGTTTTCATCATTTTTGTTATTGTCACCCGTTGCTTCTGGTTGGATCACAAGTTCTTCTTGCATATCAGGATCTATGGAAAAGCCTCTCCTCCTTGTATAAAATTGGTAAGCTAGGGTTTTTTATTTCCATAAGGGGGATGCTAAAACTACTCTTCTGGCTGCAAGATAGACTTTGTTCTTCTTCTTCATCCAGAGTAGTAGCCATGTTTCTCCACTGAGCAGGATCTTCTCTATTCTCAAATATGAAACTCATTAGGCTACTAATGATGTCCATTTTCTCACCTTCAATTAGCATGAGTTGTGGCTGGACAATAGCAGTTCTAAAACTTGGTTATTGAATAGGAGCAGTAGGACGTCAGATGGTCATTCTTGTGTCATAAAGCATAATCTTTCTTGAATTTTTATGCCTCGTGCCCCAGAGTGGGTGCTAGAAAACTGTTGGTATTTCAATTTGCACCTCTAGAGTGCGAATTGTAAATAGACAACTATGCACAATTAGACTACTCTTTGAATTAGGAGGGGAACCTCCCTCTTTGCTTATTATGTGTAAAAAAATACTAAACTAATTGCCTATCTTTTTATCTTAGCTGAGAGCACAAGGTTATAAAATGGTTTGTGTTGCAGCTGAGGTTTTCTCTGGTTTCGTAAATTCAACTACATCTAAGACTAAACTAATGATGCTTCTAACTTCTCAATTAAGTTTGGAGCAAAAGACATTAGAAGTAAACAAGGAATGATTGATTAATACAAAACTTAGATAAACTTGTTTCCAAAACAAATTTGAAGACTCATTGTACTTTAAGATGTAAGTTGAAACAAAGTTCATGAAAGAAAAACATAAAACAACATCGGAAGATTTTGATACTACAGATCAAAGCTAGGTAGGCATAAGATTTATTTCCTCAAACTCCAACTATAATCACACATCTATGATAGTAGATTGTAGCTATAATTAGCATACAATTTACGATCAAACCAAATTACACAAAAAAAGGTTGGAACATATATTGAATAACAAAGTAGTAGGCTAGAATAAGCTCAACGTTTTGTTATCACAAACACGGTTAAAAAAATAATGAGCAAGACTACTCTTATTTATACACAAACAAGGAGTAGGGAACCCTAAAATCTGCCTCTGTTAACAATTAGTCTTGCCAACATGCAACTTTATTTCTAGGTCTAAACAAAAGATAACTAACAGTTAACTGGAATGCTAACATCACTTAACTGATCTAACACTAAAGAAAGCTCCAACTATACAATAGATAAATCCAAAGAATAGACATAAATGAAAAGAAGACAACCAGTTAATGTGGAAAAGGCATCAAGTTAACTACTTCTTTCACTTGAGTTCTATTCCTAGAAATATTTGCATGTTTCAACTGGAAATTCACTGATTGATAATTTTTGCAGCTCTGTAACTGGAGTGATAATCTCTCTTTCTTCTACAACTTTATGCTTCTGACCCTTTTATGATGAAACTATGAAATTTGACTATGAACACGGATATGTTCAGACAAGTTTTGCACAAAAGCTATGGGTTTTGTAGAGAATGTTGTTTTGAATAAACCCAGATCATTCATTTTTTGAAAAACTGATTTTTTCACCAACATGCGAGAACCCCTAAAAAATAGGTGCGAAACAAATTTTTTCGAGAAAAAACGGAGATATGAGTTTTGTAGGTGCTTGTGTGTTGAAGAGACCTAGATCGTTTGTTTTTCCAAAAAATAAGTTGTTACTAAAAAAGAGATTTTTGGAGAAAAATCTAAGATATGGGTTTTGTAGAGAATGTCGTTCTAAATAAACCTAGATCGTTCATTTTTCAAAAAATAGATTTTTTCATCAACATGTGAAAACCCCTAAAACATAGAAGTTGTGAAGAAAAATTTTCCTTGAAAAATAGGAGATATGGGTTTTGTAGATGCTCGTGTGCTGAAGAGACCCAAATCATGTGTTTTTCGAAAAATTAAGTTGTTCCTTAAAAAGATAGAGTTTTTCAAAAAGTAGAAGCAGAAGAGGTAGCAGAGGCAAAAAATTTGAATCTTCTTCAGAAAAAGGGTAGATTTTTGGAGAAAACGGGTAGATTTTTGGAGAAAAATATGAGATATAGGTTTTGTAGAGAATGTCATTTTGAATAAACCCATATCATCTATTTTTTGAAAAACTAATTTTCACCAACATGTGAGAGCCTTTTAAGAAGACTGAGATAGTCCGTTTTTTGAAAAAACTAATTTTTTCACCAACATGCAAGAACCCCTCAAAAATAGAAGCTGCGAAGCAAATTTTTTCAGGAAAAATTGAAGATATGGGTTTGTAGATGCTCGTGTACTAAAGAGACTTAGATCATGTATTTTTTGAAAACTAAGTTGTTCCTTAAAAAGATGAGTTTTTTGAAAAGTAGAAGCAAAAGAGGTACCAAAAGTAATTTTTTTGAATCTTCTTTAGAAAAAAGGTAGATTTTTGGAGAAAAATCTGAGATATGGGTTTTGTAGAGAATGTCACTCTGAATAGCTAGATCATCTGTTTTTCGAAAAACTATTTTTTTCACACATGTAAAACCCCCTCAAAACAGAAGCTGTGAAGCAATTTTTTTGGGGGAAAAATAGGAAATATGGGTTTTGTAGGTGCTCATTTGTTGAAGAGATGTAGATTGTCCGTTTCTCAAAAAACTAAGTTGATCCTGAAAAAGATAGAGTTTTTCGAAAAGTAGAAGCAATAGATGTAGCCGAGGCAATTTTTTTAAATCTTTTTTCAGAAAAATCGTAGATTTTTAAGGAAAAAATCAGAGATATGGGTTTTGTAGAGAATGTTGTTCTAAATACACCTAGATCGTACGTTTTTCAAAATTTGAGATATGGGTTTTGTAGTGAATGTCGTATTGAATAGGCTCATATCATCTATTTTCGAAAAAACTAGTTTTTTCACCAACATGCAAGAACCCCACAAAAATAGAAGCTATGAAGCAAATTTTTTTAGGAAAAATCGATATGGGTTTTGTAGGTGCTCGTGCTCTAAAGAGACTTAGGTCGTTTGTTTTTTGAAAAACTAAGTTGTTCCTGTGAAAGATAGATTTTTCTGAAATGTACAAGCAGTAGAAGTAACAGAGGCAAAAAAATTGAATCTTCATAAGAAAAATTTGAGAAATTGGTTTTGTAGAGAATGTCATTATGAGTAGACCTAGAATGTTTGTTTTTAAAAAAATGATTTTACACCAACATTTAAGAACCCCTCAAAAATAGAATCTACGAAACAATTTATTTTGAGAAAAATTGAAGATATGGGTTTTGTAGGTACTTGTGTGCTAAAGAGACCCAGATCATCCATTTTTTTTTAAAATAAGTTGTTCTTGAAACAATTTTTTTTTGAAAAGTGGTAGTAGAGGTACCAAAGGCAAAAATTTTGAATCTTCTTATGAGAAAATGGGTTTTTTAGAGAATGTCATTTTGAGTAAACCCAGATCATCCATTTTACGAAAAACTGATTTTTCACCAACATGCAAGAACCCCCCAAAATAGAATCTACGAAACAATTTTTTGGGGAAAAATTGACGATATGGGCTTTGTAGGTGCTCGTGTGCTAAAGAGACCCAGATCGTCCATTTTTTGAAAACATAAGTTGTTTTTATAACATAGGTTTTTTTGAAAAGTAAAAGTAATAGAGGTAATAGGCAAATTTTTTGTATCTTCTTAAGAAAAATCTGAGAAATGGGTTTTGTAGAGAATGCCATTCTAAGTAAACCCAGATTGTTCATTTTTCAAAAAACCAAATTTTCACCAACATGCAAGAACCCCCCAAAAATAGGATCTACGAAACAATCTTTTTGGGAAAATTCAAAGATATGGGTTTTGTAGGTGCTCGTGCACTAAAGAAACCAAGATCGTCTGTTTTTTGAAAAAAATAGATTTTTTTGAAAAGTAGAAGCATTAGGGATAACAAAAGAATTTTTTTGGAATCTTCTTAAGAAAATTTTGAGAAATGGGTTTTGTAGAGAATATCATTTTGAGTAAACTCAAATTGTTCATTTTTCAAAAAAACTTATTTTTCACCAACATGCAAGAACCCCTCAAAAATAGAATCTACGAAATAATTTTTTTTGGGGAAAAATCGAAGATATGAGTTTTGTATGTGCTCGTGTGCTAAAGTGACCCAAATCGTCTGTTTTTTGAAAAAGTAAGTTCTTTTTGAAAAAAATAGATTTTTTTGAAAAGTAGAAGCAACAAAGGCAATTTTTTTCAATTTACTTACGAAAAATTTGAGAAATGGGTTTTTTAAGAGATTGCCATTCTAAGTAAACCCAGATCATCCAATTTTTGAAAAACTAATTTTTCAACAACATGCAAGAACCCCTCAAAAATAGAATCTATGAAACATTTTTTTTGTGAAAAATATAACATATGGGTTTTGTAGGTGCTTGTGTGCTAAAGAGATCAAGATCGTCTAGTTTTTGAAAAAATAAGTTATTTTTGAAAAAGATATATTTTTTGAAAAGGTAGAAGCAGTAGAGGTAACAGATTTGTTTGAAAAGTGGAAGCAATAGAGGTAATAGAAGCAATTTTTTTGAATCTTCTTAAGAAAATTTGTAGAAATGGGGTTTGTAAAGAATGTCGTTCTGAGTAGACCCAAATCATCCATTTTTAAAAAACCTATTTTTTCACCAACATGCAAGAGCCCCTCAAATATAGAATCTATGAAACAATTATTTTGGAAAAAATCAAAGATATGGGTTTTGTAGATGCTCGTGTGCTAAAGAGACCCATTTCATTCATTTTTGAAAAAATAAGTTGTTCTTGAAAAAGAGATTTTTTTGAAAAGTAGGAGTATAGGTAAATAGAGGCAAATTTTTTGAATCTTCTTAAGAAAAATCTGAGAAATGGATTTTGTAGAGAATGTCGTTCTAAGTAAACCTAGATCATCCATTTTTTGAAAAACTGATTTTTCACGAACATGCAAGAACCCCCCAAAAATAGAATCTACGAAACAATTTTTTTGGGAAAATTTGAAGATATTGGTTTTGTAGATTGCTCATGCGATAAAGAGACATAGGTCGTCTGTATTTGAAAAAAATAGTTTTTTTTTTTTTAAATAGATTTTTTTGAAAAGTAGAAGCAGTAGAGGTAATAAAAGCAAATTTTTTTAATCTTGTAAGAAAAATTTGAGAAATGGATTTTGTAGACAATATCGTTCTGAGTAGTCTGCTAAAGAGACCTAGATTGTTTGTTTGTTGAAAAAATAAGTTCTTAAAAAAGATCGTTTTTAAAAAAAATGTAGAAGTAGAGGCAATAGAGGATATTTTTTTGATTCTTCTTAAGAAAAATAAGAGAAATGGGTCTTGTAGAGAATGTCATTCTTAGTAAACCCAACTCAGTAACTTTACCTGTGCCTTCTAACATGTCAAAGATTGACAACCTCAAAAGCCTTCAAAACTATTTGTATATTTCTTGTAGCCAATATGATGAAGTTTGTCTCAAGGTCTACATTTGAATTTGCTAGAATTGCTTGCACAAATCTGATCAGATCTGAACCCGCTTTGATACCATGTTAGTTTTAGGATAAAAAATGAATGCAATCAGAAAATGCAACACATAAGACAATGAACACCACAAGATACCCTCGGAAAACCCTCCTACTAGAGGGAGAAAAATCCAACAAATATATCGCTTATATATTCAAGGAATGAGATCAAAAATCTACTTACAACACAGGCACAACACAATGTCGAATTTGATACAATGAATAATAGCACCTCTCCTAGATGTGAAGATATAAAATGAATATGTTTCTCCTTAAGATCAATCTGCTATAATAATATGATGATCTGCTACTCAAGATGATGATCTTATGCTCAAGTGCGAACTTCTTCTAGGAATGCGAATATGAATGAATGAACTTGATGATTAAATGAGATGAACATCACCTTGTATTTATACAAAATAATGTGACTCTTCATGAGGTCGGCCTCAATAAGAAATAGCAATAATTAAATAAGTTGGTCAAGAATTATAATAAATATTATCTCTTTAATGAACTGAAGTGCCCCTTCACATAAATTCGTTCTATAATAAATTAAATAGCCCAAGGCTATTATTTAATTTATTTCCTTTTATTTATTATAGCTGCTGGAAGTAAGAGACCTCACGCTATAACATCAACATACAGGTAACAAAGGCAAAAAAAATTAATCTTTTTAAAACAAATCTAAGAAATGGGTTGTTGTAGAGAATGTCATTTTGAGTAGATCTAGTATTGCCCGTTTTTCAAAAAATTGATTTGCCACCAACATATAAGAAAAACTCAAAAATAGAATATACGAAACAATTTTTTTTGGGAAAAATTGAAGATATGGGTTTTGCAAGTGCACATGTGCTAAAGAGACAGAGATCCTCCATTTTTTGGAAAAAAAGTTGTTCTTAAAGAAGAGAATTTTTTGAAAAGTAGAAGCAGTAGAGGTAACAGAGGCAAAAAATTTGAATCTTCTTAAGAAAAATCTAAGAAATGGGTTTTGTAGAGAATGTCGTTTTGAGTAAACCCAGAGCGTTCGTTTTTCAAAAAACTGATTTTTCACCAACATTCAAGAACCCCTAAAAAAGAATCTACGAAACAATTTTTTTTGGGAAAAATCGAAGATATGGGTTTTGTAGGTGCTTGTGTGATAAAGAGAACCAAATTGTCCATTTTTTCAAAAAATATGTTGTTCTTAAAAAAGAGATTTTTTTGAAAAGTAGAAGCAATAGAGGTAACAGAGGCAAATTTGTTGAATCTTCTTATGAAAAATATGTGAAATGGGTTTTGTACAAAATTTCGTTCTAAGTAGACCCACATCGTCTATTTTTTGAAAAACTGATTTTTCACCAACATGCAAGAACCCCTCAAAAATAGAATCTACGAAAAAAATTTGTGGGAAAAATCAAAGATATGGGTTTTGCAGGTGCACATGTGCTAAAGAGACCCAGATCATCTATTTTTTGAACAAATAAGTTGTTCTTGACAAAGAGATTTTTTTGAAAAGTAGAAGCACTAGAGGTAACAAAGGCAATTTTTTTTAATCTTCATAAGAAAAATCTGAGAAATAGGATTTTTAGAGAATGTCGTTCTTAGTAGACCAAGGGTGACCATTTTTTTAAAACATGATTTTTCACCAAGATGCAAGAATGATCAAAAATAGAATCTACAAAACAATTTTTTTGGGAACAATTGAATATATGGGTTTTGCAGGTGCTTGTGTGCTAAAGAGACCTAGATTGTCCATTTTTTGAAAAAATAAGTTATTCTTGAAAAGCATAGATTTTTTTGAAAATTAGAAGCAGTAGAGGTAATAGTTATTTGTACCTCATTTGTCCCACCTGGAGGACATAAGCTATGCATCAGCCTATAGATAGAGAATATTTCAAAGTGAGTGTGTTGATGGAAGAGATGAGACAAACTTGGATAAGGGATGGATGTCATATCATCATAGATGGGTGGACTGGTATCAAACATTGACCACTCATCAATATTATTATCACCAGTTCAACAACTCTTATTTTCTTAGATCTTTTGATTCTTTAGGGTAGTGGAAGGATGCAAACTTCTAATTTCAAATTTTAAAAGCTTTCATAGAAGAGGTTAGAGCCTCTAATGTTGTGCAGGTAGTGATAGATTTAACCTGTGTGTGTAAGTTAGTTGGCTTCATGGTCGAGGTACTTTAGAAAAGATGTAGCAAAGGAAAAAAAATTGTATGTTCTTCAAAAAAGGGTAGATTTTTGGATAAAAATCTCAAATATGGGTTTTGTAGAGAATCTCATTCTGAATAGATACAAATCGTTCATTCTTCAAAAAACTAATTTTATCACCAACATGTGAGAAACCCTCAAATTAGAAACTGCAAAGTAATTTTTTTCGGGAAAAATCGGAGATATGGGTTTTGTAGGTGCTCATGTGTTGAAGACAACCAAATTGTCTGTTTTTCATAAAAATAAGTTGTTCTTTGAAAGTAGAGATTTCAGAAAGAGTCATCTCCCAGATCTGCATGATCTGAAATCCAATATCAGAAGATTGCGGAACCAAAACATTTCTCCTAGTCCACAAACATATAGTTCTGCCAAAGCAGTTCACACACCGGTGAACATATCTTCTACACTCCAAATTTGAATATCCAAGAAAAATTCCTTCATCACATCTAGCATGAAACTTTCCAATATTTTCATCATCTCTTCTAAAGTAACATCTATTTCCAAATACCTTAAAGTATTTCATAGTAGAAGTCTTACTAGTCCACAACTCATAAAGGGGTTTTAGTGTTGTTACCTCTGATCTGAACTCTATTAAGAATGCAAATAGAAGTGTGGATTGCTTCTCTCCAATACATATCAAGAACATTTTCTTATTTCATCATAGTTCTGGAAACCTCTTAAACAGTCTCATTCTTTCTCTCCACAAACTCCATTCCGCTGAGGGGTTCTAGGAGAAAAATAATGTCTCTTTATCCCATGATCTTCACGGAATGCATTAAACTCACCAAATGTAAATTATCCACCTCTATTATACCTTAAGCATTTAATTCTCAGGTTTTCCTTATTTTCTACTCTTTCCTTAAACACCTTGAATCTATCAAGAGCCTGAGCCTTTTCTCTAAGAAATGTAATCCATGTCATCTTAGAGTAAGCATCAATTAAAAGCATAAAGTACCTTTCACCACTTAGGCTTCCTGTTCTTGTAGGACCACAAAGGTTTGTGTGGATTAATTCTAGAATTTTGGTAGATGATTGTTCCTTTCCTTTAAAACTGTTATTTGTCTGTTTTCCCATCTGACAACTTTTGCAAATTGAATTTGAAGGCTTTGTGATTCTAGGCAGATCTCTGACAACTTCCCTAGAACTAATCATAACCAGATTATGAAAATTCACATGTCCCATCCTCTGGTGCCAAAGAAAAATCTCATTAATCTGAGAAACAAAACACTGACCATCACCACCCTTAAGTTAATAGATGTCTCCATGAGTTCTTCCAGCTGCTACCACAGTTTTGGATCCTATTTTGATCTCACAAGTGTTATCTTGAAACACAAGCTTAAAACCTTTGCTGCACATTTATTCAACACTTAAGAGATTATGGCTTAAACCCTTTACATAATAAACATCATTAGTATTATGTTCTCCATCAAAGCTAATTATTCCTTTACCAAAAATCTTAGTACCAGAGTCATCTCCAAACAAAACTATTCCTACATCATACTTCTCAAGTTTAGTAAACTTACTCTTATCTCCGGTCATATGATTTGAACATCCGTTGTCAATTACCCAAAAGTCTTCATCCTGTCTGGCATGAAAAACAGTTACCAAAGTACCTTATATTTCATCCTTCTTACTCTCCAGACCAGATTCTTTTGCACATTTCTTTTCCAGGTCTAGAAACAAACATTCATCTTTATCTTCCTCAAAGTCGGATTCATCATCAAAGATTCTTGCATCTTCCTTGTGATTATTGTTACTGTCTTTTTCTTCTTTTGTGTAGCTCTATTAGGACATCTTGATGCATAATGACCAATATTTCCACAACTAAAACACTTAAAAGGAAACTTACCTTTGTATTTACTAGTACCTTTCTTCAATCTCCTTGTGAAAATTTCTTCCAAATCTTTTGGATCATCATCATTCGAGTCATCTCCTATCTTCATTGCTTTAAAAGTTGTTTAGGTCTTCTCCTTATCTCTTGCAAATTTTCTCATTTCAAATGTAGTCAGGACACCAAATAGATGCTCCTTTGTAAATGTCTTTGGATCATATTATTTTATTCAAGAGCAGATACTTTGTCACTGCAATTGTCTAGTAAGGTCATCAAGATCTTCTCTTATATCTTTATCCATCATGGTACCACCTTAATTCTTGATTTCTGTTGCTATAAGTTCAACTCTTTGATAATAACTTGCAATGTCTTCTACATATTCTATTATCAAGTTCTCAAATTTTTGCTTAGCAGTTAGTTTCCCTGACAACTTTACTCTATCATCCCTTCATGAATATCTTCCAATTTTATCCACACTTCATTAGCAGTAGCTAGAGAGATAACCTTTGTTCTTTCAATTTTAGATAAAGAATTGAAAAATAGCATACCTTGCTCTTTCATTCTCTTCAAAAGATGAAATCTCATCAGCAGAGGAAGGACCAACTACTGGTATCACATACTTTGTCTCCACATCCTTCAAGGTGCTAAAACTAAGTAAAATCAGATAACTTCTCATCTGTTCTTTCCAGTCATTGTAATTAGTTCCATCAAAAATAGGAATTTGTAACTTGTGCGCCATTTGATCTACCTCAAGCAATTTAGATTTTCACCGAGGATCTAGAGCTCTAATTACCAATTGTTGAAATGCGCAAGACAACTGAGAGGGGGGGGGTGAATCAGTTGTATCAAATTCATTTACTTATAAACTCGATCTTTTTACTTTAACTTCAATTTGTTAGTAAGGTAAAGATGAAATGTCAATAACAAAAAACAAACACCAAAGACACCAGATCTACATGGAAAATATAATGAGGCAAAAACCACGGTGAGGATTAACTCACAATATAGTAGTAATGCAATACTAGATACAAAGGTTCACTGCTAGATGGCTCACTGCCCAAATACATAGGATCACTACTTTGGTTAAGGGCTCACTACCTGAGGACTCACTATCCAGGAAGGAGGCTTACTTCCTACAGAAAATAAAAAGAGATAAATAAAGATCCACCACTAGGGTTCCACACATTTGCAACCTGATCAGAAGATTGTAGATGCCATCAGCTTGCTACTTTCAGGAATCTAACACCTTAAAGTATTATTTCCTCAATTCGCTCTTTCACTCTTCTTTTCACACTTGCTCACACACTTCTCTTGCTTGGATCAACTGATGGATGGATGCTCAATTCACTATAACTTGATTTGAATTTATACCATCTTCAACCCTAGAAACATTCTCCAAGGTCGGCTATACAATTTCATTTACAAATTCAAACTAGGTTGGCTACTCAACATTCCCGCAGAGGATAAGAATGAGAGAGGAACAATTACATATTTAATTTAGGACCCAAACAACATCTTGGATCAAGCACACACTTCATTAATTTGATGCATAAACTTAATGTAGCATGTAGACATCAAGTTGGCCAAACCTAATGAAAACACCAATTAACTTTGAAGTACACATACTCTAGCAAGATAATCACATAGGAATCACTCAACACACTTCACCAATCATTTTACCAACTTTGCGAACACTTCAGGTACATCTGCAACAATTACAAAAACCTTCATTCACAGAGAAATCTTCACCAGTCCAACCAGACCAACCAACATAGGAGTTTTGGAGCAGGTCTTCCAGACCACCAAACCACAAGCAAGTTTGTCAAAACATAAAACCATCAAAAAGAGTCATCTCCCAGATCCGCATGATCTAAAACCCAATATCAGAAGACTGCAGAGCCAAAACATTTCTCCTAGTCTACAAACAAATAGTTCTGCCAAACCAGTTCACACACCGGTGAACATATCTTCTACACTCCAACGAAACACAAGCTGAAACTTGGGATATACTATCCATTGAAGCTTATGAACACACCTACAGATCCACATAGGCATAGGATCAACACATAAGAAATGTAGAGCACAATAGTGAGGCACAATCAGAACACACTTCAACACTGCTTTTGTTATTTCTCAAATTTTTTCAAAAGCACGGAAAAAACACAACTTACTCAACCTGAACTGTGTTGACATCAATGACAACATTAATGACAACACCACCAAACACATTCATACTTACAACACAAAAGACACAAATTGTTTGTTTGTTGAAAAATTAAGTATTTCTTGAAAAGATAGAGTTTTTTTAAAAGTAGAAGCAATAAAGGTAGTAGAGGCAACTTTTTTTAATCTTCTTTAAAAAAGGGTAGAATTTGTTGCAAGTATGGATGAGTTTGGTGGTGTTCTCATTAATGTCAACACAGTTCAGAGTGTTTGCAGATGGTACTTGTATAGTTGAGATACTGTAGAAGTGTTTAGAGTACATGGAGCTATATTTATGAAGTTATAGTTGTGTTGATGCCAAGTGCTTTTGAGAAAATTAAGAAATAATGAAGGAGTGCTGAGTGTGTGTTTTAAGTGTACTATGGTATTGTGCTCTACATTTCATCTGTATTTATCCTATGCCTGTGTAGATTTTTAGAAGTGTTCATGAGATTCAATGGATAATATATCATGGGTTTTAGCTTCTAGGTTGATGGAGAGAAAGATATGTTCACCAGTGTGTGAACCGATTTGGCAGAACAATTTGTCTGTGGACTATGATAAATATTTTTGCTCTGCAGTCTTCTGGTGTTTTGTTTCAGATCTTGCAGATCTAAATAAGGTTAATTTTGATGTTATCTATGCTCTAGAAAATGTTCTTAGTGTTTGGTACTCCAGAAGACTTGTTCCAGAACTATTGTTTGTTGCTGCTTGGTTTGGATGGACTGTTGAAGAATGTTCTATGCATGAAGATTGTTGTAGTCACTGCAGATGTACCTGCAGGTTTATAAGAGATGTTAAAATGTCTGGTGAAGCATGTTGGGTGACCCACATGTGGTCATCTTGTTGTAGATGTACGTACTTCAAAGATAATTGGTGTTTTCATTAGGTTTGGCCAACCAGGTGTTTACACGTTACATAAAGATTTGCATCGAGTTAAGGAAGCATGTGATCGATCCAAGATGTTGTTTGGGTCCTAATTAAATGTGTAATTGGTCCTCTCTCATTCTCATCCACTGCGGGAATGTTGAGTAGCCAACCTAATTTGGATTTGTAAAATGGAGGATGTATAGCCAACCTTGGAGAAAGCTTCTAGGGTTGAAGATGGTATAAAAGCAATTCAAGATGTTGTGAATTGTGTGAACAAGTGTGAAAAACAGAGTGTGTAAGAGCGAATCAAGGCAATAGTTCTTTGATGTGTTAGATTCTTGAAAGCAGTGAGTTGATGGTGTTTGCAATCCTTTGATCAAGCTGTGAATGTGTGGAACCTATTGTGGTGGATCTTTATTTATCTTTTCTTCATCTGTAGGCAGTCAGCCTCCTTATGTATAGTGAGTCCTATTGTAGGTAGTGAGCCCTCTGGTAGTGAGCCTTTTATCTGGTATTGCATTATTACTATATTGTGAGTTAATCTTCACCATGGTTTTTCCCTCATTGGGTTTTCCATGTAAATCTAGTGTCTCTAGTGTTTGCTTTCTGTTATTTGTATTTCATGTTCATTCTTAATAACAAATTAAGCTAAAGTGAAATTGATTGAGGATAGAAGTTAAAATAATTTCGTACAACTAATTCACCCACCCTTTCAGTTGTCTTGTGCATTTCAATAGATTTTTGGAGAAAAATCTGAGATATGGGTTTGTATAGAATGTCATTATAAATAGACCAAGATCATCTGTTTTTCGAAAAACTAATTTTTTCACCAACATGTGAGAACCCCTAAAAAATAGAAGCTACGAAGAAATATTTTTTTTGAGAAAAATCAAAGATATGGGTTTTGTAGGTGCTCGTATGCTAAGAGACCCAAATTGTCCATTTTTCGAAAAACTAAGTTTTTCCTGAAAAAGATACAATTTCTGAAAATTAAAAGTAGTAGAGGCAATTTTTTTGAATCTTCTTCAGAAAAAAGAAGATATTTTTAGATAAAAATCTGAAATATGGGTTTTGTAGAGATTGTCATTCTAGATTGACCCAGATCGTTCATTTTTCAAAAACTGATTTTTTCACGAACATGCGAGAACCCCTCAAAAATAGAAATTGCAAAGCAAATTTTCAAGAAAAATCAGAGACATGGGTTTTGTAGGTGCTTGTGTGCTAAAGAGACATAGATTGTTCATTATTCAAAAAACTATTTTTTCATGAAAAGGATAGAGCTTTTTGAAAAGTAGAAGCAGTAGTACCATGTAGCAGAGGAAATTTTTTAGAATCTTCTTCAAAAAAGGCAGATTTTTGGAGAAAAATCTGAGATATGGTTTTTGTAGAGAATGTCGTTCTAAATAGACCCAGATCGTACGTTTTTTGAAAAACTATTTTTTTCACCACTATGTGAGAACTCCTCAAAAATAGAAGTTGTGAAGCAATTTTTTTCGAGAAAAATATGAGATATGGGCTTTTTAGGTGCTCGTGTGCTGAAGAGACCCAGATCATTTGTTTTTTGAAAAACTAAGTTTTCCATAGAAAGATAGAGGTTTTTGAAAAGTAGAAGAAGAAGAGGTAACATAGGTAAATTTTTTGAATCTTCTTCAGAAAAAGGGCAGATTTTTGGAGAAAAAGGGCAGATTTTTGGAGAAAAATCTGAGATATGTGTTTTGATAGAGAATGTAGTTCTAAATAGACCCAATTTGTCTGTTTTTTGAAAAACTAATTTTTTCACCAACATGCGAGAACCCCTGAAAAAATAAAAGTTGCAAAACAAATTTTTTTGAGGAAAATTGGAGATATAGGTTTTGTAGGTGCTCATGTGCTCAAGAAACCTAGATCGTCATTTTTTTGAAAAACTAAGTTGTACCTAAAAAAGATAGAGTTTTTTGACAAGTAGAAGCAAAAGAGGTAACAAAGGAAAATTTTATGAATCTTCTTCAAAAAAAGGCATATTTTTGGAGAAAATGTGAGATATGAGTTTTGTAGAGAATGTCATTCTGAAGACCTAGATCGTCTATTTTTTGAAAAACTGATTTTTTCACCAACATGCGAAATCCCCTCAAGATAGAAGCTACAAAGAATTTTTTTTGGGAAAAAACAGAGAGATGGGTTTTGTAGGCGTCCTGAGTTGAAAAGACCTAGATTGTTGTTTTTCGAAAAACTAAGTTGTGCCTAAAAAGATGGAGTTTTTTCAAAAGTAGGAGTATAGGTAACAGAGACAATTTTTTTTAATCTTCTTCAAAAAAAGTGCAGATTTTTGGAGAAAATTCTGAGATATGGGTTATGTAGAGAATGTCATTCTGAATAGGCCCAGGTCATCTAATTTTTGAATAACTAATTTTTTCACCATTATGTGAGAACACCTTAAAAATAGAAGTTGCAAAGCAAACTTTTTCGAGAAAAAATGGAGATATGGGTTTTTTAGGTGTTTGTGTGTTGAAGAACTAATTTGTTCCTGAAATGGAAGTTTTTTGAAAAGTAGAAGTTGTAGAGGTAGTAGAGGCATTTTTTTTTAATGTTATTCAAAAAAGGGCAATTTTTTGGAGAAAAATATGAGATATGGGTTTGTAGAGAATATCGTTTTGAATAAACCTAGATCTTTTGTTTTTCGAAGAAGTAATTTTTTAACCAACATGTGAAAACCCCTAAAAATAGAAGTTGCAAAGTAAATTTTTTCTAGGAAAAACTGAGATATGGGTTTTGTAGGTGCTCATGTGCTAAAGAGACCCAAATCATCCGTTTTTCGAAAAACTAAGTTGTTCCTAAAAAAGATAGAGTTTTTTGAAAAGTAGAAGCAGTAGAGGTAGCAAAGGAAATTTTTTAGAATCTTCTTTAGAAAAAAGGTAGATTTTTGGAAAAAAATCTAAGATATGGTTTTTTAGAGAATGTCGTTTTTAAAGACCCAGATCGTCCATTTTTCGAAAAACTGATTTTTCTACCAACATGCAAGAACCCTTCAAAATTAGTTGTGAAGCAAATTTTTTTGAGAAAAATTGGAGATATGGGTTTTGTAGGTGCTCATATGTGGTGAAGAGACACAAATTATTTGTCTTTTGAAAAATTAAGTTGTTCCTAAAAAAGATAGTTTTTTGAAAAGTAGAAGCAGAAGAGGTAAGCAAAGTCAAAAAAATTGAATTTTCTTTCGAGAAAAGGAAAATTTTGCAGAAAAATCTAAGATATGGGTTTTATAGAGAATGTCATTCTGAATAGACCCAACTCATCTGAAGTTGTAAAGCAAATTTTTTCGGGAAAAATCAGAGATATGGGTTTTGTAGGTGCTATTATGTTGAAGAGACCCAGATTGTCCATTTTTTCGAAAAGTTAAGTTGTTCCTATAAAAGAGAGTTTTTTGAAAAGTAGTAGAATAAGTAACATAGGAAAAAAATTTGATTCTTCTTAAAAAAAGGGCAAATTTTTGGATAAATTTTTGAGATATAAGTTTTGTAGAGAATGTCATTCTAAATAGGTCCAGATCATTTGTTTTTTGAAAACTGATTTTTTCACCAACATGTGAGAACCCATCAAAAATAGAAGTTGTGAAGCAATTTTTTTGAGAAAAATAAGAGAGATGGGTTTTGTAGGTGCTCGTGTGCTGAAGAGACCTAGATCCTATGTTTTATGAAAAACTAAGTTGTTCCTAAAAAAGAAGTTTTTTGAAAAGTAGATCCAATAGAGGTAGGAGAGGCAATTTTTTTGAATGTTATTTAGAAAAAGGGAAAAAATTGGAGAAAAATATGAGATATGGGGTTTTTAGAAAATGTTTTCTCAATAGACCTAGATCGTTTGTTTTTCGAAAAATTATTTTTTTCACCAACATGCGAGAACCCCTTAAAAATAGAAGTTGCAAAGCAATTTTTTTCAAGAAAAATCAGAGATATGGGTTTTGTATGTGCTTGTGTGTTGAAGAGACTCAGATCGTTCGTTTTTCAAAAAATTAAGTTGTTCTTGAAAAAGATAGAGTTTTTTGAAAAGTAGAAGCAGTAGAGATAAAAGAGGATTTTTTTTGGAATCTTCTTCAAAAAAAAGGGTAGATTTTGGCAAAAATCTGAGATATGGGTTTTGTAGAGAATGTCATTCTGAATACCCGTATCATCCCATTTTTTGAAAAACTGATTTTTTCACCAACTTGTGAGAACTCCTCAAAAATAGAGATATGGGTTTTGTAGGTGCTCATGTGCTGAAGAGACCTAGATCGTTCGTTTTTCGAAAAACTAAGTCGTTACTAAAAAAGATAGAGTTTTTTGAAAAGTAGAAGTATTAAAGGTAATAGAGGCAATTTTTTGGAATCTTCTTCAAAAAAGGGTAGATTTTTGGAGAAATGTCTTAGATATGGGTTTTGTAGAGAATGTCATTCTGAATAGACCCAGATCGTTCATTTTTTCAAAAAACTATTTTTTTCACCATGTGAGAACCCCTAAAACATAAAAGTTATAGAGCAATTTGTTTGAGAAAAATCAGAGATATGGGTTTGGTAGGTGCTCGTGTGCTGAAAAGACCCGGATCATCTGTTTTTTGAAAAACTAAGTTCTTGAAAAAGATAGAGTTTTTTGATAAGAAGAAGCAGTAGAGGTAGTAGAGGCAAAAATTTTGAATCTTCTTTAGAAGAAATGACATATTTTTGGAGAAAAATCTAAGATATGGATTTTGTAGAAAATATCATTCTAAATAGACCTACATCATCCATTTTTCCAAAAACAAAATTTTTCACCAACACACGAAAACCCCTCAATATAGAAGTTCTGAAGCAATTTTTTCTGGAAAAATCAAAGATATGGGTTTTCTAGCTGCTTGTGTGTTGATGAGACCCAGATCGTCTGTTTAATAAAAAATTAAGTTTTTCTTGAAAAAGATAGAGTTTTTAAAAAAGTAGTAGAAGAGGTAGTAGAGGCAAGTTTTTTGAATCTTCTTCAAAAAAGGGTAGATTTTTGGAGAAAAAATTGAGATATGGGTTTTGTAGAGAATGTCGTTTCGAAAAGGCCCAGATCGTCTATTTTTAGAAAAATTGATTTTGTTAGCAACATGTGAGAACCCCTCATAAATGAAAGCTCTAAAACAAAGTTTTTTGGGAAAAAATAGAGTTATGGGGTTTGTAGGTGCTCGTGTGCTGAAATGATCCAGATCGTCCATTTTTCGAAAAATAAGTTGTTCCTAGAAAAGATAGAGTTTTTTTAATAGAAAAAACTAGTATAGGTAACAAAGGAAAATATTTTGAATCTTCTTTACGAAAAAGGGTAGATTTTCAGGGGGGAATCTAAGATATGGATTTTGCAGAGAATGTTGTTTTGAATAAGACCCAAATCTTTGTTTTTTGAAAAAATGATTTTTCACCAACATGCAAAAACCCTCAAAAATAAAATCAACGAAACAATCTTTTTGGGAAAAATTGAAGATATGGGTTTTGCAGGCGCTCATGTGCTAAGGAGACCTAGATCATCCATTTTTTGAAAAACTAAGTTTTTCTTGAAAAGGATAGATTTTTTTTAAATTAGTAGAGTTAGTAACAGAGGCAAATTTTTTTTAATCTTCTTAAGAAAAATCTGAGAAATGGGTTTTTTAGAGAATGCCGTTCTAAGTAGACCCAGGTTATTCATTTTTTGAAAAACTAAATTTTCACAAACATGCAAGAACCCCTAAAAAATAGAATCTATGAATTTTTTTTTGGGAAAAATTGAAGACATGGGTTTTGCAGGTGCTCGTGTGCTAAAGAGATCCAGATCATCTGTTTTCTACAAAAAAAAGTTGTTCAAAAAAAAAAGATTGTTTTTTTTGAAAAGTAGAAGCAGTAGAGGTAACATAGGCAAATCTTTTGAATCTTCTTAAGTAAAGTCTAAGAAATGGGTTTTGTAGAGAATGTCGTTCTGAGTAGACCAAAATTATCCATTTTTCAAAAAATAGATTTTTGACCAACATGCAAGAACCCCTCAAAAATAGAATCTACGAAACAATTTTTTTGGGAAAAATCAAAGATATGGGTTTTGCAGGTGCTTATGTGCTAAAGAGACCCAGATTGTCCATTTTTTGAAAAAGTAAGTCATTTTTGAAAAAGATAGATTTTTTGAAAAGTAGTAGTAGAGGTAACAGAGACAAAAAAATTCAATCTTCTTAAGAAAAATTTGAGAAATGGGTTTTGTAGAGTATGCGATTCTGAGTAGACCCAAATCATCCATTCTTCAAAAAACTGATTTTTCACCAACATGCAAGAACCCCTCAAAAATAATATCTATAAAACAATTTTTTTGGGAAAAATCGAAGATATGGGTGTTGTAGGTGCTCGTGTGCTAAAGAGACCCAAATCGTCCATTTTTATAAAAAAATAAGTTGTTCTTAAAGAATATATTTTTTTTTTAAATTAAGAATTAGTAGTAGAGGTAATAGAGGCAATTTTTTTGAACCTTCTTAAGAAACATCTGAGAAATGGGTTTTGTAGAGAATGTCATTCTGATTAGACCCAGATTGTCCATTTTTTGAAAAACTGATTTTTCACCAACATGTAAGACCCCCCTCAAAAATAGAATGTACAAAACAATTGTTTTGGGAAAAATCAAAGATATCGATTTTGCAGGTGCTCGTGTGCTAAAGAGACCCAAATTGTCCATTTTTTGAAAAATAAGTTTTTTTTGAAAAAAATAGTTTTTTTGAAAAGAAGTAGTAGAGGTAACAAAGGCATTTTTTTTTAATCTCATTAAGAAAAATATGAGAAATGGGTTTTGTAGAGAATGTCATTCTGAGTAAACCCAGTTCGTTTGTTTTTCAAAAAACTGATTTTTCACCAACATGCAAGAACCCCTAAAAAATGGAACCTATGAAACAATTATTTTTGGAAAAAATTGAAGATATGGGTTTTGTAGGTGCTCATGTGCTAAAGAGACCTAGGATCATCCATTTTTTGAAAAAATAAGTTGTTTTTGAAAAATAGATTTTTTGAAAAGTACAAGCAATAGAGGTAATAGTGTTGCAGATATGTTTAACATACAATCATGAGATGTGGTTGATTCTTGTATTGCTAAGCTTTTTTAATGCTCATGCTATAACATTACATGTAGTAGGCTCACCATATTTTAAGCAAATGTTGAAATATGTGATAGTTATTGGTACCTCATTTGTCCCACTTGGAGAACATAAGCTATTCATCACCCTCCTAGATAGAGAATATTTCATGGTGAGTGTGTTGATGGAAGAGATTAGACAAACTTAGATAAGGGATGGATACCATATCATCATGGATGGGTGGACTGGTATCAAACATCAACCACTCATCATTATTATTATCACAAGTTCAACAACTCTTATTTTCATAGAGATTTTGATTGTTTAGGGTAGTGGAAGGATGCAAACTTCCAATTTCTAATTTTAAAAGATTTTATAGAAGAGGTTAGAGCCTCTAATGTTGTGCATGTAGTGATAGATTCAACCTGTGTGTGTAAGTTAGTTGGCTTCATGGTCGAGGTAGTTTAGAAGAGATGTAGCTAAGGCAAATTTTTTATATTCTTCATAAAAGGGCAGATTTTTGGATAAAAATCTGAGATATGGGTTTTGTAGAGAATGTCGTTCTGAATAGACACATCCCATTCCTTTTTTGAAAAGTTGATTTTATCACCTACATCGGAGATAATGAGTTTTGTAGGTGCTCATGTGATGAAGAGACCTAGATTGTCCGTTTTTCGAAAAACTAAGTTATTCCTGAAAAGATAGAGATTTTTGAAAAGTAGAAGCAATAAAGGTAGTAGAGGTAATTTTTAAAAATCTTCTTCAAAAAAATGCTAGATTTTTGGAAAAAAATGTAAGATATGGGTTTTGTCGAGAATGTTATTGTAAATAGACCTAGATCATATGTTTTTCAAGAAATTGATTTTTTCACACACATGCGAGAACCCCTCAAAAATAGAAGCTGTGAAGCAATTTTTTTTGAGAAAAATTGGAGATATGAGTTCTATAGGTGCTCATGCGTTGAAGAGACCCAAATCGTGTGTTTTTTCAAAAATTATGTTTTTCCTAAAAAAGTTAGAGTATTTCAAAAAGTAGAAGCAGTAGAGATAGTAGAGGCAATTTTTTTTAATCTTCTTTAGAAAAAAGGGTTGATTTTGGGGAAAAATATGAGATATGGCTTTTGTAAAGAATGTCATTAAGAATTGAACGAGATAGTCCATTTTTTGAAAAATTGATATTTTTACCAATATACTAGAACTCCTTAAAAAATAGAAGCTAGAAAGCAAAAATAATTGAGAAAAATTAGAGATATGGGTTTTGTAGGTGCTTCTGTGTTGAAGAGACCCAGATCGCCCGTTTTAAAAAAAACTAGGTTGTTCCTGAAAAGATAAGAGTTTTTTGAAAAGTAGAAGCAATAAAGGTAGCAGAGGCAACTTTTTTGAATCTTCTTCAGAAAAGGGTAGATTTTCCGAGAAAAATATGAGATATGAGTTTTGTAGAGAATGTTGTTATGAGTAGACCAAGATCACATGTGTTTTGAAAAACTGATTTTTTCACCAACATGCGAGAACCCCTGAAAAATAGAAGCTACGAAGCAAATTTTTTTGAGAAAAATCAAGATATGGGTTTTGTAGGTGCATGTGTTGAAGAGACCCAGATCGTCTGTTTTTCGAAAAACTAAGTTGTTCCTGAAAGAGATAGTTTTTGAAAAGTAGTAGTAGAGGCAATTTTTTTAATCTTCTTCAGAAAAAGGGCATATTTTTGGATAAAAATCTGAGATATGGGTTTTGTAGAGATTGTCATTCTGAATAGTACCAAATTGTCTATTTTTCAAAAAACTGATTTTTTCACCAACATGTGAGAATCCCTCAAAAATAGAAGTTGCGAAGCAAATTTTTAAGAAAAATCAGAGACATGGGTTTTGTAGGTGCTTGTGTGCTAAAGAGACACAAATCACCCATTACTCGAAAAACTAAGTTGTTCTTGAAAAGGATAGAGATATTTGAAAAGTAGAAGCAGTAGAGGTAGTAGAGGCAAATTTTTTGAATCTTCTTTAGAAAAAAGGCATATTTTTGGAGAAAAATCTAAGATATGGGTTTTGTGGAGAATGTCGTTCTAAATAGACCCAGATTGTACATTTTTTGAAAATCTTTTTTTTTCACCAATATGCAAGAACCCCTCAAAAAGAGAAGTTGTGAAGCAAATTTTTTTGAGAAAAAATGGAGATATGGGTTTTGTAGGTGCTCATGTGCTAAAGAGACCCAAATCGTTTGTATTTCAAAAAACTAAGTTGTTCTTGAAAAAGATAGAGTTTTTTGAAAAGTAGAAGCAAAAGAGGTAACAAAGGTATTTTTTTAAATCTCATTCAAAAAAAGGGCAGATTTTCAGAGAAAAATTAGAGATAAGGCTTTTGTAGAGAATGTTGTTTTGAATAGACCCAAATTGTTCATTTTTTGAAAAGCTGATTTTCTCACCAACATGCGAGAACCTGTAAAAATAGAAGTTGCCAAACAATTTTTTTTGGGAAAAATCAGAGATATGGGTTTTGTAGGTGCTCGAGTGTTGAAGAAACCTAGATCCTCTTTTTTTTGAAAAACTAAGTTGTTCCTAAAAAATATAGAGTTTTTTAAAAAGTAGAAGCAAAAGAGGTAACAAATGCAATTTTTTTGAATCTTCTTTAGAAAAGGGCAGATTTTTGGAGAAAACCCTGAGATATGGGTTTTGTAGAGAATGTCATTCTGAAGAACTAGATTGTTCATTTTTTCGAAAGATTGATTTTTTCACCAACATGCGAAATCCCCTCAAAGTAGAAGTTGTGAAACAATATTTTTTGGGAAAAATCAAAGATATAGGTTTTGTAGGTGCTCCTGTGCTGAAGAGACCTAGATAGTTCATTTTTCAAAATATTAAGTTGTGCCTAAAAAGATAGACTTTTTTGAAAATTAGAAGCAGTACAGGTAACATAGGCAATTTTTTGAATCTTCTTCAAAAAGGGCAGATTTTTGGAGAAAATTTTGAGATATGGATTTTGTAGAGAATGCCATTCTAAATAGGCCCAGATTGTTCATTTTTTGAAAGACTGATTTTTTCACCAACATGCGAGAACCCTTTAAAAATGAAAGTTGTGAAGCAAACTTGTTTGAGAAAAAATGGAGATATGGGTTTTCTAGGTGCTCGTGTGCTGAAGAAACCCATATCGTTTGTTCTTTCGAAAAACTAATTTGTTTCTGAAAAGGAAGTTTTTTTGAAAAGTAGTTGTAGAGGTAGTAGAGCAAATTTTTTTGAATGTTATTCATTGGAGAAAAATCTAAGATATAGGTTTTGTAGAGAATGTCATTTTTGAATAAACCCAAATTGTTTATTTTTTGAAAAATTGATTTTTTAACCAACGTGTGAAAACCCCTCAAAAATAGAAGCTATAGAGTAATTTATTTCTGGAAAAATCAGAGATATGGGTTTTGTAGGTGCTCATGTGCTAAAGAGACCCAAATCGTCCGTTTTTTGAAAAACTAAGTTGTTCATGAAAAAGATAGAGCTTTTTGAAAAGTAGAAGCAATAGAGGTAGTAAAGACAAATTTTTAGAATCTTCTTTAGAAAAAAGGGTAGATTTTTGGATAAAAATCTGAGATATGGGTTTTGTAGAGAATGTCATTTTGAAAGACCCAAATCCTCCATTTTTTGAAAAACTAATTTTTCCATCAACATGCGAGAACCCTTCAAAAATAGAAGCTGTGAAGCAATTTTTTTTGAGAAAAATCTGAGATATGGGTTTTCTAGATGATCATGTGTTGAAGAGACACAAAACATTCATTTTTGGAAAAATTAAGTTGTTCTTGAAAAAGAAAGTTTTTTGAAAAGTAGAAGTAGAAGAGGTAACAAAATCATTTTTTTTGAATTTTCTTCCGAAAAATGCAGATTTTTGTAGAAAAATCTAAGATATGGGTTTTGTAGAGAATGTCTTTCTGAATAGACCTAGCTCATCTGTTTTTTGGAAAACTATTTTTTCCACCAGCATGTGAGAACCCCTCAAAAATAGAAGCTGCAAAGCAAATTTTTTTGGGAAAAATCAGAGATATGGGTTTTGTAGGTGTTTGTGTGCTTAAGAGACCTAGATCATATAGTTTTTGAAAAACTAAGTTGTACTTGGAAGAGTTTTTTGAAAAGTAGAAGCAAAAGAGGTAATAAAGGTAAATTTTTTGAATCTTCTTCAGAAAAATGGCAAATTTTTGGATAAAATTATGAGATATGGGTTTTGTAGAGAATGTCGTTTTGAATAGACCCATATCGTCCATATGTGAAAACCCCTCAAAATAGAAGCTGCTGAGCAATTTTTTAGAAAAAATCAGAGATATGGGTTTTGTAGCCTCTAGTGAAGAGACCCAAATTGTCCATTTTTTGAAAAAGTAAGTTGTTCCTAAAAAAGAGAGTTTTTTTGAAAAGTAGAAGCAATACAAGTAAATAGGCAATTTTTTGAATCTTCAAAAAAATAGGGTAGATTTTTGGAGAAAATTTTGAGATATGGGTTTTGTAGAGAATGTTGTTCTAAATAGGTCTAGATCGTTCATTTTTCGAAAAATTGATTTTTTCACCAACATGTGAGAACCCATCAAAAATAGAAGTTGCAAAGTAATTTTTTTGAGAAAAATCAAAGATATGGATTTTGTAGGTGCTCATGTGTTGAAGAGACAGATCATCTATTTTTTGAAAAACTAAGTTGTTCCTGAAAAAGAAGTTTTTTGAAAAGTAGAACCAATAGAGGTAGGAGAGGCAAATATTTGGAGAAAAAAATTGAGATATGGGTTTCGTAAAGAATGTTGTTCTCAATAGACCTAGATCATCCGTTTTTTGAAAATCTAGTTTTTCTCACCAACATGTGAGAACCCCTTAAAAATAGAAGTTGAGAAGCAAATTTTTTCAAGAAAAATCAGAGATATGGGTTTTGTATGTGCTTGTGTATTGAAGAGACTCAGATCCTCCATTTTTCAAAAAACTAAGTTGTTCCTGAAAAAGATTTTTGAAAAGTAGAAGTAGTAGAGGTAGAAGAGGAATTTTTTTTTAATCTTCTTCAGAAAAAGGGCAGATTTTTGGCAAAAATCTAAGATATGGGTTTTGTAGAGAATATCGTTTTGAATAAACCCAGATCGTCCATTTTTCAAAAAACTTGTTTTTTCACCAACATGTGAGAACTCCTCAAAAATAGAAGCTATAAAGCAAGTTTTTTCGAGGAAAACCAGAGACATGGATTTTGTAGGTGCTCGTGTGCTGAAGAGACCCAGATTGTTCATTTTTTTGAAAAACTAAATTGTTCCTAAAAAAAGATAGAGTTTTTTGAAAAGTAGAATTAGTAGAGGTAATAGAGGCAAATTTTTTGAATCTTCTTCAGAAAAATGACAGATTTTGAGAGAAAAATTTGAGATATGGGTATTGTAGAGAATGTCGTTCTAAATAAACCCAGATCGTATGTATTTTGTAAAAGTAATTTTTTCACCAACATGTGAGAACCCCTAAGAAATGGAAGCTATGCAGCAATTTTTTTTAGGAAAAATCTATTATGTGGGTTTTGTAGGTACTCGTGTGCTTAAGAGACCTAGATCGTCTATTTTTCAAAAAACCGATCTCTTCACCAACATGTGAGAACCCCTCAAAAATAAAAGTTTTGAAGAATTTTTTTTTGGAAAAATTGGAGATATGGGTTTTGTAGGTGCTTGTGTGGTCAAGAGTCCTAGAGGCAAAAATTTTGAATCTTCTTAAAAAAAAGGGCAGATTTTTGGAGAAAAATCTTAGATATGGGTTTTGTAGAGAATGTCATTCTGAATAGACCTAGATCGTCAATTTTTCAAAAACTAGTTTTTTCACCAACATGCAAGAACCCTTAAAAATAAGAAGTTGTAGAGCAATTTTTTTGGGAAAAATCAGAGATAAGGGTTTTGTAGGTACTCGTGTGCTAAAGATACCCAATTCGTCTCTTTTTGAAAAAACTAAGCTATTCTTGAACAAGATAAAGTTTTTTGATAAGTAGAAGTAGTAGAGTTAGTAGAGGCAATTTTTTTGAATCTTCTTTGAGAAAAAGGGCAGATTTCTAGAGAAAAATCTCAGATTTGGGTTTTGTAGAGAATATTGTTCTTAATAAACCCAGATCATTCGTTTTTCATAAAATTGATTTTTACACCAACATGCGAAAACCCCTCAAAATATAAGTTGTGAAGCAATTTTTTTAAAAAAAATCAGAGATATGGGTTTTGTAGCTTCTCACTTGTTGATGAGAATCAGATTGTCCATTTTTTTAAAAACTAAGTTTTTCTTGAAAAAAAGAGTTTTTTGAAAAGTATAATTAGTAGAGGTAGCAGAGGAATTTTTTTTTAATCTTCTTTAGAAAAGGACAATTTTTTGGAGAAAAATCTTAGATATGGGTTTTGTAGAGAATGTTGTTTTGAATAGGCCCAGGTCATCTGTTTTTAGAAAAAAATGATATTTTCACCAACATGTAAGAACCTTTTAAAAATAAAAGCTCTTAAACAATTTTTTTTGAGAAAAACTAGAGTTATGGGGTTTGTAGGTGCTCGTGTGCTGAAGTAACCCAGATCATCCATTGTTTGAAAAACAAGTTGTTCCTAAAAAAGATAGAGTTTTTTGAATAGTAGAACTAGTAGAGGTAACAAAGGCAAATATTTTGAATCTTCTTTAGGAAAAGGGGTAGATTTTTAGGGAAAAATCTAAGATATGGGTTTTGTAGAGAATGTCGTTTTGAATAGACCTAGATCATTCATTTTTCAAAAAATGGAGTTTTTCACCAATGTGGAAGAACTCTAAAAAATAGAAGTTTCAAAGCGAATTTTTTCAAGAAAAATAGAAGTTGCGGAACAATTTTTTTTGGGAAAAATCGGAGATATGGGTTTTTTAGGTGCTCATGTGCTGAAGAAACCTAGATTGTCATTTTTTTGAAAAACTAAGTTGTACCTAAAAAAGATGGAGTTTTTTGAAAAGTAGAAGCAAAAGAGGTAACAAAGGCAATTTTTTTTAATCTTCTTCAGAAAAAGGCAAATTTTTGGAGAAAAATCAGAGATATGGGTTTTGTAGAGAATGTCATTCTGAAGATCTAGATCATCCATTTTTTGAAAAATTGATTTCTTCACGAACATGCAAAATCCCCTCAAGGTAGAAGTTGCAAAGCAATTTTTCTGGGAAAAAATGGAGAGAAGGGTTTTGTAGTCATGTTGAGCTGAAGAGACCTAGATTGTTCATTTTTCAAAAAACTAAGTTGTGCCTAAAATGATAGAGTTCTTTGAAAAGTAGGAGTATAGGTAACAGAGGCAAATTTTTTAAATCTTCTTCAAAAATAGGGTAGATTTTTGGAGAAAAATCTAAGATATGGGTTTTGTAGGTGCTCATCTGCTTATGAACCCAGATCATCTATTTTAAAAAAAAAACTATTTTTTTTACAAGCATTTGAGAACCCCTTAAAAATAGAATTTGCAAAGCAATTTTTTTTAAGAAAAATCGAAGATATGGGTTTTGTATGTGCTTGTGTGCTGAAGAGACTCTGATCATCTATTTTTCAAAAAACTAAGTTGTTCCTGAAAAAGATAGAGTTTTTCGAAAAGTAGAAGCAGTAGAGGCAGAAGAGGAATTTTTTTTAATCTTCTTTAAAGAAAGAGGAGATTTTTGGCAAAAAATTGAGATATGGGTTTTGTAGAGAATGTGGTACTAAAAAAACCTGGATCGTCCATTTTCCAAAAAGATGATTTTTTCACAAACATGCTAGAACTCCTCAAAAATAGAATCTACAAAGCAAATTTTGTTGGGAAAAATCAAAGATATGGGTTTTGTAGGTGTTTGTGTGTTGAAGAGACCCAGATCATCTATTTTTTGAAAAACTAAGTTGTTCTTGAAAAAGATAGAGTTTTTTTGAAAAGTAGTAGTAGAGGTAGTAGAGGCAATGTTTTTGAATCTTATTCAAAAAAGGGCAGATTTTTGGAGAAAAAATTGAGATATGGGTTTTGTAGAGAATTTCATTCTCAATAGACCCAGATCATCTATTTTTTGTAAATCTGAGTTTTTCATCAACATGCGAGAACCCCTAAAAAATGGAAGCTACGAAGCAAAATTTTTTGGGAAAAATCGAAGATATGGGTTTTGTAGGGTGTGAGCTTAAGAGACCCAATTTTTGTGTTTTTCTGAAAAACTAATCTTTTCACCAACATGTGAGAACCCCTCAAAAACAGAAGCTGCGAAGAATTTTTTTTGGGAAAAATTGGAGATATGTTTTTTGTAGGTGCTCGTGTGTTGAAGAAACCCAAAGATCACCTGTTTTTCAAAAAAATAAGTTGTTCTTGAAAAAGATAGAGTTTTTTGAAAAGTAGTAGTAGAGGTAACAAAGGCAAAAATTTTGAATCTTCTTAAAAAAAAGGGAAGATTTTTGGAGAAAAATATTAGATATGGGTTTTGCAGAGAATGCCATTCTAAATAGACCCAGATCGTCTATTGTTTGAAAAACTAATTTTTACACCAACGTGCGAGAACCCCTAAAATATAGAAGTTGCAAAGCGAATGTCTTTTATTTTAACATTTGTGAACTTGTGTTGAAGACCAATAATGAAAAGTGTGTTAGGTTTTCAATGGCAGATATCTAAAAGCTAAATGCAGATTTTATCAAATAAACCAGAAGTAAAACACACAGAAAAATAACACAGAATTTAACGTGGTTCACCCAATGTGGGCTACATCCACCAAACCGCAGCCATCCAATGATATTATTAACCAGTGCAAAACCCTATTACAATATCGTGAATAATCGCATGTTTCTTATGATACTGTAACTCTATCCCAAACCCTTTATAAATTAGGGTTATACAAAATTGGGGTTTTTTCCCTTTTTATGATTTTTCCCTTTTTCGATAATTTCGTGAAAAAGCAGGATACATGAAGAGTGTACAGTATAGAATGATCAGTCGCCACATACCAACAATCTCCCACTTGGAGACTGATCAGGCTCCACACCTAAACAATCTCCCACTTGGAGACTGAACCTGGACGACACCGTTGCACTTACAGCTCCCACTGGAAGTAAGCACCTTGGACCCTACTGCTTTCTTATACTTTAATTCAACCTTGAAGGCCAACCGAAGCTGAAGAGGAGCTCAGCTTCTCCCTTATCACTGCCTTAGTAAACATATCCACTGGATTTACATCAGTATGTATCTTATCCAGCTTTACCTGTCCATCCTCCAACACTAATCGAATGAAATGATACCTCAACTGTATGTGTTTGGTTTTAGAGTGCAAGGAAGAATTCTTTGCAAGATGTATAGCACTCTGGCTGTCTATGAACAAGTAATTTTCAGCCTGTTGTTTTCCCAACTCTTCCATGAAAAATTGCATCCATATCATCTCCTTTGTTGCCTCTGTTACAACCACATACTCTGCCTCTATGGTGAATAAAGCAACCACCTTTTGCAATCGAGATATCCAACTTATTGCTGTCCCACCAACGGTAAATACATAACCTGTGGTACTCCGCCTGGTATCAATCTCCCCTGCCAGATCTGAGTCAACATAGCCTTTTAAATCTGTATTAGAGCCCTCAAAACATAAACGTTTATCTGGTGTACCTCTCAAATACCTGAGAATCCATTTTACTGCATTCCAATGCTCAATTCCTGGATTACTCATATACCGGCTAACAACTCCTACAGCATGTGCAATATCTGGTCTCGTGCATACCATGGCATACATTAAACTACCTACAGCTGAAGCATATGGTACCTTGGACATTTTTTCTTCCTCCTCTTGTGTCTTTGGACACATATCCTTAGTCAATTTTACATGATTGGGCAAAGGTGTGCTGACAGCTTTTGCATTCTCCATATGAAATCTCTGCAACACCTTTTTAACATAATCAACCTGAGATAAAAACAATTTCCTATTTTTTCTATCTCTTGTAATCTTCATACCAAGGATTTGTTTTGCTGCCCCCAAATCCTTCATAGCAAATGAATTTGCTAACTGTTGTTTTAACTCCTTTATGTGATCCATGTTAGACCCCGCTACAAGCATATCATCAACATATAAACATAAAATAATGTAGCTATCTTCACCTAGCATCTTAAAATAAACACAATGGTCTGAATTACACCTGTTGTAACCTTGCTCAGCCATAAAACTATCAAATTTAAGATACCATTGTCGAGGTGCTTGCTTCAAGCCATATAAGCTTTTCTTCAATCTGCACACTAGTTTCTCCTTACCTTTGACCTCAAATCCTTGTGGTTGTTCCATATAAATTTCCTCTTCCAAATCACCATGGAGAAAGGTAGTTTTAACATCAAGCTATTCTAAATGCAAATCTTCAACAGCCACAATACTTAACACAGTACAAATAGAGGTCATTTTAACAACTGGAGAAAATATTTCATCAAAATCAATACCTTGTTTTTGTGCAAATCCCTTTACAACTAATCTGGATTTAAATCTTTTCTTACCTCCATCCTCCTCTTTCATCCTATAAACCCATTTGTTTGCTAAAGCCTTTTTACCTGCAGGCAACTTGCATAATTCCCAAGTCTGATTTTTCAGCAAGGAGTCCATTTCTTCTTCCATTCCATGCTCCCACTGAACCTTGGTATCCACCTGCATAGCTTCATGATAACATTCTGGTTCACCAGCATCAGTTAATAGAATAGAGTACAAAGAGGGAGAAAATCTTTTTGGAGGTCTACTTAACCTTGAAGATCGCCTAACATTCACTAGAGTTTGTGGTATTTCTTGTTGCTGTTGTTGCGGAGCATGAGGAACCACTGGAACATTATTGTTTGTAATATCATCCAGCACTGCCTAATCCTGTTATTTCTTCTCATGCTACTGCAATAGATCTTTGTACAACATTTTCTCATTGAATATGACATCCCTGCTTCTCACAATTTTCTTATTTTCAAAATCCCAAAGCCTATAACCAAATTCATCTATGCCATATCCAACAAATATACATTTCTTTGATTTTGCATCAAGCTTGGTTCTATTTTCAGAATCTACATGTGCAAATGCTTCACAACCGAAGGTTTTCAAAAAAGAATAACTCACCTTCTTACATTTCCATGCTTCCTCTGGAATACCACAACCCAAAGGATTAGATGGACCTCTATTAATTAAATAAACAGCAGTGTTTACAGCCTCTTCCCACATGTTTAAAGGCAACCCGACATGCAATCTCATAGTCCGTGCACGCTCCATTATTGTTCTATTCATGCGCTCAGCCACTCCATTTTCCTGTGGAGTCCTTGGAACCGTTTTCTGCCTACGAATACCATTAGAGGAACAATAATATTCAAACTCTTTGCTGCAATACTCACCACCATTATCAGATCTGAGACATTTCAGCTTTTTACCTGTCTCATTCTCAACCAAGCTTCTCCATTTTTTAAAAGTTTCAAATACATCAGATTTCTGCCTAATGAAATAAATTCATACCTTCCTAGTTGCATCATCAATGAATGTGACATAATAATGAGAGCCACCGAGAGAAGATACCTGAGCAAGTCCCCATACATCCGTATGCACAAGCTCCAATTTCTCATCTTTCTTTTGTTTCCCATCCTTGAGAAAACTAACTCTCTTTTGTTTGCCATACACACAACTTTCACAGAAATCCATATTAACACATTTTAGACCTGGTAAAGCATTCTTTGAATGAAGTACTTTCATACCTTTTGCATTCATGTGACCAAGTCTGTTATGCCATAGTGCTGATTCAGAATTCGCAGCAACTATCTGATTTTCTTCCTGTTGAACTGCAGCAACTGTTCCTGAACATTGATTTTTATCTGCAATAGCTAAAGTAGAAGGAACAGTATGACCTGTACAAAGATATAAGGTGCCTAATTTCGCACCTTTTGCTACTACTAAGGCACCTTTTGTAACCTTCCAATTTTTATCACTAAATGTAACAACACAACCTTCATCATCTAGTTGCCCTGCAAAAATTAAATTTCTTTTTAGCTTTGGAACGTGCCTTACCTCATGTAGTAGCCAATGATTCCCATTCTGCAACTTGATCTTGATTCTTCCCTTTCCAACAATCTGACAGGGTTCATTATCTCCCAAATAAACTAGCCCAAAATCCCCTTGGACATAATCAAGAAAATAATTTCTATGGGGCGTAGCATGAAATGAAGCCCCTGAATCTAACACCCAAGAATCATCAGCATTATCAAGAGAAAGAATCAAAGCATCCTCATCAGATTTATTACTTACCACATTTGCCTCTTTATTTCCTTCCTGTTTGTCTCCTTCTTTATTTTTTCGAGACCAACAATCTTTCTTTACATGCCCTGGCTTACCATAGTACCAGCAATCCCTCTTGTCTCTAGATTGGGACCTTTTGTCCCTTGATTTTCCTCGTGACTTCCCACGACTACCAAAATTGTTTCGTCTCTCATTTGTTCTGCCCCTGCTTTCTGCATTCAAAACACTGCCTGATGTGGATGTTCCACCTGAGCTTTTCCTACGAATTTCCTCGCTCAAAATAACACCAACAATATCATCAAATTTCAATGTATTTGAACCAGAAACAGAATTGCTAACAGCCATTACCAAGCTATTCCAGCTTTCAGGCAAAGAACATAGAATCAAAAGAGCCCTAACTTCTTCATCAAAGTTTACTTTTACAGAAGTTAATTGACTAGTAACTGTATTGAACTCATTTAAATGATCAGTAACTGATCCACCTTCCACCATTTTCATATTAAATAAATGCTTCATAAGAAATACCTTATTTGAAGCGGAAGGCTTTTCATATAACTTTGCTAGGGTTTCCATCAACTCTAGAGTTGTCTTTGCTGTTGTGATATTGAACGCCACCGATTGTGCCAGGCATAAGCGAATACTGCCAAGTGCCTTTCTGTCTAAAATATCCTAGTCCTCATCCGTCATTGCTGTGGGTTTCTTGGTTTTCCCTTCCAATGGCCGCCATAAATCCTTCTGATAGAGATAGTCCTCCATCTACATCTTCCATAACTGATAGTTCTGCCCATTGAACTTATCAACCTTCATCTTACCCTCATCTTCCATTGCTCCCACTTAACTGTGAGACTCCCACTCAACCGTGAGACTTTCCTACAAACGATAATCGAAAACAACCCGCTCTGATACCACTTTTTAGGTTTTCAATGGCAGATATCTAAAAGCTAAATGCAGATTTTATCAAATAAACCAGAAGTAAAACACACAGAGAATTTAACGTGGTTCACCCAATGTGGGCTACATCCACCAAACCGCAGCCATCCAATGATATTATTAATCAGTGCAAAACCCTATTACAATATCGCAAATAATCGCCTGTTTCTTATGATACTGTAACTCTATCCCAAACCCTTTATAAATTAGGGTTATACAAAATCGGGGTTTTTTCCCTTTTTATGATTTTTCCCTTTTTCGGTAATTTCGCGAAAAAGTAGGATACATGAAGAGTGTATAGTATAGAATGATCAGTCGCCACATACCAACAAAGTGGAGAGAGCAACAGTGAAAGAAGGCACTAGGGCATCAAATCCACTACATTGAGATAAGTTCATCTTACATTCGTTTTGTATTTTTAAATTTGTTTTCAATTTTTTAACACATAGGGAGGGCATTTTTATTTAATTTTTTGTTTTATTTAAACTTGCAGCTCTCTTTTAAATTCTTTACAAAAATAATCATAAGCAATGGTGAGAGTAGTGATAGTGAGCAGGTTGAAGTTAAAATGTAAGAAAAAAGTAGAGTTAGAACTCATAAAACTATGGCAGCCATTAGGGATTCTTTAGGGAGTGGGAGAGTAGAGTCTGACTATGTCATTTGTGTAAAATTAGACTATAAGGGAAACTCTATGAGATTGTATTGCCATCTTTTGTGGATAGGTGGTCAAAGGGTGAAAGTTTGTGAAAAAATAATTTCAACTAAAAAAGTTGAGGCAACTAGATTGTATATGGAGGGGGATGCAAGAAAGAAATGAATTCCATTGGAGAGTTCAAATCCTAGTGTGTCGTTGCCTACAAGATCAATGGATGTTAGAATTCAAGGGGGGAGGTTTCTACTTATACCAAGGGAAAGAAGAAAACTAATGGTGTTGCAGATATGTTTAACATAGAATCATGAGATGTGGTTGACTCTTCTATTGCTAAGTTTTTTTAATGCTCATGCTATAAAATTTAACGTAGTAGGTTCACCATATTTTAAACAAATGTTGAAATATGTGATAGTTATAGATTAGTTGAAAAGGGGGAGCTCTACATAGAAAATCACTCTTTCTCCAACTAGCATTCAATAATTTCATAAGAAACCTAATAGGATTGACTATCAACCTCTCAAGGTGAGTCAATACACAACTAGGAGGACTTAGTAGGGGGTTTTCTTTCATATTTAAGGGGTTCACCACCAAGAAAATGCTTGGAAAATATAATGTTTGAAAACACACCATGATATGCAAAACACTCAAAATAAGCAAAATGAAGCTTCTTAATATTGAACATAAACAACTCCAAGTTAGGGTATGTGTACCTAGGAAGCCTAGAAATGCAAATAGACTATTGAAATATGCCTTGGAGAACTAAGACGCCTTTACTCTCATCTTAGTCTCGTTGTTATTTTAGAGGAAACACATAATCTTCGAATAATGGAACAGAAACTCAAAAAAATCATTGAAACATTCCATGTAGAGGACTAAGACGCCTTTAATCTCATCTTAGTCCCACTCTGAATTTTTGAAAAGTGTGAATGTGGTCCTGAGCTCCCAAATCTGCAATTGCTTCTCCTTGGATTTTAGGTTCTGAAACAATTAGATCTGACTTATAGGTGAGTTTTCATGAAGATGACAACTTTGTAATGCAACTTTGACAACTTTGCACTCCGAGTGATCTTCAAGTCTACAACCTAGATTTGCAATCACAAATAGACAAGATGGAAAAGCTTGTTGATTTTTAGGGGATGGGGGTTTGCCTTGGTCAAACCCCTTGTAGCTAATTAAACCAAATGATTAAATGAATAAAATGAAGCATGAAACATGAAATATGTAAATGATATCACCTTGGATGATGTCTTGTGAAGAAAATCTACAATCTACCATGAAGTGTCCATGAGGAATGTAGATCTTGGATCCTTGAATTTGATGTGAACAATGGTTGTAAATATATCTTCAATGTTACATTCAAAATCATGGCTAAACAACATGAATGGATGCACCAAACCCTTGATGTGATGCTTGAATCTTGATGATGGCTCCAAATGCTTGATGAAATTCTCTTGAATGCATAAAATTTCCTTAGGAATGAATACTTGAATTCTTATTAGGAAAAATGAGTGGAGGAACCTTGTATTTATACTAATTCATGCTTAACATCCTGAAATTACACCACAACAAGCCAACATATGGAATCATTAATTAAAGGAGGCTAAATCCTGCTTGAATTTGAAATTAGACCCTAAAAAATAAGCCAAGGAGGACTAAGATGCCCTTGGTGGCATCTTAGTCGCAAGGCTCAATTTTCAGGGCACAGACTCCAAAAAGGGACCTAATCAAGAGGTTTCAAAATTAGGGTTGCAAGACCCATGGAGGAAAAATATGCACTAGGTGAAATCTTAGTCCCAATCCATAAATCAAAGACATATAGACAAAAACATTAAATGATCATTTATCTTTTGAGTTTTTTCAAGATTTTCCATAAAAATATATAGTTTATAGGGCTTGTGGATGTTAAATAGGACCAATTAAGCCATAAAGAAACATATATAAAGCAAGGCAGGCTCAAAGAAGTGAGAAAATACAAGGGTATGCATTTTACTACAGTAAAGTTATTGATCCCTCATTTGTCTCACCTAGAGAACATAAGCTATTCATCACCCTCCTAGATAGAGAATATTTCAAGGTGAGTGTGTTTATGGAAGAAATGAGACAAACTTGGATAAGGGATGGATGACATATCATCATAGATGAGTGGAATGGTATCAAACATTGACCATTCATCAATATTATTATCACAAGTTCAACAAATCTTATTTTCTTAGAGCTTTTGATAGTTTAGGGTAGTGGAAGGATGCAAACTTCTAATTTCAAATTTTAAAAGATGTCATAGAAGAGGTTAGAGCCTCTAATATTGTGCAGGTAGTGATAGATTCAACCTATTTTTGTAAGTTATTTGGCTTCATGGTCGAGGTACTTACAAGCACATTTTTGGACCTTATGTTAGTGTTCATACATTGGACAATACTTTGAAGGACATTGGGAAGATAGATTGGGTGATGGAAATGGTGGTAGAGGTTAGATAAATGTAGATGTTCATTTGCAATCATCACATATCACTTCCTTTGATCAAGACTTTTTCAAGGAAGGAATTCCTCAAGCTCGTTGATACTAGATATGTGAGCTACTTCATTTTTTAAAGAGGATGCTTGTTGTCTAGGAGGATTTACAATTAATGGTGGTTAATTCAGAGTGGGATAGATGGTTAGAGGTAAGCACGCTTGAAGAAAGAAGTATGAAATCACATCCTTTATGATGATTGGTGGTTCATAATGAGGTAAAAAAAAAAATGGTTTTCTTATCTAATTTTTAAAATGTTAATTTGTTAATGCTTTTTTTTACCTATATAATATTTTAATTCTTGGGGTTAATCCCATAGTGCTATGGTAAATTGGTGGTGTTGTTGTTTCGCCAAGGTTCAAATCCCTGTTGGGCTATTGTGATTGTGGACCTCATACCCTCAATGATCCAATGTGCTCACAGGATTTTAACCTCAACATTAATGTTATCGATGTTCATGCCAAGTGATTTTGTGCTCCAGACCTTTGCTAGGTTGTTAGTATGCTCACGGACACTCACCCTCGCTGACTCTACTAGGATGTTGTGCTCGTGGGTCTAGATAATTCGTGTTGATATTATGTGTTAATTATGGGGATAAGGTCCAATATTTATGGCCCCACCTGAAGGACTAGGTTAAAAATCCCTCCTCGCTAAGCAAAAAAATAAAATAAATATTTTCATTCTTTTTTAAGATTTTAATTTTTTAACTTGTTTGCACTTGTAAATATGTTTTCTCTTTCATTGAACCCATTGTGCAAGTAATAATATATGATGATATTAGCTCTCCTAACCTTGGAGAGATTTATGAGACCTTTGACAACATGCTTGGGAAAATGAAGTGAGAAATTCATAGTAGGGACTCTACTTTGGGATTTTATGAGGAGCGTCTTAGGTCCATTGTGACGAGACGATGAAACACTATGAACACCCTACTTTGTACATGGAAGTGTATCCTCTAAATCAAAAATGGTATGTAGCTAAGCCTAGAAGAGTGCCTCCATCTCATGATGAAGAGGTGAAAGAAGGGCTCATGATTTGGTCCTTCAAAAGATGTATACTATGGAGGAATTTTCTTTACTTCACACATAGTGGCTTGCATTTATCAATCTTCATGGTCCAAAATTCAGAAAACTAGAGGCAAGGACAGATAGAGCTACATAAGATCAAACTAACCTTATTGGATGGTGGATGTGGCATGGCAAGGATACACCAAAGTTGAGAGTATTTTCCATTTGTCTTCTTTCATCGATTGACAGTTCCTAAGTTGTAGAGATGAATTGGTCCACATATAGCTTCATCCAATCAGTCAATAGAAAAAAAACTTACCTCTAGATGATCAAAGAACTTGGTGGTCATACATTGTGCCTCATAGCTATAGGATCAATAGATCCCTTAGTATAGTTAGACTCTAGCCCTAATTTAGGATGTTGATACTGAAGATGCTATACAAATTGATGAGGAGCAGACACGTGATGGATTGTCGGGGTTCCATTGACTGAGGTAGCCCTTTATATATAGTGAATTAAGCTTGAGTTTTTATTTTAATACAGACTTTCCAGATGCATCTGTTGATTAAGGACAAATATATATTTTCTTTTCTTTTTCATTTTATAGTTGAAACATGTAGCCCTTTGGGAATTTTATTTTAATTATTATATAATATGCATAGTTCCATGGAGTTTCATGATGCGGGGATACAAGGATGAGTTTTAAGTACGAGGGGACCAAAGGCCTAAGTTTGGGGACAGTGAGGGGACAGTGGTGGGGTGGTGGCAGGTGGGCAACATTCAAATATATAGAGTACTTTAAAAATAATTATAAAAATATGTATAAGTATAAGAATTATAAATAAAACTTTGGAAAACTAGTTTTAAATATTTAAAGTTTGAAGTCAACACTATATTGGCATCACCTCTCTTCTTGCTCTCCTCATTTCTCTTCCTCAACCCTCTTGCTTTGCATTCTCACTCTTTCACCATATACTTGTAGCTCTCACTCTCACTCTCACACTCACACTCACTCACACTATTAGCTTCTTGTTGATTTGTTTTTGTGAATTAAAATAAGGATAGGAGGAAATTTTACAGAGTTTGTAGGGTTTGGGTGGATCCCATAGGCCATTAGTGTTCAACCTTGTGCATGAAGTTCAAAGAAAATTTTTATTTTTTTAAAATTGTTTTTTGGTCCTCTGGCTAGAGGAGACTCCTAGACATCCAAATACAATCAGGAGACTCCTAGGATTCCCCCAAACATCTCAGGGACATCTGGATGTCCTCGATGATGGCCAAGCATTTTTTTTTGTTTTAATCCTTTTATGTTCCTTCCATATCCATTTTAATTGACTTTTTCCTAAGTCCTTATGCCACTAATTATGTTAGAACACTAGAAAATGTCTAATATGATAAAAGGATAGAAATATGCCTTGATTTATCAAACCATGGAGTAATTAGTTCAATTTGGATTGTTTTTAGAAGGATCTAATTAAGGAGGATCTCAAGTTGACAATTGTGCAATGGAGGGGCTGCAGATCATTCTATTTTCAAGTCCTATCTTTTGTTTTGTAAAATGCCAAAAGACTGTTATAACAATTATTTATATTTAGCAACTAAGTGTAGATTGTTAGTATTCGAGTTTGTTGGCCGTAGGCCACAACAAACATATTGTTATCTCTTTCCAAGACTTATCAATGATATATTTGTATCTATAAATATGCTATAGTTTCAACCATTGATATAATATTTGACTTTGTATTAAACTTTTGATATATGAATCAAGACTTCACTTAAGTAGATGGTCGTAATTGTTCTTTCATTCACCTTGTGAACTAGAGGAAGGGCCCACTCTTTGAACAACTGGTGAAGTTTTTATTATGTTTAATATGATTTGAATATTGCTACTATTATGAGTTAAATGTTGGCTTAGTAATGCTATTGTTTAAGGTTTGAATTGCAAATTTGATTATTTGTGAGATTACAGGTTTAGTGTTGTTCAACTTATATATTTAAAGCAAATGTTGATAGTTACTTATTAATGCATTATTCTCAACATTTGATGATCTGTGAAGCATGTAAATTTTTGATTTTATTTTGTATATTTATCTTAGACTATTGATAGTAGCACAAAAACTTCAGTTTGTTCCTGTCACATTCTCATCGCTTTGTTTTTGTTATCTTCCTATTGATGGTGTTTAATTATTCGAGGTTTGATGGAACTAATTATGGTATGTAGAAAGTATTGATGGAAGAGTATCTTGAGTATTGTGGATATTATGTGGAGAAAGATTACAAAAATCCTTACACTCCTTTCGCTAATGGTTTGAGTACACCTGAAGAGATCAGAGCACATGAAGCGAACAATAAGGTGAAGTTCATCTTGAAGAATAGTCTGGTACATTCTAAGTTGATTAAGGTTTAGAATTTGAAGACAACTAAGGAAGTATGGGATGCTTTAGAAAGAGCACATGATGGTGATGAAAGAGTTAAAGAGGTGAAATTATAGAATTTGGAAACATAGTTTGATCTTATACATATGTCCAAAGATGAAAATGTTAAAGCTTATGTACAAATATTGGATGAGGTAGTGGATGGAATGTGATCACTTGGTGCTACTATAGATGAAAATAGGATTGTAAAGAAGATTCTCATAACTCTTCTTGATGCTTACAGTGAGAAGGTGCTTGTTATTGAGAAGACTTTAGATTATAATACTTGTACTAAGGATATGCTATTAGGATTTTTGACATCTTATGAGATGAGGAAGTCGAGTCTAAGAAATGAAGGCAAATTAGACTGCTTTTAAAGCTACAAAAGCTAAAGATCTGGATGACAAAAAATTTGATAAAATAGAAACTAAATTTATAAGAAGAATGAGAAAAGGTTCCAAAAAGTATGAAGGTAAGTTGCCCTTTAAATACTTTAGTTGTGGAGAAATAGGTCATTATGTTGCAAAGTGTCTGAAAAGAGTTAAAAGGAATAAACAAAGATGAGAAGGAAAAGAAAGGAAAGAAAATTAACATAGCTTACTATGTGAATGAGAATGCTAGTATTTCAGATGAAGATTTATAATATGAGGATCCAAATGAAAATGAATGATGGTTCTTGGAAATTAAGGATAAACTTACTTCTACTAATTCAGAAAAATAGGTAAAGGAAAGCCCTCCAAAGAAGGAGAATGAGAAAGATGAAGGTACAATTATCTCTACCCTACATGCTAAATAAGAAAATAATTTTTCAGTAGTTGATAGTGCTTGTTCACATCACATGACTGGTGATAAGAGTAAGTTTTTCAAACTTGAGAAATATGATGGAGGCTTGGTTATGTTTGGAGATGATACTAGTTCTAAACTATGTGGGATAGGTTTAGTAAGTTTTGATGGCAAGCATCATATTGACGATGTCTACTATGTTAATGGTTTGAGGCATAATTTCTTGAGTATTGGTCAGATGTGAAAAAAGGGATATGATCTTGTGTTTAAGAATGAGAAATGTGATCCAAAACATTAATTGCTACATGAAAGAAATTTGAAGGGAATATTTATCAACTTAAGGGTGCTAATGGACGATGATTTATGAATCAGATAAATGATAGTTGGTTATGGCATAGGAGAATGTGTCATATGAATTTTGATAACTTGGCAAGGATCGGTGCTAGTTAGGTCGTGAGAGATCTACCAAGAATTACAAAGCCTATTAATTCTATTTGCAAAAAATGTTAGTTTGGGAAGCAAGCAAGAAATCATTACAGATCAAGAGAATACTCTACTATTAGACTCCTAGAATTAGTTCATACAAATCTCTGTGGTCCTATGAGAGTGCAAAGTCTACTTGGTGAAAGGTATTTTATTCTTTTAATTGATAATTATTCTAGATATACATAGGTTACATTTCTTAGAGAGAAATTAGATGCATTAGATAGATTCAAGGCATTCAAGGCTATGGTTAAAAATAAAGTAAATTTGAAGATAAAATTCTTAAGATCTGACAGAGGTGGATAATTCACCTCTCATGAGTTCAATATTTTTTGTGAAGTGCATGGAATAAAGAGAAAATTATCATCTCTGAGAGCTCCTCAGTAGAATGGAGTTGTTGAATGAAAAAATAGAACAGTTCAAGAGGCTGCTAGATCAATTATCACTGAAGCTGGATTACTAGAAGTTTACTGGAAAGAATCTATTCATACTAATATGTATGTGTTCAATCAATTTCAAGAAAGAGAAAATAGTACAAAGACTCCCTATGAGCTATGGCATGGAAGGATTCCAATAGTTAAATATTTCAAGGTATTCAAAAGAAAATGCTATATCAGAAGAGATGAGGAAACATTAGGAAAATTTGATGCAATAAATGATGAAGGCATACTTCTTGGATACTCTACTAAAAGTAAGCAATATAGATGTTTCAATAAAAGACTGTGAAAGATTGTAGAGAACTCGAATGTGAAGGTTGATGGGACAATAAATAATTCTATTAATATTGATGGATATGTGTCTGATGGTCATGATTGTGCAAGAATAGAAGAAATTGTGGAAGAAAAGGATAAAGATGAGAAGAAGAAGCTAGATGAACATAGTGAAAGAGAAGAAGATGATCCGATAATGTCCCCTAGAACATTGGACTATGTACAGAGGAATCATTTAGAAAATTAGATTATTGGAGAGAAGACAAAAGGCATGTTAACCAGAAGCAAAGTTGGTGCTGAAGTAAATTTGTGTTTACTCTCTGAGAGTGAGTTGAAGACAATAAGTGAAGCCTGTAAAGACAAACATTGGAAGAAAGCAATGAAAGAATAGTTTTTGTAGATTGAGAAGAATCAGACTTGGGAATTGGTCCCAAGACCAGTAGATAAAAATATCATTGGATCAAAATGGGTATTCAGAAATAAGTTGAATGAGAATGGAGAAGTGTCCAGAAACAAAGCAAGGAGCGCCTGTAAAGGCTACTCACAAGTAGAAGGCATAGATTTTTAGGAGACTTTTTCCTTGGTAGAAATAATAGAAGCTATAAGGATGTTCTTGGCATTGGATGCTTATAAAGAATTCAAAGTCTATCAGATGGATGTCAAGTCAACATTTCTAAATGGTGAGTTGGAAGAAGTTTACATGGAACAATAGGAAGGATTTCAATTAATAAAACAATCGGATATGTTGTGCAAATTGAAAAAAGCTTTATATGGATTGAAGCAACCTCCTAAAGCTTGGTATGCAAGGTTAGATAGGTATTTGATTCAACAAAGATTTAACAAAGTTAATGCAGACAATAATTTGTACTTTAAGATTGAAAATGACAAAATCTTGATTGTAGTTGTATATGTTGATGACATTATCTTTGGAGGAAATGAAAAGATGTGCAAATTTTTTGCGGAAGAGATGTAGAAAGAATTTAAAATGTCTATGTTTGGGGAGATGAATTTATTTCTTGGGATATAGATTAATCAAACAGAGAAAGGAATTTTCATTCCACAGTCTAAGTATGAGAGAGAGAGATGTTGAAGAAGTTTGGGATGGATGGTTCCAAACCGATAGGTACTCCTATGGTGACTGGTTGCCAATCGAGTAAAGATGTTGATTCACATAAGGCTGATCAGAGCAAGTATAGATCTATGATTGGTGGTACTAGTATAATTTGGAAAATAAATGACTACGTGACTAAATTTTTTAGTAACGTGACTAAAAATGACTAAATTCTACTATTTTTTTGCAATTCACAAGTATAACTAAATAATTGGTCAGACAAATAAAAATGACTAAATAAATGACTACATAAATGAATAAATAAATGACTATTACTCCTTTATTCTTTTTTCTTTTGAATTTGATCATAATCCATAGAGCTTAAGCCCCCCTCATGGGACCCCTATCTAAGTGGGCCATTTGGCCGCCTAGGTTGCTTCGTGCAACAAAAATACCTATTGCGTGGAAGGCATTGCCTCTCGGTGCAGTCTCAAGGCCTTCACATATTTTATAAAAAAAATAACATTTACATTTTTTAACTTTTATTACTCATTATGTTAATGAATCATTAATGTTTTTAACTATGACTTGAAGCCAGTTTTATTTTCCTGTTGTGTTACCATGTCAAATGTATCAAAGAGAAATTGTGGTCAATTTCACTAATAAAATATGATTTAAACAATCCAATTGCATTTTGAGGGCTATCTTGTAGACACTTTCATTTCAAAAGGTCAAGTACACAACTATAAATGTCTAAATAAATGACTAATTTGATCATCATAAGTGACTAATTTGATCATTGGGTAAAAAACACAACTAAATAGTTATTCACACAAATAAAAATTAGATAATGTGATATTAAAGTGGATAATTAAAAAGAATATTTCAAATTGAGGGAGTGGGTGGTATTATAATTATATTATATTATATTATATTACAATATAATATAATATAATATATTATATTACAATATGATAGTTATATAATATAATATAGTTATAATATGATATATTATATAATATAATATATTACAATACAATATTATATAATATTCTTTAATTGTCTTAAATTAAGACAATAAAAAAATACTTTTCTACAATAAATTTTTCATTTCCTTCTTTTTCATTTTCCCTCCTGAATATTTGACATGCATTTTGACATGCATTTTCCCTTTCTATGAAACTTCAAATAGGGATTTTCCACATCAGAAATGACAAGCATCTTTTCATAAAAGTCTAGGATCTTGGGCAAGCAACAACAATAAGGATCTTGGGCAAATGACAACATTCAGCAACATACTAGGTGTGCCCTATGTTTTTGTCTTTTTAGCAGTGACAAGGAAATCCTATACAATAGGGGATTGAATCCAAACAAATTATCTTTGAGATTTTGATCCCATAATACACATCCAATCTAATAAGATTGGAAATATTAAGAATCTTATTTTTATTCAGTGACTTTATTCATTTCTTATATGTGAATTATCTGCTTCTATGCCTTCTTGGTGAATATCTTGGATCTCCACTTCTTGACCTGTGTTTGGTTGCATCAATATTTGAAGAATTGTGGAGATTGTTTCTTAAATTTATCTTTTTTTACAAAGCATGTTGACTATCCTACCATCTCAAGTTCCTTCAAAGGTCGTGTCCATACCCAACCAAGTCAATTATCTGTACATAGAGTATTTAGCTTCATATAAACTAGAAAGTGTGAGGTTTATGGTTTAGTTCCTAATGTTTTATTGGGTATGCTAATGCATATATGCATTTGTGTTTGATTTAATGGATATATGATGTTTATTGCATATTGGTGCACTGTCAGAGCAAATGACAAAAAAACTAAGTTAAGAGAAGATAATTTATTTAAATTTTTTAGGAATGTCTACTAATGAGTATGTGCCTCTTTTTTTTGTCAGAGGAAACTTGCCTAAAGATCTAAACGTGTGAAATTAGTAGATATTCATCCAACAAAGCCATGGTAATTGTACCTTTTCTTATCGAACTTGTGAAATGTTAGGGGTTCAAAGCTTGAATTACTTGAAAACATGCATTTAGATAACACATTTTATCAATATTGTACTCTATCCATAAAATATTTTGATGTCTTTAGAGTTCAAACAATTGAAGAATGTTTTGTTGCTTTAAGTTGGAGCATTGCTAATGCTACGAGATAGAATGTAAGAATCTATTTTTTGATATATCATATATTCCAAAGGATTCCAAATTTTTAGACTAACACAAAATTCACCTAAATTTTTTTACTGCTTAGGTTTACATCATCATATATGTTTGTTGCATATTTTGTGTTACCAAGATAAAAGGCAAAATGTCTGTTACATTACTATGTTAGCAAATATTAATACACCTTCCAAAAGGTGGTTCTTGTTGAATCACTATTGTGGTTCACTTATTGGTACTAACTAATTTGTTGATATATATTTCATTCAATAAATTCAGGTCCACTTGTGCACCATCTTCTTTACTTATTCTTTGAAATCTGCACTATATGTCATCAATTCCTACAGACTTTAATCTCTTATTATCACACGATAAGTTTAATAATTGCTTACACAATTCCTATAGTGCATTATAGTAGCTTGTTTTCTTAAATATATTAATTCTTTTCTATAAACATAGCATACCTAGATATCATATTCAAGTTTGTAATGAATAGTTTGTTGGATGTCGTGGTTGCATTTCTGATATGTGGTTGTCATTGATGTGAAAACTCCTATCATTGATGATGCTTAAGGCTGTATATTTCGAGGATATTGAGAAAATTGAAAAAATAATATTACTGGTAGCCAGTGAAGCAAAGAAGGTCAGAATGTTGGAAAGTCTTGTACATTGAAGATTTGAAGGTGCGCTTCAAAGGGTTTGTTGCTGAAGATTTCTAGTATGTTGTCCGAAATTTTTAGAGGTTCGCATGAAGATTTGTGGAAGTTATAAAGATCTGTGTTCCTACAGTTATTCAGTTTCTGTAGATGTTCTTGGATGAAGGGGATGAAATTATGGTAATTTCATGTGTTGCGCATGTACCTATGACATTCATGGATGATTCTAGATCGTGCTCTATCCTTGGTTCACATTGATTGGAGTGTTCGTGATCGAAGATTTTTTCGATGTGTGCTTGAGTTTTCATGTTTTTGGCCGACATGATGATGTTAGCGTGTTGCGGATCTATGAGGATTAACATTTTATTGTTTGGCATTTTTGAAGGTGTTTGTTTGGGTCCTCACTATGTTGTGACTAACTTGTGTTGGTGCACATTGAAATTTATTCATGTATTGAGGCCGACAGTTGTAATTTATTCTTTATTTGTGGCCCACTAAATAATGGATTTAAATCTGTATAGCGAATAAAGGTCAGATCATTCAAAGAAGAGTGTGGAGGAGATTGAGCAGAGTGTGGAAGGTCTTGTAGAAGTTTTTGTGTGCCTAATTGGAACTGTAATCAGCCTTTTGTAGAAGCAATTTTCTCAATTCAACTTCATCAGATGGATTTAATCTAATTATTTTATGTAAGGCAGTGAGCCTTCCCTTTGAGTAGTGTGCTCTAGGCAATGCGCCTGAATGCAAGTGCATTCCCTTTTATTCTTCATTATACTTCTAATAGGGTATAATCTTGTGGACTAACATCCACCGTGGTTTTTACCCTAATAGGGTTTCCACGTATAAAATCTTGGTGTTCATGTGTCTTTGATGTGTTATTAATTTATGCTTGCACTGTTATTTATCATATTTGAGATTTAAGGTTGATTAATGTTGTATAAGTTTGATTTTGGTAACAACTGATTCATCCCTCGCTCTCAATTATCTATCCTTTTTTTTCCAACACAGTTATCATGGAGATTAAATTTGGTTAACCTTGCTTGAATTTTGTGTGTATATTGTATAGGGGTATGTGCAGGATCATCATGGAAAAAACGGGCCCTTAAGTGGCAATGAAAACTCATAAAATCAGAGTTAGGCAACTTGATGTGAAAATTTGAATAAGTTATCTATACTATTTCAAAAATATGTAAGAATAGAATCTATAGAAAATTGAATGTAATTTCTAAACTACCAAGTTTATTTTAAAAAAAGAAAAATCTATTTGGTGAAAATTTGAAATTTCAACACAGTAGTACTTAAATTTCAGGGAAAAAAGAAGAAGTAGGTGTCTGTCTAACCACCTTAATCACAATAAAATTTTAATATTTTTTTATAAGATTTTAGATATAAGTAGAGGACTCATGTTCCGATGTGATGCATATTTTTTTGTAATTTGTTTCCAAGTAAATAATGAATTATAAATATTTTATTACAACTTTTAAAAAATATAAAAACTTGTATGTCTGACCACATTAACTTGGTCAAAACTTCATGAAATTCAATTTTTATTTTTTTTAATCCTATAGTATGTGAAGCATAGAATGTGACACATGTTTTGGATTGAAAAAATGTGATACCATTTGAAATCTATAGACTTTTTCAATCAGCCTATCAATCAGAACTTTAGTCGTAATTCAAATAGAAAATGAATAATAATTATTTATTAAATTCAAAGTAAAGCATAATTTATATTGGTGTAAAGCTGGGAATCTCCTTTAAAAACCCTTTTCATTTTGTTAATTTTGAGTTAAAAAAAAGTCATCAGCCACATGGGCCATCATATCACTTACATATCGCCACTTTTTGGCCCATCATGATCCTGCACATACCCATAGTTCTTCAAATTACTACAAATATTTATATCCCCTATCAAAAGGTGGGCTTCTAATTGCTTCTATTCTCTAGTAACCAACATTAAAAGAATCTTTGTCTTTATTCTAATTCTAGAGGAAAGATGGTGACTTTTTTTAGGCTCAACATTTTTCAAACATCCATCATTAGTTTTTAAAATCTGGAATATTGTGTGATTTGTTTTGTCTTGAATACTATAGTTAAGAATTAATATTTCTAGGCGATGTTATAGTGGACAAAAAATTGTAATATTTTAGCCATAGTAGTAAACTGACTGTTCTATTTGTTGCTCCTCATGCAGGATGCTTGCAAGTCTTTATTCTGGAAGTGTATGCATTTGGAATTACCAGTCACTGGTAATGGCCATTTCTAGGTTGTATTAGTTGTGGAGTAGTTTGGTTTTATTCTTTCTTGGGCGTTTTTCTTTGCATTATTATTTTTCACTTTTATTGTTTCTTATATACTTTTTTAACCAAATTTAAAATGTACTTTATCTTGTTTATTGTCTAATTGAATTTAGTCATCACTGTTGTAATTATGAAACTTAACTAGATACCAAAACTTAATCATTATTATTTGTAATTGAAAAATATATAGATGAAAACACGTACAGTATATCTCAAAGATCTATCATGTAAGAATATACCAAAAAATATGATAGGAATATCATGTAAGTGTTGAGAAAGGTGAAACAATAGTGGTATTGAATGAAATTGTCACTTAATACAACTTAAATATCTTACTATAAGCATTCCTTGATGTTAATAAGAAAGGTAAAAGGGACTGGTAAGTTTTCTAGGTCATCATCAAGCTAGCCACTATTAGGCATATGAGGCTACTATACAGGATAAATGATTCTTAATACCCTGTTGCCTTCATTTTCCAAGCCAATTTCTCCTAATTTGCATAGATCTACCATGTTTGTGGATGTGATCTTTCTCTTACACAAAAAACATGTACCAATTTATGACCTTCAATCCACATATATGATCCATATATGATCCACATATGATCCACATATAGGATATATGATTCATATATGATCCACATGTACCATAGATTTAACTAGCATCTTAGTAATAATGTTTAGGGTGTCCCCATATAGCCAACATGAGAATGAAGGTCAACCATGCACACCTAATGATCAAACTATATATGTAAATTGTAATGCAATAAGGGTTATTGGCGCGTGAAGTATGTGCAACCCTCATCCACTAAACCTGCATGATTGCATGCACCTAGAACCCAAGAAAATATTACAATGTTAGGATGTGTTCTAGAGTGCTTCATTAATTCAAATATTTTGAGAAGTTCCTTGAAAAATCCATTTTGTACACATTCTGCAATCAATCATTTCATTCCATGAGATGAAATCTCTTTGAGGCATTCTATCAAACAATTCAGGTGTTTTGTCTACAATTCCACATCTTTCATACATGTCTACCAGAGCATATCCAACTATAACATCTAACGAAAATTCCCCTACCATTATACTTTGGTGCATGTTCATAGCCCATCCCAAAGCTCCTATTTTGGCACAAGCAAGGAGGACTCTAGAAAAAAAATTGGGTTTATACCTGCCAATTGCATTTGTTTGAAAGTTTCAAAAGCCTTTTCAACAAACAATTTTATGCAAAACCTGCAATCATTGCATTCCATGAGATGACATCTTTGTTTTTACTCAATATAATATACCATACAAACTGCAAAGGCGAGGCCATAATAACACAAAAATGGCCATTAGGCTTCCCAAATTTTGTAATGGAATTGTTGTTCTATAACACAATGCAAAAGTTTTGAAAACACAATGTGTTTTGCAATGTAGAAGCCTCTTTAAAAATATGAGTTTTCCTTGTTGCCACTTTGGAGGTTTTGAAATGTCAATTTGTTGTCAATTGTGCGATCACTTATGCCAAAAAGATGCACCTATGTACATAAAAAAATGCATAAAACCATAAATAAAAGCATACATAACAACATACATGGTAACAAAAAGTAAGGAAACCAACAAACAGGACCAAATGTTTGGGAAATGGTAGGTAGGAGTTAACGACATCATCAGGTCAGATTTCTTGCCTCCTGCTGACCAAAAAAGATGGGCGCCTTAGCTTGGCTGTGAAGTTTCACTTTCATTCGCTTTTTTCTGGCATGAGAAAACTGGAAGGGGAATGACTTGGGCCTTTTTTTTCCATTCTACTCATTGAAATCTAAAGGTTTGAGTGCACATGGAGGAGTTGGAGGAGAAAATCGACCAAATTGAGGTGGCGGGTACTATCCAATAGTGTTGCAAAGGGTTTTACAACACTATTTAGGTTTCTTGTTTCTTAACACCTAGGGTTTTCCAACATGAATTGTTGCAAAATAGAATGAAGTGTGTACTATGAAGCACACTATGTGTTGATGATTAATAGAGTCCCCCTTACATGAGAGATGTGCTATTTGATAAAATAGAACACCATCTCTATGTTTGTATATTAGCATTTGAAGACAAAGGTTGGGTATAAGTAAAGGAAGGCTTCAAAACAAATTATGTTTTCCAACATGCACTACACAACGTTCACCACTTTCAACGAGTTTATTCATTACTGCCAATAACGGCAAGAAATTGGCGTTCTTACTATTTGTAATGCACACCTACATATATAGGTTTAAAGACCAAAAGGGCTTGGGTATGTTGTGATGTGGAGATTGAAAAATGTAGTGTGTTATGAAGCATGCAATTTGTTATATACTTGAAACTTAAACAAAACAATAGAATGCGTGATTTTGAAAACATTCATATTGTTTTATAAAATTCCATGTTGTAAAAATGTACATGTTAAGAAGCAAGTAACTTGTTGTGAGACAACCCCTTACATGTAAATAAGGAGATTCAAACAACTGGAAACCCACATTGTGTTTTCCAAAATACAACTATTTTGTGCACTTTTTTTCTCAATCATCCAAAATTTAAACACAACAATGGAAGGTGTTATTTTGAAGACATTCATAACTTTTTGTAAAACTCCATGTTGCAATGCCCTACGTGTTAAGAAGCAAGCAACCCACCATGAGAGAACCCTTTACATTTAAACAAGGAGATTCAAATAACTAAAACCCAACATTGTGTTTTCCGAATTACAGTTATTTTGTGCATTTTATTTTTTCCATCATGTGAAAATTAAACACAATGGAATGTGTGATTTTGAATACATTCATACTATTTTGTAATATTCCATGTTGCAAAACCATGGGTGTTAAGAAGGAAACAACCCAACATGAGACAACCCTTTACATTTAAACAAGGAGATTGAAATAATTAAAACCCAACATTGTGTTTTCTGAATTACAGTTATTTTGTGCAATTTTTTTTTCAGTCATGCGAAATTTAAATGCAATTTTTTCCCAAATTAAAAGTCCTTATAAATTTGAAAGGGCTTTTGAATACATTCAAATTGTCTATATTACAAAAGCATTTGAAGACATTCTTTCTATTTAGTAAGAATGCATATTGGAAAATCCTATGTGTTAAAAAACAAGCAATGCATATAGTGTTGTAAAACCCTGTGCAAGTGAGAAGAGATGGTGTGTTTTCCAACATTGCATTTAATGCGACCAATTTATTTGTTCAAATTAGATAAAGAAAGTGAAATGAAATTTGGACTATACCAAATAGTTGTTCAAAATTTTGAAAGTGGACTTCATTACATTCTTGGAGCATAACGAAATAAAAGTGGAACTCTTCGTAACGAACTAACTGAAATGGGACAGTGTGTTTTCCAACACTACAAACAATCTATAACATTGTGCCTTGCAGGTTTCATAATACCTAATTTTTTCCAATTTCATTACATTCTTCACACCTAAGCTATTTGCAAATAATGGTTTTGAATGCCATGTTTTTTTGGGTTTTTGTGCATTCCAAAATATGATTTTGAAAACCCGTCAGTGCTGACACGTTTTCCCAGAAACAGGATAGGCCATGGTAGGTTAGAGTTAACATTTGATTATCAAGTCTTTCCGTCGGTGCCATTTGTTTGTCCAACCTTCTTTTCTGTTGAGGTGTTTTTTTGCAATCAAATGAAGAAAGTGAAACTAGATTTTGATTGGAGCAAAGTGAAATATGAATCAAAACTCTTACATATTTTGCATGGTTTCTGATTTCTATAAACATTATTCAGTTATTTCACTCATATTTCCATAATAGGTTGTCAGTTATTTCATTCAATAATTGAATTTTTTTATATTTCTCGTTGCTCTCTACCAACTTGTAAAACATCGCTATGGAAAATGGCGGTGAAAATGGGACGTCATCTAGGCTTTTTGCTATTTGCAAATAATGGTTTTCAATGCCACGTTTTGGGCTTTTTGTCCATTCTGAAATATGATTTTTAAAACATGATGACTGTTATGATGCATGTGACATGCATTTTTGTAGGGAGAATAGCCTTGTCCTTATTGCAGAAGGTAATCTCCTGAAACATGGCTTACACATGATAACGTATTGCCCTTCTTCACGGATAAGACATGTCTGATTATTATTGGTAGTTGATTTCTACATTTGATTGTGTAATAAATTTTGCATCAATTTTTCAGATGAAACTCTATGATCCATCATCAGGATGAAGAAGAGAGCATAAGGGGTGACGTTGATGGTCTCTTCTTCATCCTGATCTTGGATTATAGAGTCTGATCTGAAACGTTGATGCAAAAATTCTTACACAATCGAGTCTAGAAATCAACTACAATAATGTATATGGATTGTGGAAAATTGATATAATTTATGTCTGATTATGTTATCATTTAAAAGACATGTTGATGCAAAAATTCTTACACTATATTTTATACGGAGATTAGCTTCTACCTTGCAATTGGATGTTGCTATTCTCCCTAGAAGAATGCATGTCAGAGGCATTATAACATACAAAAATGCATTAAAACATACAAAAATACATACACCGCATGATGGGACATCGTATTGCAGATAATAATTAGAGGTTGGAAAACACTGTGTATTGTGAGTTCTTTCATTATGCATGTTGAAAGTTGAAGGTTTGAGAGCACAAGGTGGAGTTACAGTTGTGGGATATATAAAAGCATCCAAAATCAACTGAGGGGGGAGTAACGAATTAGGATGTTACTTGTGAAGGGTTTGTAAATGGTATTTAGTTTGTAGGTTCAATAACACCCAGTGTTTTCCTACCTATAATTACACATTGTTGGCCTTGCCATTGTATGAAAATTTCGACCTGTTAATGCCTGATACAAGCGTTAGATAAGACCTCTATAAATACATGACAACATTTCATGACAACTGGACATCTTTGGAGCTACTTTACAATATTCACAAAACAAGCTCTTCTCTCCAAAACACATCACCGCCTCTTCCACAATCTCATCCACTCAGGTCCATGATGTTGAAAGTTTTCATCGATGTATGATGGAGAGAAGTGCATGTTCTGGAAATGAGAAAGGTATGCTTCAAATTTGGCCAGTTGTCATGAAATGTTGACGCACTAGCAGAGGGGGCTGGGGGGACAACCCTATGTGTTTTCTATCCTGCAATTTTTTTGTGCATCTTGTGTTCCAAACGTATAATGATAATGAAATAGAAAGTTTGGTGCGAGTAAGGGTTGTTATAAAATATGAAGCTGAACTTTAATACACTGTTTTGTTACAATCTACATAACAGAAAATGTTGTCTTTGAAAAAGATTTGAGAAGTGAGGGACAACCCCTCGATGAGTGTTATTTGTGTGATTCACGGTATGGTTTAACCACCTACCATGCATCTTATGTGATGCTTGTATCGGGTAGTGAGAGTTCAACATTTTCGTGCAACAACAAGGTCAACACACATAGACAATATGAATGTAATTACAATGTTTTGGTTACTTACGTAGTAAGAACCCAATTGGTTGGTCACTCCTCAAGTGAATTTGGATAGTATTATGTATCCAGCTACAATTATATTAATAGTATGAATGTCTTGGAAGCCTTTTTATTTCTACACTCTAATAATCTAAATAAGTTCACCTTCAAAATATATAATAACTCTTACTTATAGTATAAATTATATTTGAATTTCTTCATATGGTTGAAATAAAGAAATGCACAAAATAATGGCAAATTGGAAAACACAACGTGGGTTTTCAGTTGTTTCATTCTACATATTTAAATATAAACAGTCAAGAGGACGAGGAGGACTTGCAGGTGCGAGATACATTTGGTTGCAGGTTTCTTAATGCCCTCTGTTTTCCAATTTTATTACATTATTTCTACATAGAAAGCTAAATGTTCTCAAGACAATCACAAAACATACCAAATTGAGGTGGGGTGAGTAACCAATAGGGTTGTTACTTGTAAAGGGTTTTAAAACAGTTTGTGGGTTGCAGGATTTATAACACCCTGTGTTTTCTAACCTAAAATTTTACATAATAGTTTGAATGTCTTGAGAAGATTTTCTTATTTAGATAGTAGGAATGTAATAAAAGGGCACCTGGAACAATTACAATTGTGAGTTATGGTATAAATTGCAATTCAGTATCTTCATGTGATTTAAAAAATAAAATGCACAAAATAATTGCATGTTGGAAAACATAGTGGGTTACTTCTATAGCGTTTTACAATATTGTAGGTTGTATGTTTCATAACACCATCTCTTTTCTAGCTTGAAATTTTGATGATAGTATGTATTGTAAACCTATTTTTATTTAGACACAAAGAATGTAATGAAAGGCACCTTCAAAATTTATCACAAGTCTTATGTAGAGTAAAATATGCGTTTGAAATTCTTCTTATGATTGAAAAATGATATGCTTGCATACTACAAATGTTGCAATAAATTTTGGAACTTTAACTATCCATAACACTTACAACAATTTTACAGTTTATAGAAAACCAAGGATGTGTTATGTAAAAGGGAATGTGCTTCGTACAATGAAGAATTTCGTTGAGGTGGACAACACACCTGAAAGGGTGTCAAGTGGTGCATCTTCTTCGGGGAAGTCGTGTTCCCCAAACATGTAGGTAAGATCTGGTAATTACAAGATGCAATCAAATGTATACTTTTAATCTCACATAAGTGGTTACGATGTTGACTGGAAAGCGGGAATGTTTTAATCAGGAGGTAGTAACCCCAGTACAGAGGAAGTCCCCTCGTTTGAGGAAATATTTGAACCCTGAGGTAGTGATGTGTTTAGTAATTGATTGTGAACTTCAAATTTCCCTTTCCTTCCAATGCGTCAATCAAAATACTTGACAATTTTAGTTAGAAAATATCATGTCTGTTACAAATATGTTGATTTTGACAGTATATGGTTCCTTCAATTCATGACGATAATCAGGGAGATCATCACGCTCTTTCCATAGTCCATGACAATGAGGAAGAGTGTGCAAAGGGAGACCTTAAGGATGGAGAGGGATGCAATGAAGTACGAGTTGATGTAGTGGATGGGAAGGTAGATATAATAACTCAATTATTGCATCATTTTGCTATGTGTATATGTTGTGTATTCAAATTGTTTTAATATCAAATATATAAAGCAATTTTATTTTTCGAATTTGTTGTGCAAGTTGTTGTTGAATACATAAGAGAAGTGGAGAATGCTAGATATGTATATTATTGTATTGTAGAAGAATGTACAAGAAAATATCATGATTGGAGAGTGTTCAACATGCATAGGATTTAGCATCACCACCTTCGTATTCTCGTGCCACCAAAGTGTGGTTGAACTATGTTGGGGGGGGGGAAGCAAAATGCCCCCTCCTCCCCCTGATAAATTGAAAGATTACCTTCAAAAGAAGGTGGAAAATATGGAGTAACAAATAAATCTACGACATCATCTCTAGCAAAAGCGTGTTATTCAAAGTATCTATCAAAAGTATGGGAAACATAACTTCCTTCAACTTCCACAAAAAGGAAAGGACGAGGTGAAGAAGCGAATGGCGTTATACAACAATGAGGAGAAAAATTAGTAGAGAAGGCAAAAAATATTACAATTGTAGGAGAGAAAGAGAAAGGAAAGAATGGTAATGTCGAATTGAACTATTAAATCTAAATTTTGGTTGGTTCATATTTTTTGTTCTGTTGCATACAAGGTTCACTTAACATTAACTTACATGACATCATAGGGTGATGGTCGAGATGCGGTTCCTGCCACCCAGCAAAGTAATGTTCATTCGCTAAAGGAAGCTATGCCTAGGAAAGGAAAAGATGATGTTGTTCCTCCCAACTCGACGTCTAACATTCAGAAGAAGCCTCGTACACAGTTAAAAGTTTCAAGGTACCCTCTAAAGAAGAAACAAGAAGAAAAAATGTTCTCAATATCTTTTGTTTAATGCTTATTTTGATTATTTGAATGAATTGGTTGCATGCATCTAAGTTTGATGTGATGTTTCAATTTCTCCTATTACACAACAAGGATGAACAACAAAGTGGTGCCCTCACAGGTTATTGTTGTATTGGAAGATGAAGCAATGACCACAAAAGCACAAGATGATGTTGTTCCTCCTAACCCCTTTTCTAGTGTTGAGAAGAAGAAGAAGCGTGCATGGTTTAAAATTTCCTCACCCCCTCATAAGAAGAAACGAGTAGAAACGATGATTTCAATATCTTCTATTTGATGTTTGTTTTGATTATTTCAATGAATTGTTTGCATGCATCATAATTTTATGTGACGTTTCAATTCGTGCTATTATAGGTCAATGATGAACAATGGAGTCCTGCCCTCAAACAAGATACTCTTGATTTGGAAGATGAAGCAAACATTGTGGAAGAACAAGATGGTGTTGTTCTTCCCAGCCTATCGTACAACATTGAGAAGAAGAAGAAGGAGTGTATACGGTTGAATGTTTCCTCATGCCCTCACAAGAAGAAATGAGTAGAGACGGTGATTTTGAAATCTTCTATTTAATGTTTTTTTTAATTATTTCAATGAATTGGTTGCATGCATCTGAATTTTATGTGACGTTTCAATTCTTCCTATTATAGGGCAACGATGAACAACAAAGTCCTTCCCTCAAACATGATACTCTTAATTTGGAAGATGAAGTAGGAGGCCATGGAAGAACAAGTTGATGTTGTTCCTCCCAACCCATCGTATAACATTGAGAAGAAGAAGGAGCATATACAATTTAAAGTTTCCTCACGCCCTCACAAGAAGAAACGAGAAGAAATAGTGATTTCAAAATCTTCTATTTAATATTTGTTTTGATTATTTCAATGAATTGGTTGCATGCATATGAATTTGATGCGACATTTCAATTCTTGCTATTGTAGGGCAACGATGAACAATGGATTCCTTCCCTCGAACATGATACTCTTGATTTGGAAGAGGAAGCGGAGGCCACGGGAGAAGAAGATGACGTTGTTCCTCCCAACTCATCATCTAACATTGAGAAGAAGAAGAAGAAGGAGCTATGCGGTCAAAAGTTTCAAGGTGCCTTGACATGGAGAAACTAGAACAAATGGTGAATTCCAATTCTTCTATTTAATGTTTGTTTTGATTATTTAAATGAATTGGTTGCATGCAGCTGAATTTGAAGTGGTGTTTGAATTCTTGGTATTACAGGGCAAGGATGAACAATTGAGTGTTGGGCTTAACCTAATTGGTCATGTGGTTGCAATTGAAATCAGAGAGGCTAATATAGATCGACATGCAGATGGGGAGAGCACTGACCTGCAAGTGGGGAAGAGAAATAAAGATGGACATGGGGATGGGGAGAGCACTGGCCTGCAAGCGGGATAGGGTAACAAAGATGGACATTGGGATGGGGAGAACACTGGCTTGCAAGTGGAATAGGGTAACAGAGATGGACATGGGGATGGGGAGAGAACTAGCTTGCAAGTGGGAGAAGGTAATAAATATGGAAATGGGAACGAGGAGAGTGTTGGCCTGCAAGGGGGAGATGAAAATAAAGATGGACATGGGGATGGGCAGAGCATTGGCTTGCAAGTGGGAGAGGGTAATAAAGATGGACATGGGGACAGGGAGAGCAGTGGCTTGCAAGTGGGAGAGGGTAATAAAGATGGACATGGGGATGGGGATAGTACTAGCTTGCAAGTGGGAGAGGGTAATAAAGATGGACATGGGGATAAGGAGAGTACTGGCCTGTAAGGGGGAGATGGCAATAAAGATGGACATGGGGATTGAGACAAAAACGGTCTACCATCTATATCGATAATAGACCTAACACACTTCCATGCTTATGTTCTTATTTCTTTATGAATCCTTTAATATGCCTTCAATTATGATTCACGTCAATGATGTTTCTATTGCAGCCAACTCGTGTGGACGAACAAATGATAGAGTTCAAGAGCATCACTTTTAAGGTCGATGATCACGTTCATCTTTGGAGGTAGTATAAATGGGTTGCCAAAGGGATTGTACATGTCTATAGAAAGGCTAAAACCCACGAATTTGTGCACCCAAAAGATTGTGTGAGTCAACATTGTTGAGGCCATTGTTGGTTAGCACTATGTGCCTTTTCCATGTCATGGTGCAGAGACCATCGAAGAGTGTGTGGGCGACTTCGTGTTATGGAATCTCTCTGAGATGAAGCATTTTGTTCCATAGGTACACCTAAATGATATGTTGTTGTATATATCATACTAGCTTATATTATTTCCATCCATATATTAATTGTGATTAATTGTTTGTTATAGGTTCAAGGTGTTAAACGTGCCAAGGAAAAAACACAGTCTATGAAGAAATCTGTCGTTTCACGTTCATATCCTTTGAGGGTTCGTGGAATTGAAATCACCTCTCCCGAAATACACAAGAATCATAAGAGACGTTTCATATATTACGTAGGCATGAACTCAATTGCAAAGAATAGACAACATAGGATATGATGAGACAGGCTCAAAATACTCTTTCTGCATTGTGGGTTTCATTAGTTGATTATTGAACAATTATGGTGTAGAGATATACCATTTTCATATGTTTGAACACTATGTTGTTATACATTTCATATCAGACTTTTCATGGCCCTCTGTAATTATTTGATTATTGAATAATTCTGGTGAATAGATATACCATTTTCATATGTTTGAACTTTATGTTGTTATACATTTCATATCAGACTTTTCATGGGCATCTATAATTATTTGATTATTGAACAATTATGGTGAACAAATATACTATTTTCATATGTTTGAAGACATTATTGTTATCCATTACATATCTGACTTTTCATAGCCCTGTAATTGTTTCCTTACGATCAAGAATGTAATGAAGTCCACTTTAAATTTCTAGAACAAGTATTTCATTGAATATATATAACATATTTATTTGTTCCATGTGATTGGAACAAATTAAATGCTAGCATTATTTGTAGTGTTGGAAAATAGACCGTCCCATGTCAATTATTTTGTTATGATAAGTATTTGTTTTGTTACGACCAATAATATAAATGAAGTCCACTTTGAATTTTAGAACAACGATTTGGAAGAGTTGAGATGGAAAATTTCCATTTTTCATGTGATTGTAACAAATAAAATTCTTGCATTGGTTGCAGTGTTGGAAAACACTTTGTCCCCTATCAGTTATTTTCTTATGGAAAGTGTTTATTTCGTATGCTCCCAAAATTAAATTAAGCCCACTTTGAATTTTTGTACAACAACCATTTGGTAGAGTGGAAATGGCATATTTCCTTTTTCCATGTGATTGGAACACATAAAATGCTTGTATTGCTTGTAGTGTTGGAGAACACATTGTCCCTTGTCAGTTATTTCGTTACAAAAAAAATTTATTTCTCACGCTCCAAAAATGAACTGAAGTCCACTTTGAATTTTAGAACAATGATTTGGTAGAGTGCAGATGGAAGATTTCCATTTTTCATGTGATTGTAACAAATAAAATGCTTGCATTGGTTGCAGTGTTGGAAAACACATTGTCCCTTGTACTTATTTGCTTATGGAAAGTGTTTATTTTGTATGCTCCCAAATTGAAATGAATCTCACTTTGAATTTTTGTAGAACTATTTAATAGATTGGAAATGGCATATTTCCTTTTTCCATGTTATTGGAACACATCAAATGCTTGCATTGCTTGTAGTGTTGGAAAACACAATGTCCCTTATTAGTTATTTCGTTACGAAAAGTGTTTATTTCTCATGCTCCAAAACTGAAGTGAAGTCCACTTTGAATTTTAGAAAAATGATTTGGTAGAGTGGAGATGGTAACTTTCCCTTTTTCATGTGATTGTAACAAATAAAATGCTTGCATTGGTTGCAATGTTGGAAAACACACTATCTCTTGTCAGTTATTTGCATATGAAAAGTCTTTATTTTGAACGCTCCCAAAATGAAATAAACTCCACTTTGAATTTTTAGAATGACTATTTATTTCCTTATGATAAGTATTTATTTCTAACGCTCCAAAATGAATTTAAGTCCACCTTCATATTTCATGAAATATTGTTTATTTTATACGCTCCAAAAATGTAATGAAATCCACTTTCAGATTTTATAACTAGTTGGTTGAGTAAAAATAGCATTTCCTTTTTTCATGTCATTGGAAGAAATAGAATGCTCACATTATTTGCGGTGTTGGAAAATGCAATGTCCTATACAAGTTACTTCGTTATGAAAACTTACTTGTGTAAGTGAACTTACTTACAAATGTAAGCACATGCAATGAGCACTTTATATTTTGTAGACTGTAACAAAACAGTGTATTGAAGTTTAGCTTCATATTTTATAAGAATCCTTACTTTCAGGAAATAACCATTTCAATATGGCAATACGTTTAGAACACAAGATGGACAAAAAAAAGTTGCATGATGGAAAACACATAGGGTTATCCCTCACTTCTCAAATGTTGTTCAAAGACAACATTTATAGTTATGCAGACTGCAACAACACAATGTATTGAAGTTCAGCTTCATATTTCATAACAAACCTTACTTGCAGCAAACATTCCATTTCAATATTGTCATACGTTTAGAACACAAGATGCACAAAAAAAAGTTGCATGATGGACAACACAGAAGGTTGCCCCTCGCTTCTCAAATGTTGTTCAAAAACAGCAGTTACTGTTATGCAGACTATAACAACATAATGTATTGAAGTCCAACTTCATATTTCATAACAACCCTTACTTGCAGCAAATATTCCATTTTAATATCGTCATACATTTAGAACACAAGATGCACAAAAAAAAATTGCATGATGGAAAACACATAGGGTTGTCACTCACTTCTCAAATATTGTTCAAAAAAAATAGTTACTATTATGTAGATTGTAACAAAACAGTGCATTGAAGTTCACCTTCATATTTTATAACAACCCTTACTTGGAGCAAACATTCCATTGCAATATCATCATATGTTTGGAACACAAGATGCACAAAAAAAATTACAGAATGGAAAAACATACAAGGTTGTCACTCACTTCTCAAATCTTGTTCAAAGATAACAATTATTGTTATGCAGACTGTAGCAAAATAGTGCATTGAAGTTCACCTTCATATTTTATAACAACCCTTATTTGCAACAAACATTCCATTGTAATATCGTCATATGTTTGGAACAAAAGATGCACAAAAAAATTTGCACAATGGAAAAAACATACAAAGTTGTCACTCACTTCTCAAATCTTGTTCAAACACAACAGTTACTATTATGTAGACTATAACAAAATAGTGCATTGAAATTCACTTTCATATTTTATAACAACCCTTACTTGTAGCAAACATTCCATTACAATATCGTCATATGTTTGGAACACAAGATGCACAAAAAAAGTTGCAAAATGGCAAAACATACAAGGTTGTCACTCACTTCTCAAATCTTGTTCAAAGACAATAGTTACTATTATGAAAATTGTAATAAAATAGTGCATTGAAGTTCACCTTCATATTTTATAACAACCCTTACTTGCAACAAACATTCCATTGCAATGTCGTCATATGTTTGGAACACAAGATGCACAAAAAAGGTTGCAGAATGGAAAAAAATACAAGGTTGTCATTCACTTCTCAAATCTTGTTCAAAGACAACAATCACTGTTATGTAGACTGTAACAAGATAGTGCATTGAAGTTCACCTTCATATTTTATAACAACCCTTACTTGCAACAAACATTCCATTGGAATATCGTAATACATTTGGAACACAAGATACATAAAAAAATTGCATGATGGAAAACACACATGGGTGTTACTCACTTCTCAAATCTTTTTCAAAGACAACAGTTATTGTTATGCAGATTGTAACAGAACAATACATTGAAATTCACCTTCATATTTTATAACAACCCTTATTTGCAGCAAACTTTCCATTGCAATATCGTCATATGTTTGGAATACAAGATGCACAAAAAAAGTTGCAGAATGAAAAAACATACAACGTTGTCACTCCTCAAATCTTGTTCAAAGACAACAATTACTGTTATGTAGACTATAAAAAAACATTGCATTGAAGTTCACCTTCATATTTTATAACAACCCTTATTTGCAAGAAACATTCCATTCCAATATCATCATATGTTTGGAACATAAAATGCACAAAAAAATTTGCAGAATGAAAAAACATACAAGGTTGCCACTCACTTCTCAAATCTTGTTCAAAGACAACAATTACTGTTATGTAGACTGTAAAAAAATAGTACATTGAAGTTCACATTCATATTTTATAACAACCCTTACTTGCAGCAAACATTCCATTGGAATATCATAATACATTTGGAACGCAAGTTTCACATAAAAAATTGCATGATGGTAAACACACAGGGTTGTCACTCACTTCTCAATTCTTGTTCAAAGACAATAGTTACTGTTATGCAGAATATAACAAAACAGTGCATTGAAGTTCACCTACATGTTTTATAACAACCCTTATTTGTATAAAACATTCCATTGCAATATCCTAATAAGTTTCGAACACAAGATGCACAAAAAAATAGTTGCATGATGGAAAACACATAGGGTTGTCCCTCACATCTCAAATCTTGTTCAAAAACAATAGTTACTACTATGCAGACTGTAACAACATAGTGTATTGAAGTTCACCTTCATATTTTATAACCTTTACTTGCAGTAAACATTCCATTGCAATATCGTCATATGTTTGGAACACAAGATGCACAAAAAAAATTGAAGAATGGAAAAAACATACAAGGTTGTCACTCACTTCTCAAATCTTGTTCAAACACAACAATTAATGTTATGCAAACTATAACAAAATAGTGCATTGAAATTCACCTTCATATTTTATAACAAATGTTACTTGCAACAAACATTTCATTACAATATCATCATATGTTTGGAGCACAAGATGCACAAAAGAAGTTGCAAAATGGAAAAACATACAAGGTTATCACTCACATATCAAATCTTGTTCAAAGACAATAGTTACCGTTATGTAGACTGTAAAAAAACTGTGCATTGAAGTTCACCTTCATATTTTATAACAACCCTTACTTGCAGCAAACATTCCATTGCAATATCGTCAAATGTTTGGAACACAAGATGCACAAAAAAAGTTGTAGAATGGCAAAAACATACAAGGTTGTCACTCACTTCTCAAATATTGTTCAAAGACAATTGTTACTGTTATGCAGACTGTAACCAAATAGTGCATTGAAGTTCACCATCATATTTAATAACAACCCTTACTTACAAAAAACATTCCATTACAATATCATCATATGTTTGGAACACAAGATGCGCATAAAAAGTTGCAAAATGGAAAAAACATACAAGGTTGTCACTCACTTCTTAAATCTTGTTTAAACACAACAGTTACTGTTATGCAGACTATAACAAAATAGTGCATTGAAATTTACCTTCATATTTTGTAACAAACCTTACTTGCAGCAAACATTCCATTACAATATCGTCATATGTTTGGAACACAAAATGCACAAAAAAAGTTGCAGAATGGAAAAACATACAAGGTTGTCACTCACTTCTCAAATCTTGTTCAAAGAAAATAGTTACTGTTATGCAAACTATAACAAAACAATGCATTTATTTTCACCTTCATATTTTATAACAACCCTTATTTGCAAAAAATATTCAATTGCAATATCGTCATATGTTTGAAACACAAGATGCACAAAAAAAAAGTCGCAGAATGGAAAAACATACAAGGTTGTCATTCACTTCTCAGATCTTGTTCAAAGACAATAGTTACTATTATGTAGACTGTAACAAAATAGTCCATTGAAGTTCACCTTCATATTTTATAACAACCCTTACTTGCAAAAAACATTCCATTGGAATATCATAATATGTTTGGAACACAAGATTCACAAAAAAAATTGCATGATGGAAAACACATAGGGTTGTTACTCACTTCTCAATTCTTATTCAAAGACAATAGTTACTGTTGGGTGATCCCACAATAGTGGTTTACAATTTTTGGCCAAATTAGACACTGCAATTATTATTTTTAACCAAATCTTCATATTTGGGCACCTATAGCGGCTAAATCGTGAGGAATTTGATGATGAAAACTAGAGTCTCATCACATTTTGTCTGTAGATTCTAAAAATATTTTTTTCAAAATTTTTGGAATCAGATTGCACTTTTTTTTCCATCTCCCACGAAAACTGGTTTTTTCAGAAAACAACATTTTTAAAAAGTGACACTCACCGTATGCAACATGACTTTTTTTGTATAAAGGATAAAATTCTAATTTTTCCAAATTTAGATTTGTAACTACGATATCTAACACTTGCATTTGGTCTTGTAGTTTTTTATTGAATATTTTTTCCTTAATCAAGTTTCAAAGTCAAACCAATTGCAATTCAGACATAGGCGGACTGTATACAACACAACTTTTTTTGTATGTATCGAAATTCAATTTTATTTTTTTTAATGGATCAAGGACATCAATACCCAATCTCAATGTATTTTTTAAAATTTTATTTTGATAATCTGCTATTTTTCCATATGTGCAAAACAGAGAGTTTGACTTTCGATGAAAAACCTATGTTTAATAAAACTAAAAAAACACATACATAATAAAACCAAAACATATTAAAATTTAATTCGTTGGATAGCTCATTCTGAGGACTACCATCTTCCAGTTGGGTTTGTGAAGTATCCTCCATTTTCATCCTCAACCCAAGCTTCAAAGGGCAGAATTCTGCTAAAATTTGGTGGAAGAGGGGGAGAAGGGCAAAAAAGGGGGCTTTGAGCGAACCCCCCTTCGCTCGAAAGGGTGAAGGGGGTTTTGTTCAAAGGGGTGTTCACTCGAACCCCCCTTTTTTTTGAATTCCCCATAAGGGAACGTGGCATCACAGGGTTCGAGCGAACCCACCATGCAAAAGGGGGTTCGCTCGAACTAGGGGTTCAACCGAACCCCTCTTTTGGGTTCATGCAAACCCCCTAGTTTGAACGAACCCTTTAAAACATAAAATTTTTAATGCGTGAAATTTTTTTCAGATTTTCTTCGTCATAAAAATTGTACACCACTATTATGGGTTTACCCTATTATGCAGACTATAACAAAACAGTTCATTGAAGTTCACCTTCATCTTTTATAAAAACCCTTATTTGTAGAAAACATTCCATTGCAATATCGTCAAATGTTTGGAACACAAGATGCACAAAAAAATTTGCAGAATGGAAAAACACATAAGATTGTCACTCACTTCTCAAATCTTATTCAAAGATAACAGTTATTGCTATGCGGATTGTAACAAAACAATGTATTGAAGTTCACCTTCATATTTTATAACAACCCTTACTTGCAGCAAATATTCCATTGCAATATCATCATATGTTTGGAACACAAGATGCACAAAAAAAATTGCAGAATGAAAAAACATACAAGGTTGTCACTCACTTCTCAAATCTTGTTCAAACACAACAATTACTGTTATGCAGACTGTAACAAGACAGTGCATTGAAGTTCACCTTCATATTTTATAACAACCCTTACTTGCAAAAAACATTCCATTGGAATATCGTAATACATTTAGAACACAAGATACACAAAAAAATTGCATGATGGAAAACACACAAGGTTGTCACTCACTTCTCAATTCTTGTTCAAAGACAACAGTTACTGTTATGTAGATTGTAACAAAATAGTACATTGAAGTTCACCTTCATATTTTATAACAACCCTTACTTGCAACAAACATTCCATTGCAATATCATCATATGTTTGGAACACAAGATGCGCAAAAAAAGTTGTAGAATGGAAAAAACATACAAGGTTGTCACTCACTTCTCAAATCTTGTTCAAACACAACAGTTACTGTTATGCAGACTATAACAAAATATTGCATTGAAATTTACCTTAGTATTTTATAACAACCCTTACTTGCAGCAAACATTCCATTACAATATCGTCATATGTTTGGAACACAAAATGCACAAAAAAAATTGCAGAATGGAAAAACATACAAGGTTACCACTCACTTCTTAGATCTTGTTCAAAGACAATAGTTACTATTATGTAGAATGTAACAAAATAGTGCATTGAAGTTCACCTTTTGTAGCAAACATTCCATTGGAATATCGTAATACGTTCAGAACACAAGTTTCACAAAAACAATTGCATGATGGAAAACACAGGGTTGTCACTCACTTCTCAATTCTTGTTCAAAGACAACAGTTACTGTTATGCAGACTGTAACAAAATATTGCATTGAAGTTCACCTTCATGTTTTATAACAACTCTTACTTGCAGCAAACATTCCATTGCAATATCCTAATACGTTTCAAACACAAGATGCACAAAAAAACGGTTACATGATGGAAAACAAATAGGGTTTTCCTTCACATCTCAAATCTTGTTCAAAGACAACAGTTACGATTATGCAGACTGTAACAACACAATGTATTGAAGTTCACCTTCATATTTTATAACAACCCTTATTTGCAACAAACATTTCATTTGAATATTGTAATGCGTTTGGAACACAAGATGCACAAAAAAATTTGCAAGATGGAAAAACATATAAGGTTGTCCCTCACTTCTCAAATAGTGTTCAAAGATAACACTTTCTGTTATGCAGATTGTAACAACAGAGTGTATTGAAGTTCACATTCATATTTTATAACAACATGATGTATTGAAGTTCACCTTCATATTTTATCATCAAAAAAGCCATTGAACTTATTAGATTTGTGTTGCTTTGCCTTAATGACTGTCATCTCTCTGAACAACAAAATGCATAAATATTCAACTTAAGCTTCAGATTTTATAACAATATTGAAAAAGACCTTTATATTTTATAAAAATGCCAACTTGCAACAAACATTCCATTTCAATATCATAAGATGTTGCGAACATAAAATGCACAAAAAAAAGTTGCAGGATGGACAACAAATAGGGTTGTGACAATGTTTTGAAATATTTTCATATTTGTCTCAGATAAACAATTCCCATCACACAATCAAATGTAAAAACATTTTGAGTCAATATTATAGATTGTGAAGAAAATTACAAGCCACATATATACTGCTAACACTGAGAACTATGTCAACCATTTACGAATAGGTATAATTTATGTGTTCTCAGCATCCAGAAGGATTTACCACAATCTGATTGGCAAGGTGGAATTGATAGCATACAACATTGGCACCCCGTAATACACATGTAGTAGCCTGAACGATGGTCTGACATGGTGGATCTCGAACCTGACAATGTGGTTGAATTTGAAGACAAATAACAACCATTCCTCCACATGAGCCATGTGATTGCTAATTAGAGATTCCCCCTTAAGGAATCTCATAAACCTCATGCTCAGCTCGTTCATAAGATTGTGCTTGTGTATGATTACAGTTGGTGGAATGCATACCTCCAGATGCATCCAGCTAGAAAGAGGTCTCAAATTTCCCAGTAAAGAGACATTGACCAATCACATAAATTTACAATCTCTATTTGTAGATTATAATATTGAACATCCATGCCCATTTTTTCTCATACACCAAAGACGTTAAAGAAGTGAGAATAATTATGGTAGTTCAAATCAGTGCTCTTTGGCCATTTTCTATCAATTCTCTTTAACATTTTTTCCAGTAACCTGTACGGGATACTCAGTTATTCAATACGAGCAATAATATTACATGGAAGATAATGGTGGTATTTGGTCAACCAACTCGCGACCCATGCTCATGAACAGTGTGACATCTTCTATACAATCAGAGCAACAGGTGCTAAAATGCCTAAAATAAAAGACAACATAACTTTTTTTGAATGTACAACTGCATTTTCTAAGTAGAAAGACACTGCCAATGCAATGGAAACATTGAAAAGAAGCAAGTAAAGTGGAAGATATAGATAATATTTTCACTAAAGATATTGTACCTATTCTTCGTAAAGCAACATGTGCAGTTTCTCCAATTGGCATATGGCAATGCACAAGTGGAACAACGGGAGTTAAAATGCCTAAAATGAAAGACAACAAATTTTTTAGCAAATACAACAACATTATCTAATTAGAAAGGCACTTTGTATGCTAGCTTCTCTAAATCCAAATCAAGGCTTGATTCTTGCAATGGTTATGATAAGTAACAGTAGAAATAAAATAAACAAAGTTAATACTCAGGGAAAAAGAGAACAACAAAAAACATCAGAAAGTTTTATATTTAATTGATTTTCAAAAAATAGAGTACACTTGTATATTATGCGGCCTACTAAACTTGTTTGTTTATGCATACTTAAATAAAGAATGGTTCCAATATAATGAAATTAGTTTTGAAACATTTGGAGTGTACAATACAGTTGCTAAAAAAATTGAAAGTGAAACAAAAAAACTTTTCATAATGAACTAACTATGTAGGGACAGTGTGTTTTCCAACAATGCAAAAGACTTGACCATTTATCTAAAACAACCACTGCATGTAACATAAAGACTCAAAATAGACTAAACATGTAAAACAACCTTTGCATGTGATGCAGGAGCATCTTGACAATATTATGATTCTAGGAAGCAAATCTTGAAGGTTGATCATTTTTTTATGTTTTAACATGTTCAAGGGTCATTTAAGTAATTTTCCATTTATTGAAGTCATTAGGAGGGTCAATATTGAAGGTTTTGTGTCAAATTTGGTAAAATGTAAAAGTTGTCAACACAAATTTGCAAAGTTGAAAAAATGCAACATAGGAAGGTGAAGAGTTGCATTAGTTTCATTCGCTTGGAAAGTAGTTAGAAACTGAAAGGTCGTGATTAGTTTCCTTTAAAAATCCCTTGTAACCAATTGAGAAGGTGTGGGTGATTGAGATTTGAGGAATGAATAAGGAAAACCTCTATTTTTTATGCATTTTCTACAAAATTTTATTGTTTCAAGCCCTTGTACAAATTTGTACGAGTAGGTATGCATGTTTAAGTGAATAACGGTACATCCAATCACCATCCATTTCTAATTGGTTTCATGCAAATTGGTATTAATTTGATTAAGATATTAAGATTTTACTGTAGACTGCTAAAACCTTGTTCTAAGGTAAACAAAGATAATGGAAATTGTGCTTCTCTCGTTTTGGCCAATGGAAATTCTCAATTCTTGGTGAAGACACTATTTTTTGTATGTACCTTCATATTTCAGAGGTCACAATTGAAGTGGTGAAGGAAAACGTGTGGAAAGGTGAAGTTCCTTGATCGAAAATTGTGTTACAGTCCAAAAAATAGAGTGTTCAAGAAGCCTAAAACCTAGGGTTTAAAAAAATGATTATGGAAATGAACACTTGATAGATTATTAAGCTTTAACATACCTAATTTTGTGGGATCCAAGCAATGGTTAGGAGAAACTGATGGTGGAGATAGCATAATCAATAAGCCTTATTTGGGTTAAGACCTAATTAGGCCTAATTTGCACATTAACAGTCCTAATTTGATCACTGCTTTCCAAAGTAACATATGTTGGTTTTCAAATATGTTTTAAAACTCTCTAAAGGGTATCCAAAAAGATAATCACAGTCTGAAGGAGGGATCTGAATTAAAAGATAGGTTTGACAGTCTTGATTTCAATGACTACTAGGAATTTGAATAGCCAATGAAGGAAATGGGAATGGTGTGTAAGGGCATACCTTGTGAAGAGTTTTATTTTTCTATTTTAACTCAAATAAAGATGTCTTAAGCATTGAGTACTGTAATTCCCAAAAGAAATAACACAAGAAATCCTTGCAATTCTTTTTTTTGAGACACTACTTGGGTTTCTCTCACACAATGCACACCCTTTTCTTATTTGACCAGTATCATCTCCTCACCAAACATTCACCTAATGGTTTACCCTCACATGAGTTATGTCCACTTAAAATAATTCCCTAGTGGTGCATGTTGATGGTCAACACAAGCATCCATGAAATAAAACTCCCTAGTCCTAATAAGGAAAGAGGTTTTCTTTATTAGAGGAGGCATCTTCCTGCAAACCTCTTGTTTAAACAAATCTATATTAAATATTTATCTTATATGTATGCTACTATGCTCTCAAATATTGATTGACTAATAATCAATTTTGATTGGTGAGGCCAAATATGTTATTAAGGACAAATTAATAATAAGTCAATAAATGAATGTAAATTGATTATTCCATTTCTAGTATAAGGAGATCCTTTACAGATTTTATACTAGCTGATATGTAGATTTTCAGAGTTACATAATGACACAAGACATTCAACTCAAAACAACCATTTCTGAGTTAAAATATTCTTATTCTACTCTATTCCCTTTGTCTTTATTCACTTCTCATAATTAGTTATAAACGATTATAGGGATTTGCCTACTTTCATATTTATTTTTAAATAACATCAATTATATCCTGAATAATTAACTAAACATCATTGTTTCAATGCATACTATTAAGTTGTGAAATCCATAGTTATTTTATTCTAATGGTCTAGTTCAAAGGATGTTATATATATCCCCCCTACCCCATTTTCCATATTAACTTATCCAATTTACCACTACAATAACAATATTATATGAGGAACTAGATTGGTGGTATTAATTTGACCTAGTGTTCTGATTCACAAAGAATGGTTGGTAGATTACTTGATAAATATTATAACATAAACGATCAACCAAATTTTATGAGTATAATTGAGACAATAATATTGTATTCCAATTTTACTAATTTGGTTTTAAGAAACATCGGCTATCAAACAATGATCAGCCAGATATAAATATTTTAATGCACCAATGCATAAATTTATGACTCATTGACTCTTTTCTTACCCAATGTAATGCCCAATAATTCTTGAGCAGAAAATTATTAAGTTAAACACAATTTTTTTTTAATGGTAAAAGTGTCACGCCTTAGCTTTGACCAAAAGGCAAAAACACAACTAAATATATATTGATATAAGCATTATCCAAAATTAATAATAAGTATTACCCCAAAATAGTATTAATAAAAATATTATCTATTATTATACTTGTCATTTTTTATTTATTTTTATTATCAATTAATCTTAATCTTAACACTGATAACATTAACATAAATATATGTTTATATAAATATGAATAAGAATATAAATATAAATTAAATTGAGTATATATAAAATCCCTTCCCTTTCTTTTAAAATACTAACTAATAAAAATACTTTTATATCTAATTAAATCCCCTCTTTAATTACCTATTTCTTTATTTGATGACTTATCTTTTATATATAATTTTACATATATAAAAAACTTCCACTTTCTCTATTTTGTCTATCTTCTCTTTAATACGTTATGTATAGAATTTGAAAACATAAAGATATAGTTTATATATAAGAGGGCATGCTAATTTTACGGAAGACTCTTGTTTTAAATAATAGACTTTAAAATTATTGCTAGTCTTTTTCTACTTGACCATATTCCCCGTATTACTCGTATTACTTATATTAAAGCGGTAAAGAGTGACGTTTCAATTGGACATTTATAGTCACTTGGATATATAGTAATATATGTTGCTGAGAAAAATAATTAACTATATACTGTCATGCAAATGATTTTATTATTTCCGTTGAATTCTTTACTTCTTCTTGTTCGAAAGAATTGATATGTGCAACATGTTGCATCATATAATTTTGCTACAACCATTGATATATGCAACAGATTTTAAATATTAATTTTGGTACAACCACATCAAGAAATATGTTTTTTTTTAAACAACATTTATAGAGCATAATACTCAATAAATAAAGTGGAAAGTTAGGAAGCGTTTATATTGACAACTTTTCAAAGACTTATTAAAATTGATAATTTGAGACTTTACAAAATTATTTATTTTAATTGTAACGAGAAGATTAAAAGAAAGGCTTACCTTAACAGTTGCCTCTATTTGCATTCCTTAACTGCTACGTGGCACATGCAATTTTAACTAATCTGCCCTAATTTCCTACGCCAGAATTCCTTCAACCCACAACCCTAAATAATCTTCTATCTTTTCTTCCAGAGATTGAGCAGAAAGAACATCATGGGCGGCGGCATCGTGCACAGGCATGACCTGTTGAACGGGTTCCAGAAGTTGAATAAAAGGAAGTGCATCGCCTCAAGATTGTATTGCAGCAAGGGCATATAGATTATTTTGGAAGCAGTTGAGCCTGAGCAAAGGTGCTTCAACATTTTATGGAGGGCAATGGGTTTATTTTGGCCACAGGCTAAATATCTCCATGATACATGTCCTTAGCTGCCCTCTGAGACCTCCATCTAATTACTGAGGGAGTAGGGAAGGAACTATGGGGCTGCCCTCAAAGAGACTATCAGCCTTCAGGGTAAAGCCTCAAGTTTCAGATTTAGAGGCATTTTTTTTTTAATTGAACACAGATGCACAGTATTATTTATTTAGTGGTATCCCTTACTCATTTTTATATTTTAATTAGAATTCCATATTATAATATGTGGGTTTCAACTTGTTACACCAGCCATGGGTCAATACCTAATGGTGAAAATCCACGGCCTACTCAAGGCCCTTAATGGGATTTATTTATTTATTTATTTTTAAATTACTTTCTCTTCTTTAAAATTTTATATTTATTTATTAATGGGTGCTTATTCTTGAATCTCCTTGTAGGAACAAAAGGAAGAAGATAGATCAATTGAGAAGATTAGATCTCAGGAAAAGGAAGAAGTTGTATAACCCATCCTAAAAACTACACGTCTGGATTTATCTAAAGATCTATAATTTTAGAAAGAACACTAACCATTCATTATTAATACATGTTTGATAGGTTCAAATGATTTTCAGCTAGATAAAGTAAAAAGGATTAAATTTGACATTTGCAACTATGTATTAGGAACCTATAGTGAATGAGTTTTATTTTGTTTCCAAAAATAATTACATGTGAAAAGATGTATCAAAATATTTCCATTTTTTAAGACGAGTCTACCCTCTCACTACAGTTTCTCTACTTGCATATTTTACTGAAATAAACAGTGCAAACAACTTAGAATCTCATAAACAATACATTTTAAGAACCTTCATACACCTTGCATGATTTTATGTTATTGTTCATTATTATAATACAACTTTTTGTTTGCATCTTTCATCAATAACTTTATAAGATAATTATTTTCAAGCTTAAAACATAGCCTTGTCCAAGAAGTTAGGTAGATAGAGAGGAAACTTCAGTTATCAAATTTGCAGACTTGAAACTCATTCAGCCAAAGAGAAAGCCTGGACTTTAAGCCAATCAATAGGAAGGTAAATCTCTCCACCCTTCCATATTAGCATCATCAAGCCAAAAAGGGCTATAGCCAACACTCAAGCCAAGAGAAACCATCGAAGACCCTTCAAGTTCCTGTGACCAAAACTTTTGGCAAACAACATACAGCTTCCACACAGTTCACACACAACAAGGCTCATTGTGGGTTCAAACACAAATGGGTATATCAACACAAGAAGTAGAATGTTGCTATCCTCACTGGGAAGACCTATTTACATACAATTATTCCAGAAACACACTTCGATTTCATTACCCCTATCACTTGCAATAACAACAATGGAAACTTACAACAACCAAGGGAAACTTGCAGCAAAAAAAAAAAAACTATATTAGAAATTGCAACAACATGAAACAGTAAGAGAAACTTGCAGAAACTATACTATACCAAAAATCTACCTCATACTAGTAGCGCAGCCTTTTCTCCTTCTCTCGCCAAAGATTCAACTCCCACCTTTTCTCCTTCTCTCGCCAAAGCTTCAACTCCCACCATTCAACAACCCCAAATAATGCCTCAAAATCACTTTTTATCTCCTCCTTTCATGACTAACCCTAAACACTTGGGTAGATATTTAAAATTCACCTAACTCCTTTTTCCCTAAGAAAATTAAAATAATCACTAGGTCACACAAAACATAATACATATCTCAACAATCACATCATTAGCACATAACTTCACATTGTGAAGTGGGGATAGCTAGTGTCTTGGTGATTCTCTCACCTTCCATTGACCGTTTATACTCCTGCATACTTTCATCATTTTTAATACTCCATCATGAAATAATTTAAATGACATATTAAAATCAAAGTATTGATTGAATGATAATTAAACTTGCTTACCTTGATAGCATGGATGATTGTAGACCAATCTTGAACGTTTGAGGGAAATATTTTTGTCACTAAATTTAGCACTTTATAACGCTAATTGTACCCATAATATTCAAAATGTCACCTGAACATCAAAACAACATTCTTCCTATACAATTTCACTTTTACTTACAAAAATGACCATTATGATGAAGTAAATCTATTAACACGATAAATTATAGTTTGCATGATTAATCATAGCATAGCCATATATAGCTCTAAAGAGAACAATGTGAGGGAAGTGACATTCCAAATAAAACTTTACTAAGTTCATAGAATTTGTATCACAATAGTATGACCAATGTTTATGGCAAAGTTGGTCTTTTTCCTGTCAATATTAAATTCATAAAATACAAAATTCAGCAATAATAGCAATCTATCTAAACTACCTTCCTTTCCTACATGATTACAAGGTAGACAGTCATATAAGAGGGTTAATAATAATCTTAGGTTAATGTTTATCCACGATACACCCCACCCTTGTCAAAGGGGCTATCCTATATATTTCAATTGCAAGTTGTTCAACCAATTCATGAAATGTGGATACAAGGCAGACTAATAAGATTAACAAATTTGACAATCACTTTGGATGATGGAATCTCAAGAGATAAATGTATGGTACCAAACAATCCTATAAAAATCATATGATACTGAACACATGCTACCATATTAATTAGGCATCATGTGCATTGCATGTTCCCCAATAGTTCTAAATTCAATAGTTCATTCATTTAACTCGATCAATTATTGTTAAAAGGAAAAATAGTACAATAGTACAATTTAAGTATTCGTAACTATCCTACAAAAGGAGGGCCTTACAAGTAGGTTGGTTGTGCCTTGGAAAATAAATTTTGTGTTTGAGTGCCATGGTAGCACATTAAGGACAGTCATGGAGAAATGATGAAAATATGAAAGGGAAGACTTGGTAAAGGTTTGTTTTGTTTGAATTAAAGATTCTAAGGAGTCTAAAGATGGTGATTAAACTGGATTGGGTCTGAGAAGTTGAAAACCTAAATTGAGCTATGTTGAGAGTATTGTCTTTGTGAAGATTTCTTGTGGGATTGAAGCCCACTGTTGTGAAATATGCCTCAACAAAATGCATTTGAGATTGGTGAATTTTTTTGCTTGCATCAACATGTAACATTTGTTATTACGATTGGAAAAGACTAACAAAAAATGAAAGAACAAGAACAATAATAGAAGAAACAAATGGAGCAGTGTAGCATCAATTGCCAATAGCTTAATTGCATTCTTGGATTGTAGGATACATTAACATTTTTAAGATGAAATAGGTGACTGGGAAAGTGTGTAGGGACAATGTGTTTTCTAACAGTGCAAAGACTGACCATTTTCAGTGGTAACGAAACAAAAAATTTCACAAGGAAAAAAGTGACATGGGACAGTATGTTTTCAGCAGCGCAAACACTGTGACCATTTTCAATGACATGGGACTATGAGAACACTTGAAAAGAAGCGAGTAATGTGAAAGGGATAGATAAAATTTTGACTGAAAAGACTCTTCTTGCTCTTCACGGGTTGAGGAAGGACTGCATGCACTATGCTTACCTATAGACGAAGGTTCACTGAAGTATGCTTGTGCAATCCTTAGTAACTCTTGAAGAAGCAACAGAGTGAATGCATGTTGGCCAACATCAGCTTGTCATCGTAGCCAAATTTTTATAAGGAACCATGGTATTGCATAATTTCATACCAAAAATTGGACTTACATACGCATAGCTATTAAATCTGAACCATACCTTCCATTGGGTTTACACTCATGAAAGACACTCGTCGGCGAGGACTCCTTTCTCCAGATTGGAATGTTGAAGTGAACAAAAAAGGCCAAAAAATAAATTAGAAATTTTATGACATGGTAGAAGCACATATTGGAAAAATAAATCTGCAACACCATTTCCTATTACAATATAGAAATTGAAATGGGTTTTCTCATAGTCACTCGTATTAGATGTATCCTCTGCCACATCCATAGTAGCTGCTCCTGAAGCCTGACATCGCATATTGATATTCATTGGAGCTATTGTTCGTGGAGAAGGGAAAGGAGTCATACAGAGGAGTTCAGTAATCTGAGTGTTCTGTAGCACGCTTCGTACGACGGGTTGCACGTCGACGACGATCCCTGCTTGTACGAAACCATGGACGTATGAAAATGGTGCTAATTGCAGCTTCATCAAGATCGAGAATGAATTCAAAAGGAAATGCATTTGATTGTTGTAGGTCCTATAGAAACCTCTCCACACACTGTGCATATGATTGCACCTATTGTAGACACTGTGGCGGTGTACACATCACTTTGTTCAAGATTTGGTTTGTGTCATTCCAAATACACATTTTGAGCATGTGTTCATGATATACATGAGTAATAGAAGGATCTTGTGTAGGGGTGAGAAGAATAGGATTATTTTCTTCGACGCCCCTTGTGACAATGTCTCATTCAAATCTATCCCTCTATCAATTGGTTGAACTCCCGTCTGAATGAACACACACAAGAAACTTGTATTAGGAAGTAGAAAATACAAAACACAATTGACTCCCATAAAGTAACGCAATTTAAATTGAAATTCACTTACCATGGACCACCCCTTCAACAACAAATGATATTTTAATCAAGCCAGCAACCTTCAAGACATGTTTGCAAGTGTTCCCCTGCAAACTCCGAAGGCACTCACAAACAAAAAGGTACTCGCCAAATTTATGAACAAGGTAGTGGTCAAACCTACTTTGAATTTTCACCCAGTACCATCCAGGATGTGTTTCATCGAGAACACAATGATCGTCCAAAATTGCCTTGGCCTGCTCCAAACTAGATCGCATATTTAGAAACTTATAGTTCGTTGAAAAACCATAATACTGTAACTTTTCCTTTTGCCTATAGAATGGTTCCATTTTATAGACAAGTGTGTAATATAAATAGTCCATTCTCCTAGAGCATTTGTTAGAATGATCACGCAAGTACCAAGTTTTGAGTAAGCAATGGTATGACTCAATGGCTGCATTTGTATCCTGGTTGGCATGTGGGAATAGTCTATAATTTTTCACCCACATTGCTACGGAAAATCAAATCCAATAGTCAAGTAAACCACAATGTATTGTAGGTAACACCAAATAATGTGAATGGTGTGAATCCTACGAGGTGACAAAAATTTTCAACTCACCAATTCGACCTTCTCCTTCACGCCATGTCTTGTTGAATTACTCTAAAGATTGTGGCTGATCATTGAACTCCTCAAAGAAAGAGTTCAATCGCTGAGTGACACTATCATTGTTGTCACCGGTTGCCATCATGATCATGCCAAGTCTACAGAATATGTCCATTTCCCTTTCCTTGGCTACATACTTATATACATTCCTCAACCAAGCCCTTTGAACATGCCAAAGGCATAGCAACACATGACATTGAAAGGCAACCCTAATAGAGAATACAAAGGATATTTTTTACCACTTATCTACAAGAGAAAGTGGCATTGAAAATAAATAACAAATGAGAAAGATACAAAAATAAACAAAGAGATGCACATACAGTATGGCTTGGATTTCTGCAGTCGCATCATCAATAAAAAATGCATTGATTCTTCAGTCGAGTCTGGCTCTTCTTCCATGGTCATGCAATATGCGTAGCCACACAGAGATGTCCTCAATCTTGTTTCGTGTGGACACTACCCACGCAACTGGAACACCACTCTATTGCTTGTCGAAAATGAGCAAAGAATACAATGAAAACTGTATACATAACAACTCAACATGAGCATTGTCAGGTTTATAGCCAACAAGATCATTGAAAATATGAAGAACTATTTGTGAATGTTTGTAAGGCCTTACCCCATATTTGTTAGTGGAAAATTTGGAATCCACCGACATGACTGAATTGTGTGAGTGGCTAACCATCTTATCCAACATCCATGGTGTCTGAACCCCGATAACGAAAGGTGTATCTTTCTCATTGGGTTGTTGAAAGTAGAAGAATTTTTCAAAGTCTTGTCCATTCCACATCATGATACTTGTCGAATCGACTTTGTGTTTTTGTACGTGAGTAGAACGCACCTTTCGCCAAGAATTCATTACATCCTTTCTTGTAAGGACTTGATCTCTTTTTAACATCGTGCCACATAAGACGAGATTGTTGATGTGTCTATCCATTATTGCATTGACACTGACATCCATGAGCAAAAGGCTTTCAGTATAGCTTTTGCACTCTACGAATAGATTAGCGGCAAAAATAGAATGCCTATCTCCACTTGTGTCACCAATGCTATGGCAAAATTTACCTTTTTTATTGACATGGAACATTTCTTTGTAGATAATATAGGCAATATCGGGTTTGCCATCCATTACCTTTACTATGAAGTGGTATTGACAACCTCACATTTGTGTAAACGTCTTCTATTGTTTCTTCTCTGGATCATGTTGGTATCTATGGTCTGCAGGATTGTATTGACACTAGTAGCTGTGAAGAAGGCATAATATCATCATCTTGAAGAAAGAGAGAGTAAAATATCATTGGACCATACAAATGAATGTTGAAAGATACAAACCTATGATACCAAATTGTTTTGCCATATTTTTTGTCATCAATGGGACGTGTGCTAGTAGGTTCTCTTTTTTTCTTGTCCACAAATTTAGTTTCAAAACCTTCAATGCACATTTCACCGTGAATGAAATCATCAATTCTCATATGAGGAATTGCTACGAAAATGTCAGGGACCCCATCCTTCTTGACAGAAATAGGAGTCTATTGCCAATCAGAAGAGGAAAAAGGAGAGCCTCCATTTTGTACATCTTGCACATCCAATTCATCTTGGTTCTTCCATTTCAAAGGTTTCCCCATTCTACGAAAGGACAGATTGGACGAATATTTAAAATTAGTGTGGATTGTGTCAAGAAAAAGGAAGGAACCATTCATTGAATGTAAATAAAATATGCTTGCATTGTTGTCACCCACATGAAACCAATAGGAGGTTGTCGACTTCAACTAAGGAAAATTAAAGGTGATAGATTGAATCAAGCTACGCACAAAATATAACAGAAATGCGGGCTAGAAATCAAACTGTCTATCTCAACGTACAAGTGGACATAGACAACAACAACAGAAAATGACAACCAAAACCTTTTATGACATAGAGACCGCAAGTAAATTTGCAACCCTGCATGTAAATATAAGAAAGATTTCAGAGTATATGGGGTGTACAAACCTATTTTACCTGAGGAGGCATGTTCTAATATTCAGCCTTCTATTTGGAGTGACTTAACATGAGGAGCAAAAGCACATCTAGCAATTGATGAAATAAACAAGCCAAGGTGTAACCACACGATGAGTGGTTCAACCTGCAACTTTTTTATGTGGCGTAGGAGTGTAACATGCATAATAGTATGTAATTACTTACACAATAGCAACAAAATATGTATTATCATGGGAAGATACATTTGTTGTGGTGTGTGTGGATGTGTTAAAGCAAAGGGAGGATTAGAGGGAAACCAAAACCTTTGATGATAACCTTGTATGTAAAAAGAAAAAGTGCATCCATTGCTGTCAGCAACACCAAAATGATAACATGTTTGTTGCATCTATTGAAATAAAGATGAAATAGTAATGTAGAGAATGGGGAAAGCCAAAAAGGTGTAAAATGTCCTATCAACCATGATGTAAGCGAATGCAGGTTGGAAAAAATATCGTGTAGATGAACCTCCATGTGAACATAAAGACCGCAAGTAAATTCTCAACCTCGCATGTAAATATAAAAAAGATGTCAGAGTATATGGCATGTACAAACCTCTTTTACCTGAGGAGGCATGTTGTGATATTCAGCCTATCCATTTTGCATAAGTTAACATGAGGAGAAAAATCACATCTAGCAATTATTGAAATAAACAAGTGAAGGTTCACCCTAGAACTTCCTATGTGGCATATGAGTGTAACGTGGAAAAGAGTATGCAATTATGTATACAATTGCAACAATAGATGTATTATCTTGAGAAAATACGTTGGTTGTGTTGTGTGTGTATGTGTTAAAGGAGATGAAGGGTTAGAAAGCAATCGAAACCTTTGACGACAACCTTGTATGTAAAAGAAAAAGTGCATCCATTGTTGTCAGCAACACCAAAATGATAACATGTTAGTTGCATTTGTTGAAAAAAAGATGAATCAGTAATGGAGAAAGAGGAAAGCCCAAAAGATGTAAAATTTCCTATCAACCATGATGTAAGTGAATGCAGGTTGGAAAACACAACGTGTAGATGTACCTCCATGCAGACGTAAAGACCGCAACTAAATTCACAACCCCGCATGTAAATATAACAAATATTTCAAAGTATATGGGGAGTACAAACCTCTTTTACCTGAGGAGGCATGTTGTGATATTTAGCCTTCCATTTGGCATGACTTAACATGAGGAGCAAAAGCACATCTAGCAATTCATGAAATAAGCAAGTGAAGGCTGAACCACATGATGAGTGGTTCAACCTGCAACTTTGTATGTGTTAATGGAGAGGAAAGGTTAGAGGGCTATCAAAACCTTTTATGACAACCTTCTATGAAAATAAATGTGCATCCATTGCTACCACCAACACCAAAAGAATAAAAAGTTTTTTGCATCTATTGACAAAATCATGAATCAGTAATGGAGTGAATCAAGAAAGGAATACATGTGTAAATTTCCCTATCAACCATGATGTGAACCAATGCATGTTGGAAAACACAGTGTCTACTTGAACCTCCAAGTGGACATAAAGACCACAGGTAAAATCGCAACCTCACATGAAAAAAGACTAAGACGCCATAGTAGATGGGGTCTACAAACTTGTTTTACCTGAGTAGGCATGTTGTCATTCAGAGCCTTCCATTTGGGGTGAGTTAACATGACTAGAAAAAGTGTATATGACAATTCATGAACTAAAAAAGTGTAGGTTGGGCATTTGGATGAGAAGTCCACCCCTTACTTTATATGTAGCCTATAACCATAATGTGAATAATAACATGTAATTTCTTCTACGACTGCCAAAAATCTATGAACATAAAACTAAAGATGATCAACAAAAGAACATCAAGCACAAAAACAAAATTTCCACCCTTTAGCTTACAAGAAAAAATATAATTGGAGGTTGGAAAACACAGTGCATTAAGAAACCTGCAACCCACATAGTGTTGAAAAACCCTCGATGTATAAGAACGCAAATGGTTGGTCACCCCTTAGCTAAATATGGTTACTTTTATGTATCCCCTTATTGCAACTCCTCTCCAAATTCTCCACCCTTCATCTTTGTACAAACTCAAAAAACTAACTCACAATCCACTATGTTTTCCTAGATGCCTATATTTTAATGATATGACGAAATTGAAACGCAATTCATACTCTAAGTAATAGTTTTGGTAAATTTTCAAGGTGCCCTTTCTTACATTGGTAGTGTAAGGTTTTCATTACACTCGTTTTGTCTATTGGTAATTCAATGTTGGAAAATACTGTGGTTTGAGGAACCTGAGATCTTACAAATACTTCAAGAGGCAGCAGGTACTAGAATGTATGAAATGAATAAGGCAACATCCCTAAAAACACTTGAAAAGAAGCAAAACAAATTGTATGAGATATATAATGTATTGACTGAAGAGATTCTTCCTACTCTTGAGAAGTTGGGGAAGGAGCATTTAAAGTATGTGGAATGGGGAAATAATAGTGCAAAATTGGACACAACAGGTACTAGAATATATGAAATCACAAAGGAATTTGTTGTAAATATACTTGAAAAGAAGTAGACCATAGTGAATGAGACAAATGTACTATATTGATTCAAATAACTGAAACCCAACATTGTGTTTTCCAAATTACAATTATTTTGTGCACTTTATTTTTTCAATCATGTGAAAGTTAAACACAACAATGGAATGTGTGATTTTGAAAACATTCATACTATTTTGTAACATTCCATGTTGCAAAACCGTGGGTGTTAACAAGCCCCACCATGAGACAACCCTTTGCATTTAACAAAAAAATTCAAATAACTGAAACACAACCGTGTTTTTCGAATTACAGTTATTTTGTGCACTTTATTTTTTCAATCATGCAAAATTTAAACACAATAATGGAATGTGTGATTTGGAAGACATTCAAACTGTTTTATAACATTCCATGTTGCAAAAATGTGAGTGTTAAGAAGCAAATAATCTGCGAGCATGAGACAACCATTCACATTTAAACAAGGAGATTGAAATAACTGAAACCCCACAGTGTGTTTTCCCAATTATAATTATTTTGTGCACTTTATTTTTTTAATCATGCAAAATTTAAACACAACAATGGAATGTGTGATTTTGAAAACATTCATACTTTTTTGTCACATTCCATGTTGCAAAACCATGAGTGTTAAAAAACTAGCAACCCACCATGAGACAACGCTTTTCTTTAAACAAGGAGATTCAAATAACTAAAACCCAACACTATGTTTTTCAAATTATATTTATTTTGTGCAATTTACTTTTCCAATCACATGAAATTTAAACAGAACAATGGAAGGTGTGATTTCGAACACATTCATACTGTTTTGTAACATTCCATGTTGCAAAATAGTACATGTTAAGAAGAAAGCAACACACTAGGAGACAACCCCTTACATGTAAACAAGGAGATTCAAACAACTGAAAACCCAAATTGTGTTTTCCAAAATACAACTATTTTGTGCACTTTTTTTCAATCATCTAAAATTTAAACAGAACAATGGAAGGTGTTATTTTGAAAACATTCACATTGTTTTGTAAAACTCCATGTTGCAATGCCCTACGTGTTAAGAAGCAAGCAACCCACCATGAGAAAACCCTTTACATTTAAACAAGGAGATTCAAATAACTGAAACCCAGCACTGTGTTTTCTGAATTACAGTTATTTTGTGCATTTTATTTTTCAATTATGTTAAATTTAAACACAAAATAATGAAATGTGTGATTTTGAAGACATTCATACTTATTTGTAACATTCCATGTTGCCACACCGTGGGTGTTAAGAAGCAAACAACCCAACATGAGACAACCCTTCACATTTAAACAAGGAGATTCAAATAACTGAAACCCCACACTGTGTTTTCCCAATTACAATTATTTTGTGCACCTTGTTTTTTCAATCATGTAAAATTTAAACACAACAGTGGAATATGTGATTTTGAAGACATTCATACTATTTTGTAACATTCCATGTTGCAAAACTGTGGGTGTTAAGAAGCTAGCAACCCACCATGATACAACCCTTCGCATTTAAACAAGGAGATTCAAATAATTGAAACACAACACTGTGTTTTCTGAATTGTAGTTATTTTGTGCACTTTATTTTTTCAATCATGCAAAATTTAAACACAACAATGGAATGTGTGATTTTCAAGACATTCATACTGTTTTGTAACATTCCATATTGAAAAACCATAGGTGTTAAGAAGCAAGCAACCCAACATGAGACAACCCTTTGCATTTAAACAAGGAGATTCAAATAATTGAAACCCAACACTGTGTTTTCTGAATTGTAGTTATTTTGTGCACTTTATTTTTTCAATCATGCAAAATTTAAACACAACAATGGAATGTGTGATTTTCAAGACATTCATATTGTTTTGTAACATTCCATATTGAAAAAAAATGGGTGTTAAGAAGCAAGCAACCCAACATGAGAACCCTTTGCATTTAAACAAGGAGATTCAAATAATTGAAACCCAACAGTGTGTTTTCTGAATTAAAGTTATTTTGTGCACTTTATTATTTCAATCATGCAAAATTTAAACACAACAATGGAAGGTGTTATTTTGAAGACATGCATACTGTTTTGTAAAACTCCATGTTGCAATGCCCTACGTTTTAAGAAGCAAGCAACCCACCATGAGAAAACCCTTTACATTTAAACAAGGCGATTCAAATAACTGAAATCCAACACTATGTTTTCTGAATTACAGTTGTTTTGTCCATTTTATTTTTTCAATCATGTGCAATTTAAACACAAAACAATGCAATGTGTGATTTTGAAGACATTCATACTTATTTGTAACATTCCATGTTGGGGTAAATGCACAAAGTTGGGTCCACGAAACGTGGAAGTTTTTGCCTTAGCGGAAAAAATGAAATCGGCTAAGAAAAAACGGGATCCCAATTTTTAAGAATGGGATCCCGAGCCTGAATCACAAACGGGATCCCGCTTTTTGAAAAATGGGATCCCATTTGCTAGAGGGTCCCGAACTCATAGAGAGGAAACGGGATCCCAGTTTGTAAAGAACGGGATCCCGATTTGTAAAAAATTACAAACCGGGATCCCGTTTCGTAAGACTATTTTTTTTTTTTAAATGAAGAAATCTTCATTTTCATCTGCGCGCACGGGATCCCGGTTTGAGAGCGACAACGACTCCCAGAAGACCTCCAGGTACCTGTACTCTTCCTCTCTTTTTTGCATTTTTACATTCGAAATTGAAATTGTTGATAAATTTACTGTTTCAAGCATGTTTATTTCAATTTTTATTTACATTTTAAGCATTTTATTTCGTGTTATTTTTGAAATGAGAAATTGTAGAAATAGATTAAAAAAATACGTCAAATTGTGAATATTTTCAATAGAAACAAAAAATAAAACTTGAATTGTATTTTAGAAACAAAATTTAACTTTTGAAACTTGAATTGTTTGATGAAACAAAAAAAAATGAATTTCAAAACCCTAATTAAGCTTTTTGAAATCTCGAATTCAAATCAAAGCAAAAAAAAAGAATTTCAAAACTCTAGTTTGAATTGAAACTAAAAAATTGTATTAAAAACCCTAATTGCTTAGAAATTGAAACCCTGAATTGAATTGAAACAATAAAAATTGCTAAAACCCTAAATTGAAATCGAACAAATCATTTTGATTTTGAAAACCCTAATATTCGAGCTCAAGAAAATTCTTTTGCATTGCTTAAATGTTTTAAATTTGATTTGCATTGTATGGATAAAATGATATGTTATATTTTAGTTTCAATGTTAAATTATAATTAGATTAGAAAAACTTTCCATTTTTTGTGAAATGAGTACATTATTGCTATATGAATTTTCATTTAGAACTATCTTTTATATGAATTTTGATAATTAATTTTAGGTCAAATAATCAGTCTATTAAAAAGATGAAATAAAAATAAAACAAAAATAAAAACACACGCTAAATTCTAAATCTAGCTTCATCTAGGGTCTATTCAAAACCTTAAGTGAGGATTAAATTCAAAATCTAGCTTCATCTAGGGATCTAGGGTTCTTGAATTGAAGTTGAACTACTTAAGAAGAAATGTGGTATTTTGATGAAATGTAAATTAAATTAGGGATGGTAAATAAATCAACTCTCTTTAAAAAATATAGATGTCTATTCTATTAGAGAAAAAATGAGGATTTTGAACAATTAATTATTAGAAATTAAGATTTAAGTTATAATCTATTTTGAAGAAAAATATAGTTTTTAAATACATTTTTGAGAAAAATAATGGTAAGAAATATATAAATTAATTTAAAGAATAGAGTTTAGGACATATGCATAATATTTATTTTTTGTGAAATTAAATGAGAGGGTTACTTGACACATAGAAATTAGTTCTATTAGAAATGAAGATTTAAGTTATTAAGTAGTGACATTTAAAAACACCTAGGGGTGAGTGTTGGATCTCAATTGTCATGTTCTCATAGGTTAGCCCTCATGATAAGATCAAGTTCATGATTATGGAAATGATTGAGGAGAATAGTATTCAAACTTGGAAATGGTGATGCATAATTAGATTAAATTTAGGTCCTCCTATTGAAGTGTTCCTAACATATAGTACTTTCAAAAAATTAAATGATTTGTGAATAATGATCAAGTGTAATTAAATGATAAAATAAAGACAATTGAATGCCTTCGAATACTAAGCAAGTTTAGTTGGCTCATAATGTATTATTAAATGTGTAAGGGATGGAAAATTTTGAATTTAAATTTTAAAATTTTAATGATTAAATCCATGGTTTAGGATTTACCATATATATGTACTTAGAGTATTGGTCTAGGATTTAAATTTTTGCACTAGTTATCTAGACACTAAATAATCTAAATATTTTTGTTTTCTAAGTTCTTTTAGGTTCTTTCAATTACAAACAATCTAAAATAAAATACTTTCAATTCAACATTAACTAATTTTATATTATAAATGTTTTATATCATAAAATTCATTTAAGTGAGTTTAATATTAATGAAAAAATTATTAAATAAAATAATCTTATATTCAATTAAAAAAACCTCCAATTAAAATATACATCAAAATCAATCTTAATCGCACATAATTATGTGTTTCTATTACGGAAATAGTCAATCTATTCATAAAATAAAAAAATATTCATAAACTAGGCACTAACTTGCAACTCCATTATTCCAAGGGCCACCCAAACTTTACCCTAAGTTTGTTAAACCCTAAGCCCTAAACTCTAAAATATAAACCCTCAACACTAAAGCATCCATTTTGTCTTAGGAACTTATAATCAAATTTGGTTGCCTTAGGCAACTCCACCAAATTTGATTCCATTAAGCCATGTCATTTTTTCATAGAACCTTACTACAAAGATCCCCTTAAGCCAAATTTGATTCCCTTAAGCCATGTCATTTTGTAGTAGAACCTTACTACAAAGATCCCCTTAAGCCATCGTATTACTGTAAACCCTAAACAGGCTAAAGAGATCATTTTTTCACCAAATTTTATTCACTTGAGCCATGTCATTTTGTCCTAGGACCTCACTAGACATAGATATCCTTAAGCCATCCTATCACCCTAAATCGTAAATCAATGTCTTAAGGGGTCCTAATATGACATTTCTTAATGGGATCAAAGAAGTTTTTAAAATTTGGTGAAGTTGCCCAAGGCAACCAAATTTAACAATAACAAGATTGTGCAAGATTATAATATGAATGATATTTGAAACAAGACCTATCTCAATCAAATGTTCCACAAGAAAATGTTCTTCACTAAAGCATTCATTTTGTCTTAGGACCTTAAAATCAAATTTGGTTGCCTTGGGCAACGTCACCAAATTTGATTCCCTTAAGCCATGCTATTTTGTCCTAGGACCTCACTAGACATAGATCCCTAGGACCTCACTAGACATAGATCCCCTTAAGCCATCCTATCACCCTAAATCATAAATCGATGTCTTAAGGGGTCCTAATATGACATTTCTTAATGGGATCAAATAAGTTCTTGAAATTTGGTGAAGTTTCCCAAGGCAGCCAAATTTAACAATAACAAGATTGTGCAAGATTATTAAATGAATGATATTTCATGATCTAGGTTGGTCAGTTGAAACAAGACCTATCTCAATCAACTGTTCCACAAGAAAATTTTCTTCACTAAAGCATTCATTTTGTCTTAGGACCTTAAAATCAAATTTGGTTGCCTTAGGCAACTCCACCAAATTTGATTCCCTTAAGCCATGTTATTTTGTCCTAGGACCTCACTAGACATAGATCCCCTTAAGCCATCCTATCACCCTAAATCATAAATCGAAGTCTTAAGGGGTCCTAATATGACATTTCTTAATGGGATCAAATAAGTTCTTAAAATTTGGTGAAGTTGCCTAAGGCAACCAAATTTAACAATAACAAGATTGTGCAAGATTATAATATGAATGATATTTCATGATCTAGGTTGGTCACTTGAAACAAGACCTATCTCAATCAACTGTTCCACAAGAAAATGTTCTTCACTAAAGCATTCATTTTGTCTTAGGACCTTAATCAACTGTTCCACAAGAATCCTATAGGGTACTCCCATGAATCCTATCGTATAGGGTACTCCCATGAATCCTATCCTATAGACCTATCTCAATCAACTGTTCCACAAGAAAATGTTCTTCACTAACTTGCAAGTTCATTATATTCCAAGGGACACCAAAACTTCACCCTAAGTTTCGTAAACCAAATTTAACAATAATTAGATCATGCAAGATTATAATATGAATGAGATAAATCATGATCTAGGTTGATTAATTTATGGTTTAGGGTGATAGGATGGCTTAAGGGGATCTATGTTAAACTCTAAACCATAAACCCTATAACATTCATAAATTGTCTTATATTAATAGTTAATTGTATTTTCATTCAAGTAACATGCCTTAGACATAAATGAGTCTTAAAAGTTTATTTTATCATATGTATTCAATTAGGCCATTTATATTGAATGGTTTAAGGGTATAAATCCTAAACATGTATCTTACATTTTGAAATTACAAATCTAATGCAGGTTCACTCATATCTTCTAGAGATCACATGGATCGATTCAATAATATTCGCAATCAACCTCCACGTCATCCATCTCTACCACCTTCACCTCCACCTCCACCCACTCCACCTCATAATCCCCCACCTCCACCACCTGAAATCGATGGTGCTTGTTTGCAAGAACGAATCAATTCCAATGTTAGAACCATCCAAGATCAAATCAACATTATTCAAAACGAAGAATTTGTCGCACCACCTGTGAGGATGATTGCCAGACCATTGTTGATGTTGTCAGGGCTATGGATGGGATCTTAGATGAGCATTGACAATGGCTAGAGGAGAGGAGAACTTATGTTTCTGAAAAGAAAAATGCAAATAAATGAAGAGATGCAGTAGAGAGCCACAATAGTTTTTAAATTAAGACAATGATCTTAAATAGTTATGAATTTGGTGAACGATGGATACTTTGTGTGATGAATTTGGTGAACGATGGATATTTTGTGTGATGTAAATTTATGATTTTGGTTCTAGATGGATGGTTCTAGATGGATATATATATGCATTAGACATAAAATGAGCTTTTTGTGAATGTTTCAAGTTTATTGTTTACTATGTACACATGTATTAAAATTGCACATATAGTTGTTAAAATTTGAAATTTGTATGTATGTACATAGTTTACTTTAATGATGTATGCATCCAAATTATGCATGGTATTTTTTATTTTAAATGTATGTACATGTTAAATGTATGCACATGTTAATTGTATATATGTTAAATGCATGGTATTTTTTTATTTTAAATGTATGTACATAGTTTACTTGATCAAGTTCAATCAATGTATATGTGTGTTTCAATTTTATATGATCTTAATATATGTATGCATGTATCATATTTAAACAAATTTGCATGTGTGTTTCAAATTTATCTATTTCTTGTAATTTTTTAAGTTTGTATGTTAATTTAGTATAATTTAATAAAGGTGCACACTTATATCTCATATCATGGATGATTTTAATATTGATGATATCATCAATCTACCACCTCAGCCACCTCCACCTCCCCCTCCACAACTTGTTGCATCTAATGAGGCTTGCTTATGAGCACACATAAATGATTAGGTTGCATCAATACATAATCAAATCAATGCTATGCAGAGCCAAGCATTGATTCCACCCCATGTTAGACATTTTGCATTTGCAATGCAAAACATTATGGATGCCATCAAGTGCATTGATTCAAATCTAGATAGGCATAGACGAGACAGAGAATAAATGAGACAATTTTATGTTGATGGTCTCTCTTATAAATAAATATTAGACCTTAAAATAACGAAAGCCTACCTAGCCCCTTACTTTTTTGACCCCGTTACTCAACAGCCCATTCCTGCGAAAAAATCTAGAATATCCATGAGGTGGTGCATACATCCACATATGAGTGCACATTTTTGGGATCGATGGTATATGGTTTTTTATAGTCCCCCACATGCTAATTGGGAGTGCCCATTGTATTTTTTAAGGAAATTATATGTAGTTTGTTATGGGGCAAAAGCCCAATTATTTTGATTTTAAATCATTTTAGGGTGTTGGTGGTGGCATGCCACAACAAAGGTTAGGGGAAAGGGTTGATCCCCAATGCCCTATGAATGCACAACCCCTTGTTGTTGCTCCTGGTCCTCCCATTCCTACACCTATGCATCATCGATCTATGGTCTTGACATTAGGATCCCTTAGTACACTTGCAGGAGACCTTGATCAACATGCTTCTGCGATAGCAGGTGGGGAGCATAGAGACGATAGTGATGGAGGAGTGTTCTATGGAGCTGATCTAAGTTCCACTCTAAGAGTTTTGAGGCCCATCCCACATGTATGTACCAGTTGCCATCAAGTATGCTATGGACCTAATCAGGCCACACCTAGTTCGGGTGGACGTGGAGATTTTGGTGGTTCATTTGGTCACATCAGTTCATTTGTAGAGTTTCTTACAAGAGGCAAACATCCCAAGGACACCGATACACAGGTATAAATATGCATCTACACGTTCATTTTATAAGAATTTTGATGAATGTATATATCAAAGTAAAGTTTGCAATACATTTTAACAATCAATTTGTTTGGTGTGCAGACGATAATAATGATGGGGAAATCATTTGTTCCATGAGTACATACATTGATACCAGTCCTAATCGGCAACCCTTATGGGGTATTTTGATTTCAATTTTTTAAATTATAAATGAAATGATTTTTAACTTGAGTTTTAACTTTATAATTTAATAGCATATATGTTTGAAATATTTATGTTGGTTTAGGCGAGTCAATCGGCTTCCACGTCGATTCTACTCGAGGGGTTGTCGAGAACTCCTCCACTATCGGCCATCAGACCAGGGCTAGGTACATTTATATTGTAAATTATTTAAATTACATTAGTATAGTTACAATTATGAATTTTTAATTCATTGTATATGAAATGTGCATGTACACTTGTAAATATTATAAGCTTGTGTTACATGTCTACATGTATGTCTAGGTTGATACCACAATCAAAATGGGCATCGGGCAAACATTAGATTTTGTGGTTACTCATGAGGCCTCTGATTTTTAGGTTGTTTAAAAAAAATTCTACACAAAATGTGCAAACTTGAATATATATATATATATATTTACCTAATTCAAGTATGTACATGCTTTAACTTTGATCTTGTAGGACTTTGTTAGTGCGACTTTCAGCCCTGACCCAGACATAGTTACACCTCTAGAAGGGCATGCAGAGTAGGCTCCAAATCAAATGGTAATTTAAATATTTTATTATATTTAAATTCAATTATAAATTATATATTGTGAAATATATAACTAAATAATTTCAAATTGAATATTAATATTAATATAATCTGAGCTAATACATGTTTTAAATTCTTTTTCTTTTATAGCATGTGACACATCTAGTAGTTGATAATGTACAAACATGTCCTGCAGAAGAGTGTGCACAACCTATGGATATGGTACAATTAAAATATGATAAATTATAAATTAATTTCAATTAAATCATTTTTAATTGTAGAGTTGTGCATCTAATTTCAATTTTTTTTGCCTTGTTTGTGTAGATTGATTCAGAGAATGTAGAGGTTGCTTCAGGTGCAGTAGAGCATCCAAACCCGGATATGACAGTAATTTAATTTTAATATGATGAATTATAAATTAAATTGCCATTAATTTTTTTTTCATTGTATTACATATGATTTCATCTTTCTCTTGTACAAAGTGTTTCAAGTCATCTACATAGTCTGCATGGCACGAAGAGGTCTCTTGATTATAGAGACAATATGACCTAGAAACATGATTTTGTGGGTTATATTTGTTTATTTTGTGGACTATATTTTTGGTTTGTCATGTACTCTGTTGGACTTTATAATTCATGGTTCTTGAGTATTTAGTTGGACTTTATTTCGTGGGTTGTTGTCATGCCCATGGTTTTTGCTAGAAAAAAAAAACAAACAATTTTTTTAATAATTTATTTTTATTTTTTATAAACAATGTTAACATACAGTAGTGAATGTCAACCATACACATACACGAAAACATACTATACACATCGAGAGGAGATGCTTGTAATACTAAGTACATCACTCACTAAAGTCATTCGCCCTAAGCCTTATGTTCCCAACAATGCCATCCCCTCTTACTTCCATTGTTGAAAACAAGTTATTGAATAGGTAGGGAAACAACGATTGGAACAAAATACAAGATAGAGGTATTATCAATAATAGATATAATTCCTCTTGTTACCCTTACAGAATCTATAACAAAATTGACCCTAACACCAAACATATCATCGTTGATATCATTGATTCCCATTATGAAACAACATCATTACTATTTAATAATATTAAAGGCCATGTTATTACTATAGTGTTATTAGAATTTATTCATAATACTCATATTACCATTTATAACACATACATCTCCTATTGATTGTTAATAACAAATCGATCCAATTTAATATTATTATATAGAAATATTATTTATACTATAATATAATTCTCGATATTTAGTATTGAGTTTACGATACCCAATTTCACTCTCAAATAATGATTTTAATTATCACTAACCTATTGTTTAAATATATGAATAAATTAACATTTCTTATTTTTAAAAAATATTTACTTACCTAATTATAACATATAATAAACAATAACTTAAACTAAACAAATAACTTAAACTCCATTACATGCAAATATATTGAAATTCTTAATTTTCTAAATCCTCTTTAAACTCATTATATTTTAACTTCTCTTTTATTTTTCTAAGCCTAAAAGCCACGTAAGCCTCCTTCTAACTTTTAGAGTCTTTCCTCTATACATTGTTTTGAACTCTTTTTTTTTTTCTATTGTTATTTTTAAATTCCTGTTTTTAAAAGAAAAGGCCATACGTATAATCTTGGGTTATTTTCATTCGATTTTATCTTAGTAGGACATTATATTTCCGTTAGAGCATTACAACTATTTATTTTAAAACTGACGAAGAACTTTTGTATTAATAACAAAAATCTCGACGATAGTTTACACGGAGCGCCTAGAATAAACAACATTATATTTTTATGTATTTTTTCTCTAACAGCATATACATCTGTTTCCATGCAACAGTAAAGGGAAGAGATAAGAGTTGGGCATCATGATTGCTAATCGCAGTCTGTCGTGTTTTGGATGGCCTGTCATTAATGAGTACCGAGGAATTTAAAAGTATAAAAGTATAACATTAACATAAATTCGAGCGTAGCTAAACGTCTGGCTGAAATTACCACTCCAATATCATTGTCTAACCACCCAAAAAATAAAATAAAAGGAAAAATTATCTAAATGAATGAACTTGACAAACTCACTGTTGTCTTTCTATTTCCGTTCTCGGTTGACTATAGATTTATCATTCAACACAAGAACATCAACCTCAAAAAAAAGCATTCATGTAGATATGAGTACTGCACCCCTAGCTATCGGTGCTATAGAGATTTGTGCCACAAAATGACATGTACGCTTATGCTTTCTTGATGAACTTGTACGCAGTTAATTGCTGCTTCTTCATTGCATACCTGCTCAATAAATTGTGGTGTATATTTTAGTACGTGTTCCTTTAAGCTGTCAACAATTTCCTAACAGAATGGTAGACTTTTACGCAAGCTGCAGGTATTCTGAGGAGGTATTAAAACATAGGATGATCGCCCATGACTACCTATAGAATGCTGGGCAAGTTAAACTACACCAAGCATACCAATGAGTTGATATCCATCATTACCTCAAGCGCCTTTCTTCCAAACTGCAAGACGCCCTCACAGACAGTATTAATGGCGCCCGGGCACAACTTGCATATTTTCTAATAAAATCTGGTGAGCCTGATAAGAGATGGGATAGGTGCAAGAAAAGTGAAATTGGAAGGTTTGATAATACACCTAGTAGACTTTTGAATACACATTGACCACCGGCAGTATGAAACAGACGAAGGCTGGCACGCAAGGCATAACTGGTCTAATCGGACACTCTCTTCCAATGATCGCTCAGATTTAAGTAGTACTACATCTACCTCTGTGATTACTAAAGAGTCACGATGTGAGCAATATTTGTTGCACTAATGCATCCAGATTTTCCTAAACAAGTTATGATCTCTTAAATTATGTCGATCCCCTTCAATATTACTAATAATGGCAATGATGAAAGTTGATTCGTATTTCACTTTCAACATCAGTTAACTGGGGATCAGAGAGTGTGGTTGGAACATTTATTTTCCAATGTATACTACGCTCAGAGGTCAGAGTGCAGTTCAGATCTTCTCACGTAGGTGACAGATTTCTTTCTGACAAGAAGATATGCTATACCCTCATATCCGATAGCCAATTAATAGCTCGGAGAGGCTGTGAGGGAGAAGTTGGCTAGGTTTCACGTGATGGATGCAGCGATCTCCCCCAATCCTACACTCAAGGTCAATGAACTGAGGTGACACATTGGCTCCACATCCGGGCAGAGAACGAAAATTTATTTATTTACAACCCTTCTTTTTCTCGACCCACAAACCTAATCGCTTCAATTTCTATTGACAAGGCGACAGGAGGAAGACCGTCATACTAGTATCCACAGCGCTATTGTGCTTTATTTTTCTACGAGAATCAATGCTCAGCCCATGGATGACTCTTGCAATTCTTTCTTTGTCTTGGGTTACAATGGTTTATTCACATTTACTTATCTTTTTCCCTTTTTCTTTGGGTTCTGATTATCTTATTTTTATTTTGACAAGGCAGCGACCTGGGGATTCGTCTCTCTCCTTTCATTCTGAGGCCTCTATTTGATATCAGCCTGTAAATGAGGAATTGGCCCTGCGAGTAACGTATGTATGCATCAAAAGGATGCTTCAAATATTATAGGTTTAGTTTTAGTGGAAATGTGTTCAACATACCTCGACATACTTTCCTATTCTATCTATATATACAGGTAAATTTCCATTTTATCATAAAGGGAAATCAAAACAAAATTTCACGAGGCTTACGAGCTATGACCATTCTTTAATGATATGGGGATAGGATTGAAACCGAGGTGCACCAGATTCCTCGTGAAAGTATTATTTAATAAAGTAGATACAAACTGGAACGGGGGGGGGCTGTTCTGAGAAAGATAACATAGAATCCACTCAAACCTTATTACCAAGGTTTAGTTATGCCTTCAAATTTTATTTATTTTATCTATTGATATATTTATTTTCTTTCTTTTTTTTTAATTAACAGACAAGAAGACTAATACTTCATCAAATCAAAGTATACTACCCCATAATGCAAATAGGATTACCATTTTATTGCCTATTATAATTTTCCTTTCTCTCCTGTGCATCCTACTCTCATTAAAGCTGAAACAAAATGTGCTTCCATACCACTGCAGTGATTCATCATATATCCATTCAGCTGTTTAATAAATTTTATAATAATTCCTTAATGGACCTTGAAGAATTATTTTACCACACTCACAAAGTATACATGTTTTCTTTAGAGCAATAGAATAAAAGACTTTCAATACTGCATTTAGTATTTAGAAACATAATGGACAGTGCACCAAAGGAATAAGGCTAGTCTTTCTATTTCTACATTGAGCCATATGAACCCATTCTTTAAAATTAATAATTTTACTGCAATGTTTGAGAAAGCAAATGACTTACACATTTATGAATAAGGTTTTTCTCTTCATTTTTTTTTTTTGTTATAGTAATCACTAGCTTCCCAAATTACAACTAATTTTAAGGAATACAAATAATGACATACAATTGAATTAGGCTTGCTCTCCACCCTACCGCAATGGCATCATGGAGCCTCATGGGCTCTAGCCATACCCCCGAGCAAGGAATTCTTAAAGCTTCATGATGATAGATGGAGTCTTTTATCATCTTTACAAGGGTAAGACTACCCTAGCACAAATTTTCATACATCTAAGTTCTCTACTTCTATGTTCAACCATAATCTCTACACTATGTCACATTCTTACAACCAATAAACAAGGGTAAATAGAAATAGGAAGAACTTATCTCTTTTCTCTGGGTGAAGGGATTGAACTCTCTTATCCATCTTTCCCCTTCAATCCAAGCCATCTTGATCACTATCTTCCCCAAAGGAGTGGACTCCTCTACCCTTCTCATTCTTTCTACCATTTCTACTCAAGTTCTCCAAGAGGAGAAGTGGGCAATGCCCAAATCTTCCATCTTCTTGAGATATATAGGAATCCTCCAAACCTACACCCTTTCCCACAAGTGCTCACACATGTGTGAGTCTTGTGCCAATTCCCATAACTTTTGGGGAGTAGAGGTTGAGATAGACAAGTCACTCTTCCCAAGCCCCAACACTTTTTGAATTCGTCACATTCATGAATGTGGACTTTTGAGGGGTCTTTTCACACTCCAAGGACAAGTTCACATGTCAAAAAGGTTCCAAACCCATAGGTATAGGTCCTAGGGGTCTATTCTTGTTCAAAACCCAAGGAAATTGGCTCAATAATCCCTTTTTAAAACCCACACAAGAATCCATACGAATTTTGATCCTAACCAAGGGTTCCAACCCCAACCAAACTCACATCACATGTCCTACAATTGGATTCTACTAAAAAATAATCACCAAATCAATAATAAAACCTCAAACCCTTTTAAGTCAAATAGGGCTACACTTAGAACTTTCCAAAGATGTATTTGATTGATTCCAATATTTATCCATCCTCCTATTTGCATATTTGATTCCTGCACATTACCAACGTCAGCATGATTAGATCATATATCTCTTCATATTATTAGCTAATCCAATTCACATAATTTTCACTCATGACCTATTTACTCATTAATACATCAAATGAACCTAACGATTCAATTTTCATTATAATAAAAGGAAATACACACATACTCCAATACAAGAATATAGTCAATGAAATAGTCACTCCTCATTTTTTTTTACCACCTTAGTAATTTGCATTAAACTCCTATAACATTAACGGTGAACCATTTACCAAAATTTAATATGCCAAATAACCCAGCTCTTTCAAGTTATATCCAAAAATTCACATATGCATCTATCATAATTAAATCAAGGTTAAATGCCCATGAATCCTAAAAAAGAGTTTTATCATTCATTTCATCATAATTATCATCTAACTACTTGTTTGATTGAAATAGAATGGGGGTTACGAAACGGGGTCTTACATTCATGATAGTATAAATAAAATGTCAAAATGAAAAGCAAGAATATTATCAAATAATCAAACTATTTGTTATCCATAATACATCTTACCATCTATTTAGGATCACATAAAATATATTAGAGCTTTACTAATCACATGCAAGGTGGGGCCTTACAGTTGTACTCTGATGGACTTTTTTTCATGCTCTTAATATATTGGTTTCATGCACTTAATATATTTACATAAATTATGGACTTTATTATTGTTTGAAATTTTAATTTACACATATACATTTATGCATTTTATGTTCATAGTCAAGATATTAATATAGGACATTAATGTGAAATTAAATATAAATATGAAATTAAAGTTGAAATTAATAGGACATTTTAATAACTATAGTTTACAAATTTAGTGATCTCATACATAATATGTACATTCAACAATTAGCTATAATTAGTCAATGAACTTATTCAATTCACGTCAATCAATAATTAGTCAATAAATCATAATTTACAAATTAAAGCAATTCGTTTATATACCAGAAAGGATAAAATTTTAAGAAATAAACAAAACCATACAAGATTAGAGAACAAAAGCATTAATAAATTCTATAAATAATAAAATCCAACACTAATTTATAAGTTGTCAAAAAAAATAATGGCATCCAATACCTTTTTTAAGCTGTCAACACAAATAATGGAATCCAATACTAATTTATAAGTCGTACATTGAAAACAAATAAGGGGACATCTTAAGGGGTCATAATACAACGTCTTAAGGGGACATCTTAAGGGGTCATAATACAACGTCTTTAGGGGATGTCTTAAGGGTTCATAATAGAACGTCTTAAAGGGATGTCTTAAGGGTTCATAATATGACGTCTTAAGGGGTCATAATACAACATCTTAAGGGGATGTCTTAAGGGTTCATAATAGAACGTCTTAAGGGGTTATAATTTAAATTCTTAAGGGGATGTCTTAAGGGGTCATATTACATCTTAAGGGGATGTCTTAAGGGGTCATATTATGTCTTAAGGTGATGTATTAAGGGTTCATAATACAATGTCTCAAGGGGATGCCTTAAGGGGTCATAATACAATGTCTTATGTAACGCCCCGTCACACAACCCTAGAGGAAGTTGCATTTAACTACTTAAACAAAATATTTTTTTTTTTTAAAGTATAATTAATAAGCAAGTTCGCTAACAAATGCCAACAACCTCTAAGGTTACGAGACAGAGGTTATATAGAACCTCAACAAAGAACATGATTTAAACCATGTCAATTAATTAACCAATAATTAAAGCACATACATCCAATAAGATGAGTTACATCAAGCATAAAGGTAACTTTCCATTTCATAATCCATTCAATAACCAATAAGATTACAACTCTCATTCCTCAAATGAGACAAGTCCAATAGCATAATGAGAGTACCATTACAACTTCCACTTCGATAACAACTGAGGGGTAAAATAATACAAGATCAACTGAAATGAAATAAAGTAAGATCTGAAACTGAAACCAACGAGCTCTCCAACTGGAAGTTTCATCCACACGAACATGAAAATAGAGCCCAACGGATTTAGGTGCATGCCACCCAACCAAGTGGAACCCAAAGCCCCCCCCCCCCTCGTGCTAGGAGATAGTAACCAGGAATCCTAGTCAAAATAATCTACCTCTAGACACAGGCTGGCATAACTGAACCAAACTGAAACAACCAATCACATGAACCTCACAAGTGCATCCCAAGGTACAACTCAAATACATGCAAGTACAACACTGCATGGTCACATTGCTTCCAGGAACAAAGCAGAACAAGTATGTTACGAGAACCATACCACATAATCAAACACCAACCATGGTCACATCAGGTATGTTACGGAAACCATACCCACAATAAACAAGGACCAACTATGGTCACACAAAGTGCCATTACACAGCACATCATGAGTTACCCACATTGATCGTCAAGATGGTGTCCCTAACCGATCATTGGACCTCATACCTTCTAAAGCAAAATCAAAGGGTCAACTGTTGTCCTAGACAAAGTGTTATCACACAGCTCGTCATGAGTTACCCACGATGATCATCATGGTGGCCCTAACCAATCATTGGACCTCATACTTACTAATGCGGAATCAACTACCTTTCGTACAAACAAGATAGATGACCTTGCCGTTACCGGCCTTCCCACCCATCCCAAGTCTAACCGAGCATTTGGATCTATGAGCAAGGGATGATTATCTTTTTAGTGTGAAGTACTACCCCCACTCTAAGTATATTGATTTAGTTATCACTTAATTATACCACTTCTGAAGGTTACCCAATCTTGCCTCTTCCGGGCTTTGGTCCCTACGGAAGCCACTCTTCTACTTGACAACACACATATAACATCCCAACATCAAGGGTACCAAGTGTAACAAATAAGGTATTACGGCCACTCCTTTCTCAGGAGGCAACCTCAGCTCAAAACCCTCTCCAAACACTGGAGGTAACAAGGTAACAAAACTGCTCCTGACCGCTCCTGACAAGGAGGCACACATAACAAAATCCACTCCTTTCTCAGGAGGCGACAAAGATAAAACCACTCCAATCACAGGAGGTAACAACAATAACAAAACCTCTCCTGACCACTCTTGACAAGGAGGCACACATGTCCCCGTTCGTGAAAACCGGGTAGACAATGATAACTTCCCATGCACTACCCAAGGAATACAAGATAGGTTGACAGCATGACACGACAACCCACATATTTAAAAGACCTCATCTGGAAGACTTGTTGAACGGTATGACTCACATTTCCCAAATGGTACCACGAACAGATCAAATTTAAAGCAAGAATTAAAATCTAGTTTGGGTTCACTAAACCCATTTCCTTATTACCATTTAGTACTCTATTGCATTAAATAAACTGAATTAACTCTGTCATCTCAATAAGGGAGAAACTAACACTAATCATTTTATTTCCCTAACAGCATTTAAATGCATGACAATTAACTGGTTTATCTAATGAACCAAAATTCATCTATTTAAATAAAATATTGTTTCCCTTACCAATTTAAACTAATTCCATTGATTAAGAAAATGTAATAGTTAACGTTTAAAAAAACTCCTCCCTTTAAATTAATGATTTAAATAAAATAATGGTTAAATTAAATCATCAAGCCTGTTTTATTTCCTCAATAAATCTAATTTATGTTCTCAACGAAACCACTTTAAAAAAACATACTCTCATGGAAAAAAACTACACATTCCCATTTTAAAACAATATAACAATATTAAATATTAATATTTTAAAATTATAAGATATAATAATAAAAATATTAATAAAACATATTTTACTATTATAAAATATAACAATAAAATAAATATTAATATAATCATATTTTATTACTATAAAATATAATAATAAAATATTTAAAATAAATATATTTTATTATTATAAATTATAATAATAAATGTTTATTATACAACTCTGACTTTTTTTTTTTTTGTTTTTAAAAAAGGACCCTCCCGAAATTAGGGCTCTTGCCCCTTTGGACGTTGCGCCATGCTAACAGTGGTGGCATCTGTGAAACACAGCGTCACGGCTGTGGGTGGCCGCAAAGGGAGGAGGGTGTGACAAACAAGGCAGCGGCGGAACCGGTGGCAACGACGGTGGAAGGGTGTGGGTAGTGGCGAAGGGCATGCTGGGTGCGGCTCCCTCTGCCCGCCTTCGATGGGGGCGCAGTGGGGGTTGAGCCCCCCCAGCGGCATCCCCAAAATTTTTTAATAAAAAAATTAACCCTAACCAAAAAAAGTGACTTGTGTTTTATTTAAAACACGATTTTATTAAAATGAAATCCGCCCATAATAATTCAAATTTAACCAAAAATAACCTTTGTTTTTTATGTTTTAAAACCACATGAATATATATATATATATATATATATATATATATATATATATATATATATATATATATGTATATATATGCATTTTTGGTTTAAAAGACAGATTAAATTGAGAAAACCAGAATGATAAGTGTAGGAGAACAATGATTTACACTCAAGAACATTATTTTCTTTTGAAGTAAATTAATTTTTTAAAGAAGACCCTCTTACTAATTTGAAGAACAAAATCCCAACCTTGCCTTATTTGAATTCAAATAACAAAATTTAAAACTCTTTCCACAAGATCCTAACTATTAATATTTAAATTTCAAAATTTCAAAGACAAGCATTTAAAAGACTTGAACCTGTTTTTTTTCTCTGAGTTTGAGGAGGTCCAGATGATGCTAAGCTTCCCACCTTGCGTCCAAATCCAACTCCACAAAGTTTTACAATCCCAATCCAAAAACCCACAAAATTCAAGAATTCTTCCTCTTACTAATTCAAACTTTTTTCAAAACTCCATGAACATTCAAAAATTGTTAGCCAAAATTCAACCATAAGGATTTAACCTTAAAAATCCTTCAACCACCCTCATAAATTTTAGAAAACAGAAATTACCAAAATATCTCAATTTCTTCAATTTTTAAATTTAAAACTTCTAATTTGACTTTTAATTCCATTTTCAATTTTGAATTCCAAATTTCACAATTTGACTTTCATGCATTTTCTTTATTTCCAATTTCAACAATTAAATCAATAACTTCAACATAGATAAATTAACTTCCTTCAACCCCATAAATTTAATTAATTAATAAATAAATTTAATCAATGATTAAATTATTTATTAATTAAATTAAATTAATAATAAATAAATTATATTTCAACATAATTCCAAAACACATTAATCCACAACTTAGATACATTAAGTCATTTAAATCACCCAATTTAACTTGCAATTAAATAACGAAGAGAGGGAACGATAATCAAAACAACACAACCCGATGAACAACTGACGACATACAAGGACTAGGGTGACGACTTGGCATGGAAACCTAGCTACTATCTCCCAATCGAATACCGTTGGGTATTGAACACGCTCCAACCTGTGAAACCAGGTGGAGTCGATGTCCTGTGCCTGTCAACTTGTAAATCAAGTAAACAACAACATATAATATGAACAACATAAAATACACACCGTGAAGAGGAAATCTTGGAATTGCAGGGCGCTCGCAAGCGAGTGATGCAGTACCGTCCTCTTCACCAATACAATGCAACTAACCGACAAATCTAACATACTAATATAATCCCAAGCATAACATCATTAATCTGAATATCCATTTACGTTAATCCAAGACATGCCAAAGATAACATCATATTAAAATACCTTCACAACAAAGATTACATTAACGTCACTTTATAGATAGCAACCAAATAACATTCAGGTACCAAAGTCAAGGTACAAATAAAAAGTACAACATAACAAAGCATAACATTGTTCAACCAAAATGCAAAACGGAGGGGTATTACATCTTAAGGGGATGTCTTAAGGGGTCATAATACAATGTCTTAAGGGGTCACAATACAATGTATTAAGGGAATGTCTTAAGGGGTCATAATACAACATCTTAAGGATATAATTGATTTAACAATAATGCCATCTCAAGAACATCTCAAACTCATGCCCAGAATGTACTAGGTCTTCACACCGCCTAATATCAAAAAGGTACAAGCAATATCAATGAAATCATCAAAACATACATATTTTAATTTATATTAAACTATCTATATGTACACAACTCAAGTACCTGCATTTAAAAGTATTCCACACGTGTGTAGGTTGAATCCAGGCATCCTCTCATTTTTATTTCAAATTATGAGATCAATGCAGTGATGGCTTAAGGATACAAAAAATGATAATAAATTAGTTGTAACTATTAATGTACAAGCAATATCAATATGTAATCAAAACATGTATTTAAATATATTTTAACTAATAATTACCTCCATTTAAAAGGACAATATAAAACTTAAACTATATTTACCTGTATTTACTTATTCCATTGTACCATCTGCATCCTCTCTTTTTTGTAATGCATCTATGATTGTCTCATGCTCTTCCATAGAAATTGTCCATAACACTTTATTTGCAGGTCTTCCGCGATACCGATCTAGTTTTATATTTTTTGCCACCACCAAATGTGAATAATATATAATTTGTTTATGCGGTTCATAATTTTTGAATGCATGTAGACCATTCTTCCTTGCTAGGTATTTTTGTAGCCAAGTGCCAACAACCACAACCGATCCTATTGGAAAATATGAAAACAATCATCATATAAGTTCTCAAAATTTTCTTAATGAGATGAAAAACTTGTTCTAATTTTTTTTTAAGGGGATCAAAGAAATTTTTATCAAAATTTGCTTAAGGGGATCATGGTACCTATTGGATAATGATATCCATCATCATCTTCTTGAGGTGATATTTATGTTTACTCTCCACACAACGAGCCAACCAATAATATGTTTGCTTTTCATTCCCTCAGGTGCAACAACAACATACACATGTCCGGCAAACAAAAAATGATTTAATAACTTGCACATATCAATATAAAAAATTTAGTATTACAAAATAACTTAATAAAGCGAAATTAAATGAAATAAATTGAATTAAATTACCTTCTTGTACAAGGTCTGAAACACATTCATAGTCTTCAGATGCAAACACTTGATCATTTTCTTCAATATTCTTTCATATTGATCATGTGCTTGTGTAGGTGTCAACAATCTTTGCTCCCACTGTTCAACCCATTCTATATTTTCACATGCGTCCCAATCTCCTGAGATGCAAAACTGGAAAAAACATGCAAGCTCCCTTGTCCAGATAGTCCATGTGCTTGTTTCCAAACTCCTAAACGAATTCCATTTAGTAGATCCACTTATTGTCTCACAGTCAATTCTAGGTACAATGTTATCTTCTTCAACCAACCAAAAAAATCGATGAACTCTAGAGTACTCACTCGAACCAGGTGTAGATAATATTGTATTACACCAATCGACAATCCCACATGCATCTTTAAATTTTATTGCATCTTCAAATTTTAATTGTTCTCTAGCGAGAATTCTTTTGACACGCACACCAACTCCATCATGTTCTCATTTACCATGCCCAACTTCAAAAAAACTCCATATATGTTGGACATTAAGTTCTTTGTGAATCCTACTTAACCAATAGAACATTCAAGCATTCTTGACATGCCCCGTACAATTAGCTGACCATATGATGTGTTCTTTCATATGGATTCCTCTTTCTCTTAAATTTTGTAAAATATACTGAAACAGTATTGAACAAACTCTAATGAGTGTAATCAGTTGTCACTCAAATAAAAATGATACTCCCTCTGAACTTTTCTATCATCCTTAGTGCTATTATCTGTATGTCTATAAACAATATGGACAAACATAGCTACTTGCATTGAATTATAATACTATGATTGAATTTCCTCTTGCGGAGCTAGAGTATAATTTTCTACAAAATCAACCACTGAAAGTATAGTACCAATTGAAAATGTGTTCTACATGCGCGAAATTGGCCATCAAGCCATCGAGCATGTTGAGAGTGCATGATATATTTTGGTACTATCTTATTCTTAAATTCATCATGAATGCATGCACACTAACTTTTTTCGTAACTAAATCACAACGCTTTCCTATTTTTCCATTTTTTAAAGAATAGTGAACATTCTTAAATCTTTTAACTTCTACTAATTGTTGTCCAAAATCATTATCAACACTTTCATGCATACACATTCCTAAGAATGAAAGGTTTCCACAGTCAATGCATTGTCTAGAAATACAATAACTTAAATAAAACAATTTACCATTAGATATTTCACAAAACAAACTTGAAATAAACTCCCTTATTGCTTCAGGTGGCATATTAATACCGCATTCCTGTATAATCATGTTAGTATGCAAGGTACAATGTATATATCGAAAAACATCATAAAAATAATGAAATTGAATATGCGTTTTACAACAACAAAATATTCATTGCTTATTAATTTTTACATACCACGGTTTACATTTTTCAAAAGTCCTTTGACTTATTTTAATATTACCAGGTAACACTAAATCACCACAAAATTTTCTATAAAATTCAGTTTGTGTTGTATCTAATAGGTGTTTTGGGTGAGGATCGCGAAATTTGGACCTCACCCTTAATTTTAAAACATCTCTAGCATTAGATAAAACCCTAGTATTATCATGCCAATATTTTTCAATCAAAGATTTAATTTCAACATTCAATTTCATATTAGACCTCGAGAGTCGACCACTGAAACTCCAACATTGGTTGATAGGATCATTTTCTATAATTATTCTTCTTTTTGCCACTCTTAGCAATGTTTTAGGATGTATTTTTTAAACTTCACTAATATTTCTTACCATTCTTTTATTCAAAGTTGCTTTATTAACTATAGCAGTTGTTATAGCTCTTCTTGCTGCATTTTTATCTTCAGATCGACTATTTTTTTCAATCGATTGAATGGCACTAGCAACAGTACACATAGCATGTTTTAATGATTGATCTTTTCGTTTTGGTTTAACAAAAAAGCCTAACCTTTTGATTATTTTCCTCATTTTTTGCATTCTCATCAATTGCATCATTAGTTGACATTGAATTGTAATTTTTTTATGATAAAAGAATTCATTGTATATTTTATTTGCATGTGTTCTTATTTGCCTCCGAGAAATTTGACCAGGAAGATTATCAAAAAAACCACTTTTAATTTAAAAAAAAAGTATTTTCATTAAATTCAACATCACATTCTAGATTTTCATCTTCATCTTCATTTTCATTTTCATTTTCATTTTCATTTTCATTTTCAAATTCAAAACGATTTACATTTTCATCTTCATTTTTATCAACAAAACGGTTTTCATTTTCATTTACATCAACAAAACGGTTTTTGTTTTCATTTTCAATAAAAGGATTATTCTCAATTTCATTTTCAACAAAAGGATCATTCTCATTTTCATTTTCAACAAATTCTATAAAAGTTCATCTCTCTGAATATTATCAATGTCAACATCGTTAAGTCCAGCATCTTGTAAAATTTCTACATACAAATTTACCATTTCACTAACATGTGGATTTGAAGATGTGCCTGAATTTGTGCATATTGAAACATTCTCCATAGCATTGAAAGAGGGATTTGAAGACTTGATTGTATAATCATATTATTCTCCAAATTGACTTCTTGCAAATTCGCTTCATCTACAACCATGGTCTCCTTTATGTTTTCATCTTCAATAGTTGTGGAATTGGATGCTCCCCCATCATTCATTGATTTAATTCTAATTCTTATTTCTCTTTCTCTTTGTCTCTCCTTCTCTTTGTTTGCTTCAATTTCTTCAGAATTCAATGTCTTCCTCCTCTTATTACGAGCTTTATTTCCCATGATTATAAAATTCTCAAGCACAAATGAATGTAAATAGTGAAATTCTTCAAAAAAATTGATTCAAATTGGAAGTTCAAGACCTATAAGGACTAAATTCTTCCTCTTGTGTTCTTCAAAACAAGTAGAAAACTAGCACAATTCCACTTTAAAACTAATTTCTTCATGCCTCCTTTGAAAAAATCAATTCATATTGCAAGTTGAAGACCTTTTGTTCTTTCTTTGAAAAAATGGGATCTCTCTTTTGAAAATATTAATCAAAAAAGAAAGTCACCACTTGTAAAAAAAAATGCTCAATGAAAAATAGACCAATTTTGCTACTCTCGGACGTACATGTGATGTTGCAGACTTCACAGTAAAATTTGACAGTAAATTTAAATAACATAGTTGAAAAGAAACGGGATCCCAATTATAAAATGGGATCCCATTTCTGATTATTCAATGCGGTGACCATTGGTAGGGGAATGAAATCCTATTTATAAACGGGATCCCATTCCCCTGCCAATATTCACTGCATTGAATAATCGGAAACGGGATCCCGCTTTTAAAAATTTGATTTTTTTTTGCCTTGTGATCGAGTTTTTGCCTCAGATTTTGGTTTAGGAAAAGCATTGGATTCTGAACCTAGGCCTTCAACCTGGTTTGACCTGCAAGTTGAAGGTTCTAACAATGTTAGGGAAAAAAATTGAGTTTGGACATATGGCTGACGACTTTTTTTGCAGAATTTTTTGACGAAATTAAAACCCATTTTAGATGAGACAATGCAAATTTCAAATATGTAATTTTTTTAACAATTGGATTAGTTTTTCTATTTTTCAATTAATTTCTGATGAAATTGGTCCATAAACTTTAAATATCAGTGTTTTTTACTATTTTAATAACTTTTGATCAACATAACATTTTGATGAATGGATTGCACAAGGACAAACTTCAAACAATTCTTTTCAATTTTTAAAAAAAAGTTGCAAAAAATGATAACTTTAGGTCATCTTATGCGTGTCGTGCACGACGATTTTTCTAAACGAAAAATATGCCTGATAAAAAATATATTCAATAAAAAATTACAAAAAAATATCCAGAACAAGCTTCAGTGAGTCACAAGTCTTTTCCCAAAAGGATTTAGAAAAACATGATAATTTAAGTCAAAATATGGATGTCGTACACGTGCATGGTATGGTAAAAAAAAATCTTTTAAATAGTGGTTTTTACAAAAGCCTATTGAAACTCAATTTGTACAATTTGGGTATTGAAATAAATTACATATTTAGAAAATAGACTTTGAGTACTACATTTTATGATGAGTGACTTGTTTGAAGATTTCATCTCTAAGTGCTTCAAATTTTAAGGTCAAATGTGTCAAACTCTGAAAATCAGGGAAAACACTTCTATTTTTTGGCCAAAAAGTGGACTCAACTTCTTGTCAGCACCTGTTGCCACATCGTGGGTGTTAAGAAGCAAGCAACCCAATATGAGACAACCTTTCACATTTAAACAAGGAGATTCAAATAACTGAAACCCCACACTATGTTTTCCCAATTACAATTATTTTGTGCACCTTGTTTTTTCAATCATGCGAAATTTAAACACAACAGTGGAATATGTAATTTTGAAGACATTCATACTATTTTGTAACATTCCATGTTGCAAAACTGTGGGTGTTAAGAAGCTAGCAACCCACCATGAGACAACCCTTTGCATTTAAACAAGGAGATTCAAATAACTGAAACCCCACACCGTGTTTTCTCAATTACAATTATTTTGTGCACTTTATTTTTTCAATCATGCAAAATTTAAACACAACAATGGAATGTGTGATTTTGAAGACATTCATACTGTTTTGTAACATTCCATGTTGCAAAAAAGTGGGTGTTAAGAAGCAAACAACCCAACATGAGACAACCTTTCACATTTAAACAAGGAGATTCATATAACTGAAACTCAACATCGTGTTTTCTGAATTACAGTTATTTTGTGCACTTTATTTTTTCAATCATGTGAAATTTAAACACAACAATGAAATGTATGATTTTGAAGACATTCATTCTATTTTGTAACATTCCATGTTGCAAAATTGTGGGTGTTAAGAAACAAGCAACTCAACATGAGACAACCCTTCACATTTAAACAAGGAGATTCAAATAACTGAAACCCACACTGTGTTTTCCCAATTACAATTATTTTGTGCACTTTATTTTTCTAATCATGCTAAATTTAAACACAACAATGGAATGTGTGATTTTGAAGACATTCATATTGTTTTGTAACATTCCATGTTGCAAAAACGTGGGTGTGAAGAAGTTAGCAACCCAGCATGAGACAACCCTTTGCATTTAAACAAGGAGATTCAAATAACTAAAACCCAACACTATGTTTTCTAAATTACAGTTATTTTGTGCACTTTTTTTTCTATCATGTGAAATTTAAACACAATGGAATGTGTGATTTTGAAAACATTCATTCTATTTTGTATCATGTTTCATGTTTCAAAACTGTGGGTATTAAGAAGCAAACAACCCGCCATGATACAACCCTTTACATTTAAACAAGTAGATTCAAATAACTAAAACCCAACAATGTGTTTTCCGAATCACAATTATTTTGTGCACTTTTTTTTCAATCATGCAAAATTTAAACACAACAATGGAATGTGTGATTTTGAAGACATTCATACTTTTTTGTAACATTCCATGTTGCAGTGCCCAATGTGTTAGAAGCAATGAACCCAACATGAGACAACCCTTCATATTTAAACAAAGAGATTCAAATAACTGAAACCCAACACTGTGTTTTCCCAATTACATTTATTTCTTGCACTTTATTTTTTCAATCATGCAAAATTTATACACAACAATGGAATGTGTGATTTTGAAGACATTCATATTGTTTTGTAACACTCCATGTTGCAAAACAATAGGTGTTAAAAAATAGGCAACCCACTAGACAACCCTTTACATTTAAACAAGGAGATTCAAATAACTGAAAACCAACATTGTGTTCTCCAAATTACAATTATTTTGTGCACTTGTTTTTTCGATCATGCAAAATTTAAACACAACATCATACATTTAAACAAGGAGATTCAAATAATTGAAATCCCACACATTGTGTTTCCCAAATTAAAAATTATAAGGTGTTGTAAAACCCTTTGCCTGCAACTAAATTGGTTAGAACCCCTCACCTTGATTTGGTCGGTTTTCTCCTCCAACTCCTCCACGTGCACTCCAAAATTCAACTTACAATGTGCAGACTACCAAATAGCACATGGATTTTCTCGGTTTTTTACTCCAACTCCTCCACGTGCACTCAAACCTTTAGCTTTCAATGAGGAGACTAGAAACAAAAGTCCCACGTCATTCGCCAGCTTTCCTGGGCTAGAAAAAAGTGGATGAAAGAGAGACTTCACGAGAAAGCTAAGTCGCCCACCTTTTTTGGCTGGTAGGAGGTGGGAAAACCCACCTGACAACACCGTTAACTCCTACCTACCATTTCTCAAATGTTTGGTTTCATCTACCGATTTCGTCACTTTTCAACCCTTGTCTGGCAAACCCCACACTACGACATCTCGTCATGTTATGTATGTTACCATGTATGTTGTTATGTATGTTTTCATGCATTTTTGTATGTACATAGGTCACTTTTGTCTAGGAGTTAGTCAACTCCAAAAAGAGGGGGGAATTAATATATTAATTTAAAATGAGGAGAAAATAGGTAATAAGTATTAATAGTACTTTATTTTCATCCTTTTAATTTTCCTTTTGAATAAGTGAAGTAAATATATATTATCAATAAATATATTTTCTTATATAGAACTAGATATTCTCATTCTCATGATTATTGTCAAATGGGAAATGAAAAAAAAAAAAAAAAAGATTAGTGGATAATTAAATAAATAAACACATTTATTATTGGTGGGAGATGTTCCATTTTATTTAACCTTATTAATATTAAGGGAGATATTAATATTTTTATATTAAGGAAATTGTTAATATATTAGGAGAGAAGTTATTATCGATGTAGATGTTAATATTAATATTAATGGACAAGATTAATATTGTTAATATATATAAGTGAAAATTAGGTGCTAATATCTATAGTATCCTTGTTACCAAATGAGATTATTCAATATCATAATTATTGAATGTATTAATTTTTAAAGATGAAAGATATCATAATATCATTAGGGTTGTCGATAGCACATCGTTTTGAGGCAACCAATCGTAATGTGACCTACTTGAATATCTCTAGCAAACATGAAATAAAATAAAATCCTAACACAAATCTCAATCTTGGTATTGATACGGTCCCTATATGGTGAATGTGGAACCTTGTATAACCTAGTCGATAGAATTGTCTATTCATCAATTAAGAGTGCACATGATGGAATTCACAACTGCCATATATTGACCCCACTCCTTGCTCTCGAGCGACATGTCATGGATGACATTACATGAGCAATGTGGTATAATGTGTATAGATAGTTAAATTGTGAAGCGTGGTAAGTATGTAGCAACTGGTAGTGTCTCTTATTTAAAAAATAAAAAATTGTTGGGTTTTTTTTCTAGCAAAATTTTTGGGCATGACACCAAACTTGCATACCAAGCTTTTGGAGCTTGCTTCAAGCCACATAAAGCATTTTACAATCTGCAAACCATATTCAGTTGATCTAACAACTAGAATCCCTCTAGTTGTTCCATGTAAACTTCTTCCTCCCACTCTCCATTCAAAAAAGTAGACTTCACATTCATCTAGTAAATCTTGAAGTCGTGATAAGCAACAAATGCCAAAAACATTCTGATAGCTTCCATTCTAGCCATCAGAGCAAATGTCTCCTAAAATTCTATAGCTTCCACTTGTAATTAGCCCTTACACACAAGTCTTGCCTTTTTTCTTACCACTTATCCATTCTCATTTAGTTTGTTTTTGAAAACCCACTTACTTCCAATTATGCTCTTGTTTGCTGATCTAGGAACCAATTCTCAAGTTTGATTTTTCTCAATTTGCATAAGTTCTTATTTCATTTCTTTCATCCATTGTTCATCTTTACATGCCTCACTCACTAACTTAGGCTCAACTTTAAAAATAATAAATAATTTACCTCGACTTCAGTAGTTTCACTTCTTGTCAATACACCTTTCCTCTTGTCTCCAATGATCTGATCTTCGAAATGATTCTTTTGCACATACTTAGGGGTTTTAGGAACCTTTTTCAGAGCTTCTTCCTTTTCATTCTACATTTCTTGTTCTCCAACTATGTCTTCTACTTCTCTACAACCAGGTTCATCTAACACATATCCATCAACTTCAATTAAATTTTTGAAAACTTCATCAACCTTGACATTTGTATTTTCTACAACCTTTCACAACCTTTTATTGTAACATCTGTAAGCTTTGCTTGTAGTAGAGTATCCAAGGAAAATACCATGATCACATCTTGCATCAAAATTTCCTATATTTTCTTCATCTCTCCTAATATGACATTTGCTTCCAAATACCTTAAAATACTTAACATTAGGAATCTTTCCATACCATAGCTCATAGGGAGTCTTAGTGTTAGATTTTTTTTGAACTCAGTTGAACACATAAAAATCAATCTAAATTGCTTCTATCTAATAGACTTTTGGTAGACCTACCTCTGTTATCATTGTTCTAGCAGCTTCTTGAATTGTCTTGTTCTTCCTTTCAACAACTCCATTTTTTTGAGGAGTTCTAAGGGTAAACAATTATCTTCTTATTCCATGAACTTCACTAAACATGTTAAACTCATTGGAGGTGAATTCACCACCTCTGTCAGACCTCAAACATTTTATTTTCAAATTCATTTCATTTTCAACCATAGCCTTAAATGTATTGAATTTTTCTAATGCATCAGATTCCTCTCTAAGAAAAGTAACCCATGTCATTCTAGAGTAATCATCAATCAAAAGCATAAAATACCTGTCACCTTATAGACCTCTCACCCTTATAGGACCAGAAAAATTTGTATGAATCAATTCCAATAGTCCAGTAGTAGATTGTTCCTTTGTTCTGAAGTTGTTTCTAGCATGCTTTCCAAACTGACAATCCTTGCAAACACCATTAACTGGCTTTGGGATTCTTGGTAAATACCAACTATCATTAATTTGAGACATAAATCAATGTCCATCAACACCTTTAAGTTGATAGATGTTTGCTTCAGTCCTCTTGCTAGCAACAAGCACAGGTCCAAACCCTTTTCTGATTTCATGTTTTTCATCCTTGAACACAAGATTGTATCCCTTACTATGCATATGTTCGACAATCAAGAGCATATGTCTCAAACCCTTAACATGGTAGACATCATCAATATTATGCTTGCCATCAAAACTGATTGAACCTATCCCAAAGATCTTAGCACTAGAATCATATCAAAACTTAAGTCAGCCTCCATCATATTTTTCAAGTTTAACAAGCTTAATTTTGTCACAGGTCATGTGAGTTAAGCAACCACTATCAATGATCTAGTATTTATTTTCCTATTTAGCATGAAGAGCAAAGACAACAATACCTTCAACTTTCTCTAGAGCACTTTCCTTCACAGATCTTTCAGTGTTAGCAGAAGTAGATTCATCTTTTACAACTAGGAACAAGCATTCATTATCATCAAAATCTCCATAATCAGACTCATCATCAGAAATGCTAGCATCTTCATTGACATAATATGCTATTTTGATCATCTTTCCTTTATTTTCTTTACCTTCTCTATGTTTATTTCTTTCAACTCTTTTTGGATATCTTAAATCATAATGACCTATACCGCCACAGCTAAAACATTTGAAAGGTAATTTACCCTTATACTTATCGGTGCCCTTCTTCATTCTTCTCACAAAGTTAGCTTCCACATCATCAATATCTTCCTTATCTGTTTCTTCAATTGTTTTTGATGTACTAGCTTAAAAAATAGTCTCTATATTTTTTCCATTTTTCAATCCCTTTTTCCTCATCTGCAAAGAAGTTAGTGTACCAATCATTTGATCTATAGAATAATTATCAAGATTTACAACTTCCTCAATAGTAAAAAAAATTCACTATAATAGTCAGGAAGAGATCTAAGAACTTTCTTTACCACTTTTCATTCTTTGACCTGTCCACTAAGACCTCTCATTGCACTTACCAGCTCATCAATTTTCTGCATGTAAATTACGATTGATTCATCTTCAGACATATGTAGGGTCTCAATTTTTTCCTTCAAGATCTACAACTTTTCTTGTTTAACTTTGTCATCTCCTTCACAGATGCTTTCTAGCTTATTCCAAACTTCTTAAGAAGTCTTCAAACTCATAACTTTAACTAATTTAGTTTTTGAAAGGCCATTCGTAATAAGAAACCTTGCCTTAGCATTTAAATCATGTGCCTTGATCTATGCACTTGTACTTGGACCATTTTGAGTTGGAACATATGCAGTCTTGTATTTTTTTTCAACTTCATATCCATGTGATGCGAGATAGCCTTCCATCTGATTTTTCCAGAATGCATAATCCGTGCCATCAAATTTTGGGCAATCCAAAGTAATCTTGCTCGCCATCTCGAATCTACCTTAAGTGGTTAATATCTTCTTCCAAAGAACCTCACTCTGATACCAATTGATAAGCAAGACAACTGAGAGGGTGTGAATCAATTGTAGCAACTTTAACCTTTAAAACTCTCAACAAAAGTTAGATATACAAGCATTCACAAAACTCTTACTCTGCTAATGTGTTTAATTATTAAATCTAGAAACTGAAACTAAAAGTGGTAAAATCATGCACATAAGAACACCATATTTACGTGAAAAACCCAATTAGGTAAAAACCACGGTGAGGATTAGCTCACAATATAAAGAATTCCAAAATTGAATACAGAGGCTCACTTATATATAGGCTCACTACCAGAATAGGACACACTATACAATGAGGGCTCATTGCCTCGACTCACTGCCATAGAATTACAAAGAAGAAAGAAGAGAATTATTATAGAGAGAAAACTATCTCAATGCAACAAAAATTCCACCACAATTTATTCACACTCTTGTAGACATGCTTGAAATATAGAGTACACCTTCATCTCACTGCCTTTAAGAACTCAACACATTGAATTTCACACTGATCTTCTTCAAACTTGCATCACACACACTTATCTCACATCGATCTATTTTTTCTTTCCTTTCACAAGCATCTCAACTCATACTTATATTGTCTTCAATCTTGCAACCCCTCCATGGTTGGCCATACATGCTTTTTATTTACAAATTCAAATTAGGTCGACGCCAAAACATTTTGTGGTGGAAGAGAATGAGGGCGAACAATAAACATTCTTAATGAGGACATAAATGAGTCCCAATATGCCTTGACACACTTTCATGAGCTTTGCAAGTAGTGTTTAGCACAAGGTCGGCCAAAACCTGTGCAAACACATAAAACAAACAAGTACATGCATCCTTAACATAGTCCAATATTTTCAGAAGACAAACTTCACTTGAACACGATCTAGAAACTTTAATGAAAACTTGTAAATCCATCCAAAACCTTCACAACAAACTTCACCTGAAGAATATGAACATTTTGCATACTTGAACTCATTGTAATACACTATAAATCTGAAACTCATCATTAGCAACACCAAATATCAATTCCTCTTGAACCAAGAAAGAAAGTAAGCACATAAAATTATTCTTAGAACCGCAAGTCCCGAAACCATGATGCAGAAAAATGCAGAGCAAACACATTTCTCCTAGACCATAGCCAAAAAATATTGAATTTCCTAGTTCACACACTAGTGAGAATATCTCACACTGTACGACGATGCAAAAGCCCAAATTTTGGATATAGCAACTACCAACAAGCATGAACAATACCTCAAATCCGCACAAGCATAGAATCAATCCAGAAGAAATGCAGAGCACATCTCAAAACATACATTGAATACCTGCATGACACCGTTTTCTTTGTCAAATTTTATCAAGAGAACTTGGAGACCAAGTACCAAAGACATCATTTCAGCACATTAATTCACTGTAACACACCTCTAGACATATAGCAACATAAGGATAACTCGATGTACTCATAGAACTTCTTCAACATCTCAAATATATATGAACAAATTGCAAACTTGCAAATCTTCTTTATTATAATTTTCTCAATATCCTTGACATATACAATCAATGACCAGCTTCCTCTGAACATAATTGACACTAATGACAACACCATCCAGTTGACATCACACCTTCATACATTCAACACCAACCCCCTCTCAGGTCTCTTTTGGGTCTCTCTCATCTCCCACCCTCTATCCCTCCCACCGCCCTCTCTCTCATGTCTCTCCCACCATCTATCCCTCCTACCCTCTGTCTCTTAAGTATCTGACTCCCTCTATCCCTCTCACTGTCTCTCTCTCTTTGGTTTCCCCCTCCCTCCCTACCTAGATAACTCTCTTTCTCCATCCATCTCTCTCATGTCTCTCCCTCTTTGATCTCCCTCCCTCCATTTATCCCTCCTACTCTCTCTCTTAGGTATCTTGCCCCCTCTATCCCTCCCACTGTCTCTCTCTTTAGTTTCTCCCTCCCTCCCTACCTAGATAACTCTCTCTCTCTCTCTCTCTCTCTCTCTCCTCCCACTCTACCTAAAAAAATATCTCTCTCTCGCTCCAACCCCCTCTTAGGTCTCTCCCTCTCTCTTAAGTCTCTCCCTCTCAACTCTCTCTCTCACACTCCAACCCCCTCTCAGGTCTCTCTTGGGTCTCTCTCAAATCTCCCTCTCTCTATCCCTCTCACCCCCTCTCTCTCATGTCTCTCCCTCCATCTATCCCTCCTACCCTCTCTCTCTTAGGTATCTCGCTCCCTTTATCCCTCCCATTGTATCTCTCTCTTTGGTTTCTCCCCCCTCCCTACCTAGATAAATCTCTATCTCTCTCCCTCCCTCTCTCTCATCTCTCTCCCTCTCAAGTCTATCTCTTAGGTCTCTTTCTCCCTCTATCTATCCCTCCCACCCCCCTCTCATGTCTCTCTCTCAATTTATCCCTCATACCCTCTCTCTCTTAGGTATCTCGCTCCCTCTATCCCTCCTATCCTCTCCCTCTTTGGTTTCTCCCTCCCTCCCTACTTAGATAACTCTCTTTATCTCTCTCCTTCCCTCTCTCTAGTCTCTCCCTCCCTCTATCCCTCCCACCCTACCTAGACAACTCTCTCACTCCAAGCCCCTCTTAGGTCTCTCCCTCTCAACTCTCTCTCACACTCCAACACCCTCTTAGGTATCTCTTGGGTATCTCATCTCCCTTCCTCTATCCCTCCCACCACCCTCTCCCTCACATCTCTCCCTCCATATATCCATCCTACCCTCTCTCTCTTAGGTATTTCACTCCCTCTATCCCACCCACCATCTCTCTCTTTTCTTTATTCCTCCCTACCTAGATAACTCTCTATCTCTCCCTCTCTCACATGTCTCTCCCTCTCAAGTCTCTCTCTCTCTCTCTCTCTCTCTTTATCTCTTAGGTCTCCCTCTCCCTCTTTGATCTCCCTCCCTCTATCCCTCCCACCCCCTCTCATGTATCTCCCTCCATTTATCCCTCCTACCCTCTCTCTTAGGTATCTTGCTCCCTTTATTCCTACCACCCTCTCTCTCTCGTTGGTTTCTCTCTCCTTCCCTACCTAGATAACTCTCTCTCTCTCTCTCTCTCTCTCTCTCTCTCTCTCTCTCTCTCTCGCCCTACCTAGACAACTATCTCGCTCCAAACCCCTCTCATGTCTCTCCCTTCCTCTCTCTCTCTCAAGTCTCTCTCACTCTAACCCCCTCTCAGGTCTCTCTTTGGTCTCCCTCCCTCTATCCCTCCCACCCCCCTCTCTCTCATGTCTCTCCCTCCATCTATCCCTCCTGTCCCCTCACTCTTAGGTATCTCGCTCCCTCTATCCCTCTTTCCCTCTCATTTCTTCATTCCTCCCTACCTAAATAACTCTATCTCTCTCCCTCTCTCTTATGTCTCTCCCTCTCAAGTCCCTCTTCTTGGTTTCTCCCTCCCACCCTACCTAGATAACTCTCTCTATTCTCCCACTCCCTCTCTCTCAAGTCTCTCTCTCTCTCTCTATCATGTCTCTCTCTTTCTTCCTCTTAAGTTTCTCTCTATCTCTCCCTCTCAAGTCTCTCTATCTATCTATCTATCTATCTATCTATCTCTATCTCTTTCTCATGTCTCTCCCTCCCTCTATCCATCCCACCCTACCTAGACAACTCTCTCTCACTCCAACCCCCTCTCTCACACACTTTCTCCCTCTCAACACTCTCTCTCCCTCCCACACCCCCTCTCTCTCAAATTCATATAATTGTGTATTATTAATATATAATAAATTTATTATATATTATATGTTCTATAAATAATATATTATATAATATATATTATATTATATATTATATATTATATTTTCTTCATAGGCAAAGCTTCAACATATTTGAAAATAATAGATATTTGGTTTTTAAAAGCGAATATTTGTTCCTTAGACCACAAACATCCACCCTAGATGTTTTAAGACATTAGGTGGTTTTTTTTGAGCTGTAAGTAATAGGTATCCGTTATGGACAAAACATGTACCCGTTTTGTTTTGTGTAAATTATAAATATGTACAAATTATACATATTATAATAAAATGTAAAATAAATAATTTAGTATCATAATATTATATAAATAATATAATATATTAATATTATATATTATATTATTAACATCAAGGAGGGGTAAATTTTTTATTAAATCAAGGAAACGTTACAAAGCAAGGGCATTAAATGGCTCCATCAAGTTCAACCGAGTGATCCAATTGATGAAAGAAATCTGGGTGTAGTTGACCCCGATCCACCAAATTCCAATCATGAATATGATCATAAGCCCATTTAGCCACGCAATCAGCAACCCCATTCCATTCTCGAGGAATATAAGTGAAAGTAATATACTCCAAAGAAGCACAAAGAGTGAAAATTTTGTTTAACAATCAAAGCCACTTTCCAGCTCACATCATCCAAATATCGCATTTTCAGTAAGTTCACCACAACCTGTGAGTCAAACTCACATATGATCCTTCGCCATCCCAATTGACTCCCTCGCTCCACATCCAATAAAATGGCCTGAGCCTCCATAAGATTATTAGTATGAAGACCTCATACACAAAGAAGGTAAACTGAACATCTCAAGAGCTATCCCTACCAACATCCCCAATGCCAGCATGACCCAGATTTCCATGAGAAGAGCCATCTAAGTTGATTTTTAGGAATCCATGAGGAGGAGGGGTCCATCTTCCCTCCCTATTCACCTTTGGGGTAGGATGTCTACATCTATTGTGCATGAGCTGTCATCGTGGAGGAGGAAGATGAAGATGATTACAACAACCAACATCATGAGGGTCCACCAGCACAGTCATATCACACTTAGCCACAATAGTTTCTCCTAAAGAGTGTATAATTTTCCACCATAGGTGAGGGGCCCTCAACAACGAATCTTGAAAAATCCGCCTATTCCTCTCCAACCATAGTTTCTAGATAATAAAGGATGGCCCAAGATCCCAAGCAACTTGAAGAAAGGCCATATTCCACACCCCCACCAGAAATGCCAAATCTCCCTAGCATAGGAACATTGGAAGAAGAGATGGGAGACACTCTCTTCACAACCATGACACAAAACACACATAGAGGGGCCATGAAAACCACACTTACATAAATTATCCCAAGTAAGACACCGGTTTGGAGCCACTAACCACATAAAGAAGTTGGACTTGGGCCATGATAACTTGTGCCAAACTTGCTTCCACCAAGGGACCTCAATGTCCCCAAACAACTGCCTACCTAATTGCTTATAACCAGCCACCACATAGTACTTTCTAGACAAATCCGCACCATCCCAAGCCAAGACATCAGGGCCCCTCAAAGAATTACAAGCATGGGAAGCCACAAGCTAGGATAGCTGACGCCTATCCCCCTCAGACCCTCCAGGTGGCCACTTAAAAGGATGCTTCTAGCGAGAACTTATAGCCAATCCACCATGTTGTGCCACCTTATAATGCTCCATAGTATCCCAGCCGCAACAAAAACATCACAAAGGGACTAGAGGTGAGGAAAAGAAGAGAGAATAGGAGGGTGACCATCCCAAGAATCTTATAAAAAAAAGTCTATGACCCCAATGATAGATCCAAAAGAGCGCACCCTTAATCAAATGTGCCCCCACTTTCAGAGTATGCCAAATCATAGAACCACTCCCTTCCAGAGGATAGTGAGGAACCTCAAAAGAAGCAACACCCCGAAGATATTTATGGTTGAGAATACGAGCCCATAATTGATGTTGATTGGTACACCATCACTAGTACAACTTGACAGCAAGAGCTTTCCCATTCAGAATAGCACAATGTAAACCAAGACCACCTTCCTGCTTCGGTCTACACACAGATTCCCACTTAATAAGTCTCCAATTGGAAGACAAAAAATTACCAATCCTAATAAATTCACGTGAAAGAGCATCAAATTCCTTAAGGAAATACATAGGAGCCACTTGAACAAAGCACTTGTAGGTGGGAAGAGCCTGGTTAACAGACTTGAGAAGAGTCACTCTAGTAGCAGTAGACAACCAATGATGAGTCCAATGAGTAACCTTCCGCCTAAGTTTATCAAGCAACAACTACCAGGAGGACCTAGGCTGATGACCAACAACAAGAGGAATACCCAAGTAGACAAAGGGAAGGGACCCAATTTGAAACCATAGAATAGCAACAATTCGCTGCTGGATAGCTTGAGGAGTATTAAAGAAGAATATAAAAGACTTCTACTCATTGAATTTCTGGCCCGAAGCCACTAGGTACACGTCCAAAGCTTTCCTAAAGGATTTAGCCTCCCTAATACGAGCCAGTCCCATAAGAGAGGTGTCATCCAAAAATTGGAGATGAGAGAGCGTTGGCAAGCCCATCCCCCACAACCACCCATGAATCAAACCTTGTGAAACTCGAGGTTTAAGAGGCCAACCCAACCCCTCTGCCATAATAATAAACAAATAAGGAGAGAGAAGATCTCCCTGACGAAGGCCCCTAGTAGCCCAAAAAAGATCAGAAGGTTCCCCATTCACAACAACTGAAAAGGAGGAAGAGGTCACACAACTCAAAATCTAGCTCACCCATTCAGGGGAAAAACCAAAGGCCAACAAAATCTTCTGAAGAAAACTCCATTTAACTCTGTCATAAGCTTTGGCCATATCCAACTTGATAAACATAGACCTATCCTGAGAGGTAGCCATGGAATGAATAACCTTCAGATGCAACCACCACCCCATCCAGAATTTGACGACCAACCACAAAGCCACCTTGCTCCTCAGAAATGATCACATGCAAACAAGATTTGAGCCTCTCAGTAATCAATTTCATAATAATCTTGTACACCACAATACAAAGCGCAATAGGTCTAAAGAGATCAATCCTGTCAACACCTTCCTTCTTAGGAATGAGAACCAGAAAAGTAGCATTCATGGCATGAAACATGTGCTTACTATGAAGAGACTCCCGAACCACCTCCAACAAATCTAGCTTCACAATATCCCAAAATTCTTGGAAAAACTCAATTGGGAAACCATTAGGACTAGGAGCATTCCCCTTATTCATCCCAAACACCACCTCCTCAACTTCTGACAAAGCCACCGGGCGAATAAGAGAAGCATTCAACTCATTAGAAATTAAAGAGGGAATGCAAGCCAAGACCCTATTCTCATTAGCCTCAACAAGGAGTGAGTTGTCATTGAATAGATTAGAGTAGAAGTGACGAGCCTCTCTAGACAAAGCCTATTGTGAAGAGATCGAAAGACCCTCAGAGTTAACAAGAGAAGAAATAAAACACTTATTTCAACGAGCTTGCACCGAATTATGGAAAAATGCAGTATTCTTTCACCCTCTTGAAGCCAATCAATCCTAGCCTTTTGTTTCTATAAAATCTCTTCACAAAGCTGCCACTCCACCAATTTCAGAGCCTAGGCCTCAGCATGCCCAAGAGCCTCCGAGAATCCCAAATCCCAAATCTGGCAGGTAATAACAACAAGACGATCCTGCACTTTTCTTTTCCTAGCCCAAAAATTACCAAAACACAACCTATTACATCGCTTAAGATGATACTTAACATATTGCAGCTTCTTAACCAGAGAATACATAGTTCTACCATACATAGGGGTGCCATCCCGCCACCACTGAGCAATAAGATCACCCAAAGACGAATCACATAGCCACATAAGCTGGAATTTGAAAGGTGGATTATTTGGATTTGGGAAAGCAGAGGTCGAAAACTTAATTGGCCAATGATCAAAGCCACACCATAAAGAATCTCAGAGCAAATGACCAAGCTACCTCTAACCCAAGAGCAAGAGACAAGGAAACGATCAAGCCGCTCCGAAATCGCTTCAGGCCCACTTCGTCTATTACTCCAAGTGAAAATTTTGTTAGATGGTTTAACATCCACCAGAGCAAGAGAGTCCACATTAGTTTGAAAAAGATGTGAAGTGGGAGCAAGCCTAGGCAGCCCTCCCCTTTTCTCCTCCAAGCTCAACACCGCATTTAAATCACTAGGTAAGATCCAAGGCAGAAAGGGTGCACAAGACCTAACATACCTGATATGATCCCAAAGCTGGATTTTACCACGAATGTCAATCAGAGCATAAACATTAATAACCAAAATAGTCTCCCCAACTTCCAAAACTGAAGCCACCACAGAAATAGTAGACTGACTTGAAATCCACCAGTGAAGAATAACCTTACGAGGATCCCAGAAAAGAGCCAGACCCCTAGAGGTTCCCTTAGACCCAATGTACTGAAACTGGCCAGAAAACCAAATACGATGGGCATCTTGAAGCATGAGGTCCACCCGAAGCTTAGTTTCTTGAACACATAAGATATCTAGAGAATGAACAACAATCAAATCTTGAATAGCCTTTTGATCAGAGGTGCTATTCAACCCCTTTGCATTCCATTAGAGAATAATCATGAGGAAGGTTGAGAGAAGTGGCCCTCAAGGGTCTTAACATAACTAGATTCCATCAACATATCCCTAATAAATTTGAGCTTTTCCACATCCTTCTTATGACCAGCTTTCAAAGAATTTTCAAAATGCCCCTTCTTGAGAGGGCGTTGCAGAACCCCCAAAGTAGGAGATGCTCCCCGACCTTTACTTGAAGAGAACACTGCTTTAGCTAAATCTGCTTTACCTAAATCTACTAAAACACTGTCATCCTACCCATCTATAGAGGCCCCAGGAGGCTCATAAATCCCCTGCTCCAATTTCGAAGAGATATTTTGAACAACAATTGCCTGCCCCAGCTCTGTATCCAACCCAACATCCATACTTGTGGGCCCAAAATAAATCTCAATAGGAATCCCTTCCTCCAAAGTTTGATTATCCAGGACCTCAAACCGATTGAAACCTTGATCACTCTATCTATCTTTATAGGCCCGCTTCTGACCCCTCCCCTTATTTCTCTGCTTAACAGGAATAAAGTCATCCTTATCAGGCCCACTCTCAACCACATACTCCTTGCCTTTATCCCCCTTCTCCACCAAAGGCCCAAAAGAAGGTGAAGAAGAAGCCCCTACCGCTTTGGGTGCCTGAGGACACTGGCACTGAAGGTGTCCATACTCATGACAAAAGAGGAAATGAAAAGGAAGGGACTCATAATCCAGTGGTTGAATCCACGAGGCAGAGCCAATACAAATTTCCAAAGAATCCGACAAAGGGTTATTTAAATCAATTTCAACACAAATGCGAGCATAAGAGAATACCTTTTTATCCAAAGTATTTTGAGCGATGGCAGTCGACTTCCCCAACAAAGCAGCAATCCAGTGTAGAATATCCTCCCTGCAAAACTCTAATGGCAGCCATGGAAGATGAACCCAAACAGGAACTCATGAAGGAAGATCCTCTGTCACATTAAAACCTCCATACCATGGCTTAATGAACAAGCCAACATGATTTTAAAAATACGTCCCTCCCTCGAAAACACGATTGTGATCCGAAATGCAAGAAAAATCAACCATAAAATAGCCATTCGTAGCCACCAAAAGATCGAAATCACCTTCAACCTGCCAGGTCCAACGGATCCAAGACTCTAGCGCCAAGAGAGGGACGTGAATACCCAAGAACTTACATATCAGAACATGTGGGCTTATGTCCTCCTGAACTGATTCGGGAGAAATAACCAGAACAGGGCGATCTTCGCTCCGCGGCAAGCACCCGTTCACTTTCTTGAGCTTAGAGCTCTCACCCACAAACGACGAATCCATCTTTTGTGCATGAATGGCTATCAAAAAAGGCTAAGATGGCTTTCGCCCAGCAAGCACCAGGCTTTTAGAATCCTTAGCCATACCCCTACCCCGAGCACCTACCCCAGCTCCTCCAAACCCACACCGCTTCCACCACCCACTCCCCTCACACCGCACAACCTCCTCCCCACCACACCGAACAACCCCCAAACCTCTACGCAGCAAAAAACCACAGGCCCTGGCCTATTACAGGCCGTGGGCACCTAGGAAATGCTTTGCGTAGTCAAGGAAGGCGTAGGATCTCAAATCAGTCTGCCAGTTCCTCTTCGGCATATCTATAATTTAATTTCATATATTATATTATCATATTATCTTATATATAAATAATATATTATATTATTAATATAAATATATATTAATATATTATATAACCTAATATAAAATATACATAAATATTGATTCTTATGTGTCAATAAATGGATATTTGTTACAAAATAACGGATATTCGTTTTGCTTCAGTATTGCTTCGGTACTTGTCTTGGGGACTACCGAGCTTAAAATTCAACAACCCCAATGTGTTTACAGGGGTTGTAAGAGCTTTTGGACTTCACCCTTCGTGTTGACAACTTATTTTCATCTGGTTTTGATGAAACGAAAAGGGTTTTTTCAATAAATTGTCAACATTCCACCAATATGAGATATGCTTTATTTTGATTTTAATAGATAATTATTGTTGTTTTTTACATGCACTACGTGTACAGTCCTAATTGATACGCTGATTGAAAAACATCTATAACTTTTAAACGGTTATAGATTTTTTGAATCCAAAAAATGCACCACATGTTGGGTCTCAAAAATGTAGGTTTTAAACAAAAGAGTTGCTAAGCTCTTACTACACTTTTGGTCAATGTACAAGGCCAATTAATGCAATTGTACCTTCTGCTCTTCAGGCTCTGCTAGATCTAAGCGGGTGAACCTAATGAATGATGCATATTTAAAATGAACTTCCTGATGCAATAGTCTACCCACAATGGCAAGGGTGGTGGATAGACAAATATACTACAACTACTCCTACTCCTACTACACAAATGAAAGGATTTGAATAAATTGTTTGATATGAAATTCTATCTCTGGGTTGAGGCAGATCAGTGCCTTATTTCCACATGGGAAATGGAGTCAAGAATATTAAGAATTGAATGTATTTCCCTCTCTGTCATAATTCAAATTGCTAGGCACTTTAAAAAATGAAACTATATGACTGGCATAAAACCTCATTGATTTATGACTTGCATAAATAAGGCTGGAATGTTTTCTTATCAAATTCTACTTCAACAATCCAAAAGAAATCCTAAATCACTGTGATTTACTTGAAGGAATTTAATTATGGCTTGCAGATACCAGCAAATAAAAATCACACAAATGAATCAAACATATGCTTGATATATTGATTTAAATTATCAAAGGACTTCAAGTTGGAGACAATTAAATAAGAAATATATATTATTGCAACACAACAATTAACAACAGGAAGGTTCCAACAATTCAAAATAATCTCTCCATTGATCTTTTTCATAGAAAGTCTGTACATTATATGCATTCCCAATCCCAGAAAATCTCTCCTCTTTTTTTTTTCTTCTGCAACTGATTTTTGAAATATTTATGCAGAATACTTCAAGGGTCGTGACCCTTCATATTATAGTTACATTTGTTTGAATTTCATGACAGTAATTTAAAATATTTAATTATATTGCCTCTCGGCAAAATTAAATATTTTTTACAATAGTCGAGCTTTGATTTTAATCTAATGCTTTGGAAACCTTTGATTTTAAACTTATCTCTCATGGCTTTCCTTTATTTCACCGCTTTGACTTTGACGGGTCCCACCACTGACTATCACAGCCTCCATTTCCTCTTACCGTGCTACCGCAGTCTCCTCCATGCCCTTCCGCGGTACTGCGGTGACCATTCTTCAAACTGCTAGCCGTTCTACCTTTACCGTTACCGCGTTACCGTGGTCACCATGTGAACCGGTGGCGGTACCGTGGTAACCACTACCTCTGACTACCGCTGACCACTGGCTCCTTCGTCGTTGTCACTTGTTGACCGTCCACCGTGCTACCGTGGTGACCATACTAACCGTGCGCGGTATAGCGGTAACCACTAACCGCCAATTGTCTTTGCTCGCTCGCCGACTATTTGCCTTCGACCGCTATCTCTTAACTGTGGCCACCGCGGTCTAAGGTTTGACCGCGCGTGGTACCGTGGTGAGCACTTTATGCCCGTCTGTTAACCGCTACCGCCATACCGTAGGCCCCTTTATAGGAGGCCGCGATAAGGCGGTAAACATATAGAAATGAAAAATTAAGGCAACGGTAAGGTGTAAAATGAATAGTGAAATGGACAGGGATTGAATTAAACCATTTTTATGAAAAGATAGGAAAATGGTGGATAAAAATGGATTAAAGCACTTAGGCTTTAATGGTAAATATGAGGTTTAAATGAAAAAACCCTTAGGATTTTAAAAATGGAAATTTTGGTCCTAACACCACACACTCACAAACTATTGTTTAGTTAAAAACAAATTTCATAATTTTTTGACCAAGTTAGGGTGGCTAGACAAATGGTTTTTAATATTTTTTAAAATTCCTACTAGAAAATTCATAACTATTTTTTTATTTGCAAAAAAATTACAAAATATATGTCACATCCAAGCATGTTTCATCTACTTATATTGAAAGATTCAGAAAAAAATATTTATTTTTGCTCATCATTAGGGTGGCTAGACAAACACCCGCTTTTTATTTTGATCTTGAAATTTTAGTACTACTGCATTGAAATTTTAAATTTTAATCAAATAGATTTACATTTTTCCAAAAAAGGACTAGTAGCTTAGAAACTAAATTCAATTTGTTACAAATTCTATTCTTACATATTTTTCAAATTATGTTAATAATCTATTCAAATTTTTATGTCAAGCTGTGTAACTCTATTTTCTGAATTTTCATTGCCACTTAGAGGCCTAGTTTGGCCCCTCATGATTCTGCACTAACCCCCCTCATCAACCAAGTTTGGCAATTTCCAATTTTACTTTTTGTTGCAAATGACTTCAAATAACCTTGATTTTCCATTGACTTACGTGAACCATGATTTTCCATCAATTTGCAAATGTGTTTGGTGAACCCTTTATTTTAAAGCTATGTTGCAACTACATTGTGTGAACTCTTATTTTTCACCCATCATCAACCGACTTTGGAAATATTTGATTTTATATTGTGTTATACATGAGTTTGGGGAACCTTGATTTTCCATTGTTTTGCGATCAAGTTCAACCAACCACTAATTCTAAGGCTATGTCAAGCGAACTACCATTTTTCATCCATCATCAACCGGGTTTGGTAATCTCTGATTTTAGATTGTGTTGTAGATAAATTTGTGAAACCTTGATTTTCCATCGATTTGCAGCCAATTTTGATGAATCTTTAATTTTAAGGCTATGTTGCAACTGCATTTCATGAACTTCCATTTTTCACCCATTGATTTGCACTCAAGTTTGATGAACCTTTGATTTTAAGGTTGTGTTGCAGTTGTCCGCATGAACTCCCATTTTTCACCCATCATCAACCAAGTTTTGTGAAATATGGTTTTAGATGGTGTTGTAGTTGACCTTGGGGAATCTTTTTTTTTTATCAACTTCTATGAACCTTGAATTTCCATTGATTTGTGGTTGAGTTTGATGAATCCCTAATTTTAAGGTTGTGCCATGCAAACTCTCATTTTTCACCCGTTATTAACTAGGTTTGACGAATTATAGTTTTAGATTGTGTTGTAGTTGAGTTTGGGGAACATTGATTTTTCATCGGCTTCCACAAACCTTTATTCTCCATCAATTTGTGGTTGAGATTGGTGAACACCTAATTTTAAGGTTGTGTTGTAGTTGCATTAAACAAACTCCCATTTTCACCAATTATCAATTGAGTTTGGTGAAATCCGGCTTTAGATTGTGTTGTTACTAAGTTTGGTAACCTTTGATTTTCCATCAGCTTCTGCAAGCCTTGAATTTCTATCGATTTATGGATGATTTAAATGAACTTCTGATTTTAAGGTTGTGTTGCAACTCTATCACGCAAACTCCCATTTTATACCTATTATAAACCAAGTTTCTCAAACTCTAATTTTAGATTGTGTTGTAGATGACAATGGAGAACCTTGATTCGATCAATTTGAAGCCTAATTCAGCTAATCCCTTATTTAAGGCATCGTCACGCGGACTAGGGAACTAAGATTTTCCATAAGCTTTTGCAAACTTTGATTTTCCATGGATTTGTAACATAGTTCAGCAAGCCCCTAATTTTAAGGTTGCATTGTGTGAAGTCCCATTTTTCACCCATCATCAATCGGATTTGGCGGACTACGATTTAAGCTTGTCCTATAGTTGAGTCTAGGGAATCTTGATTTTTCATCAACTTCCATGAAGTTTAATTTTTCATCGATTTGTAATCAATTTCAACAAACCTATGATTGTAAGGTTGTGATACAATTGGCTCACATGAATTCCCATTTTTCACCCATCATCAATCAAGTTTCATGAACTCAGATTTCATATTGAGTTGTAACTAATTTTGAAAACCTTGATTTTCAATCGATTTGTAACCCAGTTTGCCAAACCTTTGATTTTAGGAGCCTACGTCATGCAAAATCCCATTTTTCACCTATCATCAAGTAGGTTTGGTAAACTCTAATTTTAGATTGTGTTGTAGATGATTATGGGGAACATTAATTTTCCATCGGTTTCCACGAACCTTGATTTTCCATCTTGATTTACGACCAAGTTTGATGAACCCCTAATTGAATGTTATAGCTTCATTGTGTGAACTCCCATTTCTCACTCATAATCAACCAAGTTTGGAGAACTTTAATTTTAGATTGTGTTGTAGATGACTCTACCGAACCTTTATTTTCACTCAACTTCTAGGAACCTTGATTTTCCATTGATTTGTGATCGAGTTCGATAAACCCCTGATTTTAAGGCTACATTGCAGTTGCATTACGTGAACACACATTTTTCACCCATCATCAACAGGGTTCAATGAACTCCAATTTTAGATTTTTCTATAGTTGAGTCTGGCGAACCTCTATTTTCCATCAGCTTCCGTGAAATTTGATTTCTTTGTTGATTTACGGTCAAGTTCAATGAACACCTGATTTTAAGACTACATCGTGTGAACTCCAATTATTCACCTATCATCAACTAGGTTTGGTGAACTTCAATTTTAGATTGTATTTTAGTTGAGCTTGGGGAGCCTTGATTTTTCATTAGCTTTTGTGAACCTTGATTTTCCATCAATTTGTGGTTTAGTTCGACGAACCCTTAATTTTAAGGCAACGTTGCATGAACTCCCATTTTTCACCCATCATCAATCAGGATTGGAAAACTTCGATTTTAGATCGTGTTGCAGATGAATCTAGGGAACCTTGATTTTTAATCGACTTCTGTGAACCTTGATTTTCCATTGATTTGTGGTCCAGTTCGATGAACCCTTGATTTTAAGGATGCATAGCACGAGCTTCCATTTTTCACCCATCATTAACCAATGTTGACGAATTACGATTTTAGATTGTGATGTAGGTAAGTCTGGGGAACTTTTATTTTCCATTAGCTTATGTGAACCTTGATTTTCCATCAATTTGTGATTGAGTTCAAAGAATACCTAGGGTTGATGCAAGAAGTTGGGTCCACAAAAAGCTCAAAAAGTGGAAGTGTTTTTGTTGTTTTTCATAATTTGTCACACTTGGACTGAAAATTTGAGGCACTTACACAATTAATTTTTTAAAAAATCAGTAATATGAAAGTTTGAATTTTGAATCTAGTTTCTAAATATGTAAATTATTCAAATACCCAAATTGTAGAAATTAAATTTTGATAGGGATCTATAAAAACCACTTTTTAAAAGTCCCTGTTTTTTTACCATACCATGCACGTGTACGGACACCACTTTTTGACCCAAATAAAAGTATTTTGCTAATTCCTTTTGAGGAAAGAGAGCTGACAACATGAAGATTGATGAGAAATTTTTTTTGTAATTTTTTGTTGAATATTTTTTTTTTTATTAAATTTTTATTGGCCTTAATTGTTGTTTTTAAAAATCAACGTGTACGAACAACATAATTTGACTTAAACTAAACATTTTTTGAAACTTTTTTTTTTCATTCTGTAAAGAATTGTCTAAAGATTGATGTCATATAATTTTTTTTACAAGAAACTTCACCAAAAAAAAGTTATTAAAAAAAAAAAAATTATGATATTTCATGTTTAAGGACTAGTTTTCTTTGAAATTAATTTAAAAATATCAAATATAGTCCAATATTAATAAAAATTATATATTTGGAAACTAGAATCATGTTCTGTAATGGGTTTTAATTTTATAGATTGATTCAAAAAAAAAGTCCATCAACCATATTGTCAAAGATGGACATTCTTCTTCAATCTGCCTTAGTTTTTTAGTTGCAGGTCAAAGGCTAAGGCTCGGATTGCCAAGCCTTTCCCGAGCCTAAAACCAAGGCTGCAAGTGGGTTGGAGATTCAAGTTTTTAATAACGCGTATGCGTTTTTAAAAATGCGTACGCGTTACAAAACACATATGCGCTCTTTATTTGTTTGATTATTTTTTAAAAAAATACTTTTTAGAAACGCGTACGCGTTTTAAAATGCGTACGCGTTTTGAAAAGATAAAAACGCGTACGCGTTTCTAAAAAGCATTTTTTTAAAAATAAATTATTTGTATGCACTCAAAAACGCGTATGCGTTTTATAACGCGTACGCGTTTTATAACGCATACGCATTTTTTAGGCTCGGGTACCCAATGCATAACGCATACGCGTTTTTTAATAACGCATACGCGTTTTCTGCGAGATTTTTTTTTTGGCCGAAACTTCCCCTCTTCATGGACCCAACTTCTTGCACTTACCCCCTAATTTTAAAGTTGCTTTGCAGTTGCATCATGCAAACTCCCATTTTTCACTAACCATCAATCGAGTTTGGTGAACTCTTATTTAGATTATGTTGTTGTTGAGTTTGGGGAACCTTGTTTTTTCATCAAATTTCGTGAACCCCTAATTTTAATGTTATGTTGTAGTTGCATCAGACAAACTTCCATTTTATACCCATAATCAAACAGGTTTTTCAAACTCTAATTTTAGGCTATTATGTTGTAGATTACTCTAGGGAACATTGTTTTTTCATCAGCCTCTATGAAGCTTGATTTTCCATTGATTTACAACCTAGTTCAACTAACCCCATATTTTAGGGCATCGTCACGTGAACTCCCATTTTTCACCCATCATCATTCAGGTTTGGTGAACACCAAAGTTAGATTGTATTATACTGATCCTACGAAACCTTGATTTTTCATTGGCTTTCATGAACATTGATTTTCCATCGATTTGTGGACTAGTTCGGCGAGCCCTAGATTTTAAGGTTGCATCACGCGAACTCCCATTTTTCACCCATAGCAATTAGGTTTGGTAAATTGTAATTTTAAATTATCCTATAGTTGAGTTTAGGGAATCTTATTTTGCATGGACTTCCACAAAGTTTGATTTTACATTGATTTGTAGCTAAGTTTGATGAACCCCTGATTTTAAGGCTACATTACAATTCGTTCGTGCGAACTCCATTTTTTCACTCATCATCAATCAAATTTGGTAAACTTCAATTTTAGATTGTGTTGTAGCTGAGTCTCAAAACCCTAATTTTCCATGAGCTTCTACAAACCTTGATTTTCCAATATAAGGATTGAGAGTTGATGGAAGACAAAATACATACCTCTTAACCAACTATACTCATTTTGTTGGGAATTTTGGAGGACAAGAACATCAACAGTCAACACAATAACATTAGATGTTCTTATTGGAAGATATTATGTCTACAATGGTTGCAAAGTATGTCATTTATTAGATCTCCAAAAAAACTTGTGGATTGCTAGCAAGCCTTGAGCCCCTTTCAAGGATCTTCATACAAGCTACCACACTTCATTGTAGATGTTCTTTTTGAACAAAATTTTACTCTCTTCAAGGAAGTGTACATATTTGTTAAATACTTAAATATTTAATACATATTTCCTTCCAAATGCATCCAAATATTAAGATATCTCACAGTCATGAAAATTGGGTAGTTAAAATCCATGTCATAGGTGATAGGTTACTCAGGGAGTCATGATGAAATGTTGCAATTCTGCAACAACCATATGACTGTCAAAATGAAACAAAGAGTTGATACTTAATTATAAAGTGCCCCTTCAAACATTTGTAAAGAAATATTCATCATATTTGTTTACAGAAACTATTGCATTTATTTCGAAAAGGATTTATAAACCCAAAATAGAGTATTACTAATTTTTTATGTTGTCTCCCTTTTGCTAGGTTTCATCTATATTTTCTATAAGAGTATAGCTTCTGCAAGTAGAAGAATTGGTAGCAAACCAAAGGATCCTTGTTGAAAACACGACACTCGATGCAATGCGAGAAGAGGTTACTTGTATCCATTGCACTAATTCTATAAATGGTGGTATAAATCAACTCAAATATCACCTTGCACAAATCATTTGCTGAGATTTTAGGTCATGTACACAAGCTAGTGCAGAGGTTGACAGGGAGGAGAAATAACTCCTTACAACATATGAGCAAAGAAAAATAAATAAAAAGAGAACATAAACAATGGAAGCCCCAATCCCAGATTTCAATTCTACAGTCATAGGGAGATATGGGGGCTCTTCTTCTATTGGGCTGCAAATGTGAGGATCAAGAAGTGTGGGAACCCAAAATTCTAGATTGTTTGTTCTTCGTAATACTCTTGGTGCACAACCTTCATTGGAAGGTATTGCATGGAATGAGTTACAACATGAGGCAATGTTGGCATGTGCGAGATTTTGATATTACAATAATATTTCATTCAATGTTGCTTCTAGTCCTTATTGGGAACAATTGGTCAATGCATTGACCATGGTAGGTAAGGGATTCAAGGCCCCAAGTTCTCATGAGTTGAGTGGACCATTATTGCAAAATGAGATCCAAATAAAAATTTGGGAAAACAAAGGTTGCATCATTTTATCTAATGGATGGACTAATGACATAAATGGGACATTCATCAACTTTTTAGTGGCTTCAAAGGGACAATTGGTATTTCTAAAATCAACTGATGCCTCTAATGAAATAAAAAATGCAGAGACCTTGTGCAACATGTTGTATGATGTGGTGATGGAAATGGGAGTGCAAAGTGTCATTCAAGTTTTGACCGATAATGCAGTTGCATATGTGGCAGCTAGTAAACTTTTAGAGGTGAGGCACCCGCCATTATTTTGGGGTCCTTGTGTTGCCCACTATCTTGACTTGCTCCTTGAGAACACAAGGAAACTAAGTTGGGTGAAGAATGTGGTTGAAGATGGAAGGAATTTGACAAAGTACATCTACAACCACACATGGGTCCTAAATCTCATAAGAGAGCACACTAATGGTAAGGATCTCATGCGATCAAGGGTCACAAAATTTTCTACTAATCTCCTCACTTTGTAGCTACATTGCCCAACCTTAAGCACATGTTTGTGAGTGAAATATGGTTGGGGAGTCATTATTATAGGAAGGTTGAAGCAGAAAAGGTCGTGAAGACCACTTTTTATGATAGATTTTACAAATTCATAGAGATCTTAAATGTAAGTTTTCAAACTTTGATTGATGATTTATTTTTTATTTTCTAATATTACAATTTGTTGATTTTGTTAATTTTTTTATATTTATTTGTTAGAACCATTGGTTAGGGTTCTACAATTGGTGGATGGGGATCAAAATCCCATGGGGTACCTATATGAGGCGATAGATAAGACCAACGAGATAATTCAACATTTGTATGGGTCAAACAAGACCTTATATGAACTCATGGCGCATAATTGATCAAAGGTGGAACCGACAACTCCACAAACACATTCATGTTGTTGCCTACTATTTGAACCCCAAGTTTTATTTTTTCCCTACTTTCAAAGAAGATGCAAAGGTTTTTCTTGGCCTCAACACATGTATTGAGAGATTGGTTGATGATGATAACCTTCGAGACCTCATACTTGATGAGATACATAGTTATAAGAAGGCCAAAGGAGCATTGTTTTCTTTAATTTTTTGCATTTGTGGGAGAGCCATTCTACAATTGGGTAAAAAGTTCATGTGTGTAATATTATTTTACCATTTATTTTAATTTTTGAGTTTATTACAATCCTTATAAGGTTATAAATGGAAATTGTTATCCTTTTAGATTTGTGGTGGGAAGATTATTGTGCCACAACTCCTAATCTTCAAAATCTTGTAATTCACATTTTATCTCAGCCTTGTAGTGCTTCTGGTTGCATTCACACAAAGAAGCGCAATAGGTTGACTCAAAAGCACTTGAATGACCTTGTCTACGTGTGATATAACCTTCAGTTGCATGAAAAGATGGTACAAGGGTAGGGTTCATAGGAAGCACTTGACCTTGATGGCATTGATCCATATTCAAATTGGATTTTTGTCAAATGATGTCAATGTGGATCCATGGTCAATTGATGATGACAACGGATTTGGAGAGGGAGACAGTTGAATTGGAAGTGGAAATGGAAGCATATGAGGTAGAAGGTGAGGCTGGCTAGACAATAGAGGTAGTTTCCTTGCATACACAACTTGATCCTATCACTATGGATGAAGCATTTGTTGAGGCTCCTATTGAAGATATTGCAGTTAGACCATCTACTTCAACAACACTCACATAACAACAATTTTTTTTTTGAGTTTTAGTCATAGATGAAATTTATGATTTACAGTTTTCACTGATACCGAAACTTGAAGTTGATATGTATTCAAAAGTTGATTTTTTTTTGGTCTATGATATGTATTAAACTCAAATTTTGATTTATATATGATGGAAATTAGTAATATGTTCTACAAATTCATTATATATGTGTGTTTTTGAAGAATATTTTAAAAAATATATTTATTTTTAAATTCGATAAATTTGTTGAGATATTACCAAGTTTTTGTTTGAGTTTTTGTTGAGTCTCGAGTTTTAAAAGATATTGGGCTTATTGAGTTATTGTCGAGTTTGAGTTTTACAACTGTGGTACGAGCATGTAAACTTCATAAATTATATATCTAAATGGTGGGAGGTAGAGATTAAAGGTTGTAAGAGATTCATTCTCCAAAAGAACTTAATTGAATAAACAAGTCAAGGAATGGAATAGAGAAATAATAATAAAAATTGAAAGAAAAAATCAGGTGGAAGAAGAAATGTAGAAAATAGAGAACTAAATTTCTATTAGTGGGCTAACTAAAAATGTTAAAAAAAAGGAACTCTCATTATTAAAGGAGCATAACATAATATTGATGGAAGAGATCTTTTAGCATAAAAAATCCAAATTCATGTTGCTAAAGGAGGGGGATAGTAACACAAAAAAAAATCATGTGGCCACCAATATCAGGAGACAAAGTATTAAGATTGTTAGTATTCAATTTCCATTCAAAATTTTTGTTGAAGATAAAGAGGCCATTCGAAATGGGGGTGAAATTATTCAAAGAGTTTCTAAATTCAGATACTCAAGTAGACCAAGAAGCACAAGAGAACATGTTAAGGAATATTTTGTCTAACCAATGAACTACATAATGAAATATTAATGAGGCCTTTTTCATTGGATAAGATTCATAACACCACCTTCTCATTTTTTTCAAAAATAATTGAGTCATAACAAAAGATGTTTGGATAGCACTAGAGTACAAAAGTAGGAAAGCTATATTAAAGAGATGGAATATCACTATGTGGCCTTAATCCCTAAGCTTAACACATCAAAATATTTTGATGAATTCACCTTGTAGAACACAATATACCAAATTGTTTCTAAGGGTATGGACATTAGGCTTAAGAAGTGTTAGGAAAAAAATTTGGAGAAGAAAGTGGCTTCTTGAAAGGTAGACAAATTTTGGATGGTATCATCATGACACATGAGACTATTCATTTAATCAAGTTGAAGAAAAGATAAGGTATGATTATCAAATTAGATATGAACAAAGCATATGATAGAATCTCATAGGATTTTATCGTCAAAGTAATGAGACAATTTGGATTTTGTGAAGACTGGTGTAATTGGGTATATAGTCGTGTATCCTCGACCTCATACGCTTTGCTTATAAATGGTTCCCCCATAGAAGTTTTTCATACGAAAATGGAATTTAGACAAGTGGATCCAATATCCCCTTTTGTAATAACTTGGGGTTTAGATGGATAGATTTTTGATTTATTTCTTATTGGATTGACAAAGGTTGTCATCAATATTATTAAGGTAAGCTAACTGAGTTTCCAAAATATAGACGAAATAAAATGAATTATTATATATAATACTTTAATATCAATTCTATCCCTCCAGCTTTCAAACATAATATATAAGTTTGATCATTTGCAATAGTTTCAGGAAAAGGTGTTCATATGAATTCCGAATAATGAGTCTAATTCAATTATTAGTTTGATAATAAGAATGGGACAAGAAGATATACTTGATTCTGATTTATCAATTACAATCATGACTATTTGTTAACCAACTTAATCATTGCCCTCTTAACAAACAAAGTCGATTATTATAATTCAGATAATATACCAAATAATCGATCAACATAGAGAATATGTGACTTTTGCCTCAATATGAGACCTCCTCTAACTGGGGATAACATTAGTAATGCTCTTTCACGGAGAAATAAGGATTGGCATCGTAATCTCTATTACGATGGATGAAATTCCAACGACAATTATATTCAGACTACATCGATAGCCTTCATTCATCGAAGGGAAACCTAAGATGTTAATAATAATAATATGATGGCTCGATATCACATGGTATTAACCTTCCACATAGTCTCCGCTAGTAGGACTTCAGAACACAACTTCAATTCTTCGATCAATCCAAAATCATATGTAACGCTGAAGGTATCTTCCTATATTTGTCTTTGACTAAGACCCGCACCCTATATACAGTCGATATTTAGAAGTATGGGTCGCCAGCAATAGCACCATATTACTCAAATTGATAGCAATGAAGATCAAGGCGGCAGCTTATAATGAATGACTTGAAGTCAACAGCTCAAAATAGCTTGATTCTCTCCACCTTAAAGTATGGCGGCCATAGTGGATGGTGTGACAGATATAATAAAGGTATCAGCAGAGGACATAGATTGAAGTCCAGAAAGATATAAGGCATTCAAGCAGCTCCCGATAATCTTTAAGAAAAAGTCAATGCTCTTCTTGAGACTCCACGTAGGCTCCACTTAGCTTTTGGAATTATTTTGGACCCGATTCAAATAAGAATCTAATATGAATTCCTTCAATAAGTCAACCTTCTAGATAAGTTTAAATCTTTATTTTAAAATTTGAATATAACCACCTATTTCAAAAATGGGTTATTAGAGTCTCCCCTTCTTAGAAATTACTTTCCCACAAGCAATTTTAGATCTTCATGTCGATACCAAGGTTCCAAATAAGCCTGTAGAACATTCTAACATATATCCATGGCTTCGTGTTGATGCCATTAAACTCACAAAGTTGGTTAGAATCTATCACACCATGAAGCCATTCCATGTCATTCAAGATATCCATCATACAAATTCCTGGGTCCCAAGGTTGGTAGCACCATCCAGTCAAAACATAATCTTGTTGATCACTGGTAAAGATGTTCTCCAAAAAACTACCAAGAAAAAGGATAATCCAATGGTGTACAAATTCCTTAGAGGAATGTCCTTTTATAAATGTATTATATTCATCATCCATCATCTTACTTTCAACAACTATTGTATCCCTAATGATTCCAAGATTCCAAGTTATCCTTAGAAGTGAACCATCACAATGATATTGCACTACTCCAATTTTAATTATTTGCTTCTCATACTCAAACTATCTTCATCTCTTTTGGAATCCTAACCTGAAATAGATATCATTGTTCAACCGTAGAATCAAAATTTTTACAAATTCTCTCAAGATGTAAAGAGGAAAATCCCAAATTTTCCAATCTGTCACAACCAACACAATGTTATAGGGAGAATTGTATGGCAATATCCTAGAATGTTGGTAGGAATTATTGTTCACTGTGGTAGAGATGAAATTTTGAATGGCACTTGTAGGACCTCTCACAATTAGCTCTGAAAGAGTTAAGAATGATTCAATAATTGCTTGGTCATAAACGATGCTCTCACAATGGATGCACAATGGAAACAATGACTATTTTGTATAGGGGATACAAATATAGATATAGTTGAAGTGTCACCCCTCCTTTCAACCAAACTTAAACATTCAATACGTGATTATTGATCAAAAGATGGGATCCAATTCATCACCCTACCATGAATTGCAATCTCTTGCAATTTGATTGGAGAGTGGCTAATGATAGCATCATTGGGGTTTGTCCCACTTCTCCAAGCTTGTCTCAACACTTCATTAATAAGAGATACGCATGTTGCAAGTATCAATAGTCAGTGTTGTCAATGATGTCAATAGGCTTATGTTTGTGTTGTCATTGATGTCAACTGGTGATAATTGAGAAGTTATGATGATGCTTTGACTAGTTTCATTATGTTGCTATTAGTAAGTACTACTAATGTCAACTTCTAGTGTTGCTTTGATAATATTTTGTTTGTGGATGTTGTTTGGATGAAATGAAGTGTTGCAATTGGTTTGGTGATGAAGAGGAAGTGTTGAAGATGATGAGAATGTGTCTCTGGTGCTTGGTTTCCAAGTTTTTTCAAGAAAATTTGAATAAAAGAGGAAACAGTGTGTTGCAAAAGTGTTCTGGTGTATAGTGTGGTGTTTTGGTTTTTGCTTTGCATTTCTTCTGTGTTGAAGATATGCTTGTGTGGTTCAAATATGTTGATCAGAGGTGTTCATAGATGTATCTAGAATTTCTTGGTCTGGATCGATGTGCAAAAGAAGTTGTGTTCACTAATGTGTGAACTGTGTTGCAGTGTTGTCTAGGAGAAATGGTTTTGCTTTGCATTTCTCTGCAGCTTGGTTTCTAGTCTTGTGATTCTAGAAGTGTGCTAGTAAGGTTCATATCTACCTTCAGTTGAAGCTATTTGAGGTTTGGTGGTTGACAAGATTGTTTGAGTGTATCGCATGTGTACATTCTTTAGGTGGAAGTTGTTGTCAAGGAATTTGTTGGATTTCAGGGGTTTTTGGGAATATTCCAGATTGTGTTCAAGTGATGTTTGGTGTTTGCGAGTCATATTTGGATCAAAGGAAGTGTGTACTTAAATGTTAATGGTGTTTACATAGGTTCAACCAACCTTGGGTGTTACACTGTTTGCGGATTTTCTTTAGAGATTGTGGAAGTGTTGTCAAACAAATTGCACCCGAACGCTTGAATAATTAAATTTAGCAATCTGTTGAAACATGGGAACTATCTTCAGGCTGTGGGTATTCCTATGGCGAAGGTAGACCTCCAGATTCTAGGCTAGTTCCTATATGATTCTGATGATTAATAACTTGAACTTGTTGGGAAAGGGAGAAAGACTTATTTTAATTCAAAACTGGACAAACTTAACTATGGTGATGCACCTAATTGGAAATTTAAGACAACAAATTAATTCACAACTAATTCTTTATGAGCCTATTTTCACAACTTAGATCGAACAACTCAACTGCATAAATGATTCAGAGAAAGGCTAGATGATTCATTCTTCATGAAAGAAAAAAACTTTCACAACTTAAAGATATGAATATATTATAAGCACAATTTATGACCTGCAACTAAGAACATTTTTTCTGTGCACATGCATTCATGAATGTGATGGAAATTTAAAGGTTTCGATATAAAACACATTAAATTTTCATCCAAAAAATTCATAAAACACAACACCTAAATCTAAGAAGGCTAATACCTAACTCACGATGACAATAGAAGGAAAACTCTACAAATTACACACTAACATAACCTGTAAACACTGCTGAAACTTTATTAAAACTGAAAGCTGAGTTACATGATAATTCGCTTTGTAGAATGCAAAGGATGAAAAACAAGAACTAGGGAGAATGACTAAGTTTCCTCAATATATACAAAAGGCATGCACAAAGCAGCCAACAATAGAAGCGAAAGCTAACTGAAGTGAAGAATGATAACTCCAAAGTGAAATCGAAGCAGAAAAGGAAGCCTTAATAAAAATAGTCCAAAACTGAAGCAAACTGCACTCTCCGCCTAGAAAAATCCACCTCTTCATGCGCATGACCAAAATACGCTGTAAACTCACGTGAAACTGAAAGAAGTTGATCAAAATGCCTCAAATCATGCAAGTGGCTCTAAATAGCTATAGCTAACTCAACTCATCAATTTGCATGATTTTGCTTTTTGCAAAAATGATTGTGAGTAAATAATAAAGTAATTAAATAATTACTCTATTATTGGTTACAACTTGTACTTATTTGACTTTACAATTTGTGAAAAATAATAAAGTAATTTGAAGAATATTACTTTATTATTTATTTACAGTTTATTTATTTGTAAAATCATGCATGAAAAAAATAACTCCTTATCACTCCAAATACATTATTAATGGTGCATAAACCTAAGGCATTACATATAAACCCTTATAACTCCATATTTGATTCAAAAACAAAGCAACCCAAACCCTTAACTTGTCTTCCATTTCACTTTGCTTGTCTTGGAGAAACTTCATCAAGAAGCTGGCCGTCAACCTGGGTAGGGTTTGATGTTGGAATCTGCAAAAACTCCTAATGTTTGTGAGATATTTTCAATATTCACCTACAGGAAGACAAGGTAAGTTCTATTTTGTCATTATGGCTTCATTACTTCTCCATTTTTGGAAGCATAATCAGCTTCAAAGTCGCGGCTACCATGAGTTTATTTGACTGGCCTCTCTTTTCCATTTATCTTTGCTCTTTTACACTATGTTGGCCACCATGAGTTAGCTCGAGCTCATCATCCAAAACTCCTATGAGGGTTGGCCACGACTAGCATGAGTTCCAACCGGTGGAAAATATGGTGATTTCTCCTTTCCTTATTGATTTTCCAAGCTCAGGATGCGCCATGTATGGATGTTTCTTTGTATTTTAGGCCGCGCTATGTATTCTTCTACGTAATAATTCCTCACACATAAATTTTGCATTTATATTGATCTTGCTCTACCCTTCAGGTTTTGATAACAAAATCTAAAGATATTAGACTATGATGAATGTTTGTGAATAAAAACTTCGCTCTAGGCCGTGGCCATGCTCTATGCTCAAACTGGGTATTGGCTGAAATCCTGCATTTTCATTATCATGAGCTCGAACTCAAAAGGAAAGCTTTGCTTTCAATAAAGAAACCCTTGTGACATTCCTCTGTAATTTCTTTGCATTTTTGAAAGCACTGGGCCTGACCCATGATAGCTTTTCTCCTTTTTGTCTTTTCTGACAATAACCCACACATGGATAACTTGCAAAAATGGGAAAAAATTGTATTTAAATTGAAAACCATTGTGGGTACTAATTCCTTTCATTCTGAAGAGTTCTAAAGCTTAAAACTGTGCATTTGATTGTATTCCGTTGAGGGTTTTATTGTTACACTTATGGAAGATCCTTGTGAAGTTTGAGCTCCCTCATACCCACACATTGATGCCTTGATATCTCTTGGTCAACCACATAACAGAGTTCCCAATATAGTTTATACAGTGCCATCTTTCCCTGCCCTTGCATGATTTATCTTTGCAATATCTGTCTTTAATTTTAAAGGTGATTGATCTTATCATGATACCTTACTATTTATGGCAGCCATACCTGAAGCTATGCTTTTAAGATTGTCATTATGCCTTTTTACTCACTTTGATTTTTTATGTTAAAGAGTTGAACCTACGACACTTCCTATAGCTTTAATGCCCCTGAAAATAAGTCACTCCATTCAATTATGTAGCCTCCACATGCTTTTATTGTGAAAATGGAAAAGTTGAACTGTCATTGTTTTAAAAGCTCCTATGAGATTAGCATGATGCTTGGTCTCTTGCACATTTTGTTAATGCTAAACAAAGCTCCATGCTTTGCCTCCTTGTTCTGACAGCAATGATTCCATCCACAATAATATCATATTTATCTATACGATTGTGATTATCATTTGGAAATAGTGATAAAAAAAAAAAGTTCAAGCTGCTGTTTACTCACCTCCATGTCATATTGAATCAGACTAGTAAGAAAGTTGATTTCTGTTGTTGTCTTTCTCAATCAAGTAATTATAGAATTTATTTCCAAGACTCTCTAAACTTTCTACATAACACAGCTTCCTTCAATGCTGAATCTTATCATCATTTTGATATTTCTTGGTCAACAAAGACTGATTTTATCATAATAAAAACCATATAAGATAATACCTTTGAGAAATGAGGTTGAACTATGACCGTTACAGTGATTGTCGTTATCATGATTATTGTGATTGTACTTAACTGCCCTCCATGTTCTTGTATTTTGATCATTAGATTTTTACTGTGCATATCTTTATGATCTGTACCTTTGATTATTACATACATGCTCCTCTTGTCTCTTTTATAGACTGTGTATATGCTTTTGAAGCTAAGAAAAAACATTCCAATGCTTGAGCACTTTGTTTCCCTTCAGTGTAAAGAGGCTATATGCTTCATGTAAATGTAATGTGAAAATGTAAAGCAAAGCTGAAACAGGATATCGATGAAATTGATGAGTTTTTTATATGTTTTGATCATTCCTTAATCATGATGGGCAATATTATGCTTGCTCAATCTGTCGTTTGAATCTCTTTGTAATAAGGCTACTTATATGATTATCTTCTTAGTTTTAGCAGCTTTCTTAATGACTATTTGATATGCAATGACTCTTATGTGTAAATAAGAGAGTGTCCTCGTGATATGCTGGGCTCAACCCTTGTGGGGGCCCATTTTACTCCACATATCTGATAAAAATGATCATGACCATAATAACCTTGTTCCTGCACAGTGAACAAACGTGTTAGCAAAATAAAAGAAGCTAAAAGCCTCCTCTTGAGTTTTATGCCTTTGAACAATGAAATCATCTGATGGATGTCTTGATCAAGTGTATGCTATATTTTTGTTGATAACGTAGGCATATGGTAGGATTTAATTCTCATTGCTCTAGCCATATTTCCATCATACTTGCAGGTGCATTCGGAACTTGGAGCTGGATCAATTTAGAGTCACAACTAAAGGCTTCAACTTGTCAACGATTCATCATTCCAGGCAATAACGAATCACTTTCTACCCTATACCTTCTTTATTTTTAGTTATATAGTTTACTTTACTTCATGCACCCATTATTTGATTATGAAAATCAAATGAAGTTACTCCCACGACTTGTGTGGGACTTTGGTTTATACATTATGAATAAAGAAGCAAACATTATGCAATCTTATGATATTATTTTGAAATGTTTTTGCATAATATTACTGAAATTCACTTGTAATGAAACATTGCACAATAATGAGTACTTAGCAGAAAAATTTGAACATCTTGTGTACCTTTTGACTTGAATTTGCAATTTAGCTCTACTTGTTTGAGTTGGTAGTGAAAAATAGGTAACAAGAAGCATGGCATGGTGTGTATGAGTGGATTTAGGTCCGATTTAAGGTGTGATGTGGTCCACCTTCAGTCTTTTCCACCACAGGAATGTTTTGGTGTTGACCTAATTTGAATTTGCATAGTTCAGGTGCATAGCTGACCTTAGAGAATGTTTTCAAGGTTGAAGAAGGTATAAATAGTGTTTTGTTGATGGAGGATTGTGGTGTAGAGTGTGTGATGTGAATTGTAGAGTTGTGAAGTGTAGTGTGAGCTTTAATGAGTTCGACTGTTTGAAGTAGTGAGCAAAAAGTGTCTACAATATTCAAAAAGACTACAAATGTGTTTGTGATGCTATGGTGGATTTTTTTATTGCATTGAAATGGATTTCACACTGTAACATTCTTTTTTTTTTTCTTTTTTGTAATCAGGCTTTGAGCCCTTCTTTCTTTTGGGCAGTGATCCCTTCGACAATTAACCTTTTTGTATTCGATGTTGCAATTACTTTATATTGCGAGCTAATCCTCATTGTGATTTTTTCCTTCTTAGGTTTTCCATGTAAATTTGGTGTTTTATTGTGCATGGTGTTGATGTGTTTCAATTTTTGTTATTTTCTTTCATGCTAAATCATTCTTAACATATTAAGGATTAATTAAGTTGTTGAGGATTTGAATGTTTGTGAGGGCTTTAATGTTTTAATTTACAACTGATTCACCCCCCCTCTCAGTTGTCTTGTGCATTCAACAACACTGGGGTCCCAAGTTCTATGATTATCTTCAATCTCATCACAAAATTCATGAATAAATTTATTCAATTCAAAGAGTAGGTTGTCATAGGTCTTATTCACTTCAACTTCAAACAAGGGATTATTGACCATCTGGAAGTTATCCTAAGTTTCATCGATTTCTCAACTTTTAGTGTTTGGACAATGGTTCGAGTCATTGGTCTAATCTATGTTGTCCAATTCCTTAAGCTCATTTCTTCCTTTGTCTCCTTGCTCCTTGAAGTGTTTAGTTGCTCTCTTCCTTTGGTGTGTGAGCCTCCAAAGTTTTCAACGTTAGGTGTTGAGGTATTTGACTAGGTGAATGGATGTGTGGAAATCTTGATGCAATATCTAGGTTACCATACTTAGTATGAAAACTCATCTCATGTTTATCTATGTGTCCATGCCTTTGCTTGATTTTTTGCAAGTTCTCTCTTGCTCGAGAAACTATCACCTTGGAATGCTTAGCTTTCTCATTCCACCATTCACAAAGTTGAAGAGTCCTCTCCACATCTTCAACACTATCCATTAGTTCCCTTGGGTTTTTGCTTACCATTACTATGTAAAAGAGTTTCCTCATTTTCTTGTCTTTATCTTCCTCTAAATTTTGTGCTTCTATTGATTCATTTTTTTCCATCCTCCCTTTTAAGATCCATAACTATCTTCTCATCTTTTAGTGCCACAATTCTTTGATTATTTTCATTAAAGTGATTAACTTTGTTGTACAATGCATCTTCTGATTTACTTTCATTAGAAAGACTATTCCTCTCATCCATAACTATTGAATTGTTGGTGGTTATCATGTACTCCTCAAGAGGTGAAGAATAATTAGACTCAATCCCTTCAAAGTCATCCTCAATGCATGACTCTTGGGATGGAGTAAGAGCAATCTCAGGTTCAAAAGGAATAGGCTCATTTTGGTAGTCAAACCAAAAACCTCTTGAAAATTGTTGGGTGAAATAATGTAATCAATTTTTCAATAGATTATGCTATCTAGACTTCAACCACAACTATGTGAGATATAATCTCTCCTCTCAGAAAGGGGATGCACCCTTCTTATTGCTAATAGAAGCTATATTAAACTTAAAGGAATACTTACAAAATGTACACTGTACTCATGAAATGGGGGGCGTGTTACATTCATACTTCTCTCTTTTTCAGAGAAGATGTTTACAATGCTTCACGATGAAAAGCTCTAGATCTGATAACTTAAACTTAAACAACAACAGTAATGCCGATATTTCTATCTTGTCAAAGCACAACGTAGAAATACCAGGTATGATCTATAATAACAAAAAGTAAAAGGAAAAGGGAAGGCTCATGAAGGCAAAAAGTCGTTCCGTAGCCTTTTCAATGTTGAATCATGTAGAAGTACCGTTCATTGTATTAGAAGCACAAAGTATTCTTAGATACAACGATTCCTCGAACAACATGAATGATTACAAGCACAAAGTCTTGTAGATCCTTCAACCAAAATCTTCAAACATAAACAAATCCAAACAATAAATGTAACACAAAGTTTACTTAAACCACTTGGAGCCCTTTAGATCTCATACACTAGTCACCGTCGATATAATCAAAACATAAGACAATTGATTCCAACACAAAGTCTGGTATGCAATCCTCTTCTTTATTGATTAGATCTAGATTTGCAATATTGAACACAAAGTTTCAATGCTTGTTTCAAAGGAGCAGCACTTCATTGCAAAATATCCAAAGGTCCCTATTACAAAAGAAATCCCTCTTATTTATAGAAAAGATGGAAGAGCAAAATTAGGAAATTGGATGAGTAAAAATAGGAAACCCTAATCTAACTGAATGTAATTTATTTCTATGTAATCGCACCTCATATTTTCGGTGCAATTACATTTTACAAAAATACATTTAAGATGTCAAAAACTATTTACAAGATGCATAAAGGGAAGCATCAAAATGTTCAACACTGGGAGATCAGGAATCTTCATGGTTCCTTGCTTGGGCACAGAGTCTTCATATTTCTTCCTGGTCTCCTGCATGAACTTTTCATCCAGACCAACGGTGTAATCCACAATGGTGTGAATTCTTGTGATCGACCTTCTGGCGGATGAATGGATTTTCTTGCACCTGCGAAGATGCATCTTGAGATTATCAAGTGCCAGTCGTATATTGCAAATGACATGTATTGAGGCTTTTGAAAAACTGGCATCCTCAACTTGCAGCATGACGACTTCTTTGTAGATCTGGGATAGTTCACTGGATTAAAAAATTTCACCTTCGAGATCACTTGATGAAATTTGGAAAGAAACTACAAGGGTGGTGAATCAATAGGTGTTAGCAGAAAAAGTAGCATTGGGAAGCGTGAAGCAAGCAAACGATGTTGAGCAAGCATGAAAAGAGGAACTAGGCATGAAAAACGACGTGGGAGTGGAGAAACATGGTTTAGAGCAAAAATGGAGTGATTTGGAAGTATTTAAGGCAAAAACTGCCAAAAGTGTAATGGCGCTGAAAATCAATGCCCTTGCACTTTAGGAGAATGTTCTTAGGTGCAATGGCACTAAAAATCAGCGCCCTTGCACTTTATGTGTAAGTTTGGCAAAAAATATGTCAGAGTGCTGAAAATTAGCACCTTGGCACTTGGGCTCAACACTTAGTGAAAAATTGGGAAAAGTGCACTTGAGTCAAAAATCACCGCCTTGGTCATTTTTGACTAAGTCTGGAAAAAGTGCACTTGAGTCAAAAATCACCGCCCTGGTCATTTTTGACTAAGTCTAGAAAAAGTGCGCTTGAGTCAAAAATCACCGCCCTGGTCATTTTTGACTAAGTCTGGAAAAAATGCACTTGAGTCAAAAATCACCGCTCTGGTCATTTTTGACTAAGTCTGGAAAAAGTGCACAAGCACTAAAAATCACCGCTTGTGCACCAATTTGAAAAACTGGGAAAAGTGCAATGTAGACAAAAATCACCGCCCAATACTTAAAATGGCTAAGTATGGAACTTGGTGTAAGGGCGCTAAAAATCAACGCTCTTGCACCAAGTCATCATTTCACTTAGGTGCACTGGCACTAAAAAACCCCGCCCTTGCACTTTCAACACTTAGAATTTTTTTGAAAATGTTAGAATGCTTTTTTCTAGAACATTTGTACTTTTCACAATTTTGTAAAGTATCAACAACGAGTGTTCGTGAAGATACTCGTTTCGAAGGTCTTCGCGAGACAAACTCAGAGGGATGCTCAAACAGACTATCTGAGACTTCAGAACACATTTTGAGGTGGATCAAAAATCACTTCGTTTTATGTGCTTGAACATCACGAACCTATGAAATAGACAAGTTTTGTAGGGGGGTTATCCATGGAACGAGCGTTGCTAGTTTCCGTGATAACAACTGGCTCTTGTTGGGGATCTTTCTTCAATCGTTATTTCAAACGAATGAAGGGAGAAGGAAACCAAAACTCAAGTGCCTTCATCCATCCATTGGGCAACAGAGTCGAGCATGACTGACACAAAGAAAATTTACGAAAACAGGACGCAAACTTATGCAAATGCACTTATTGAAAAGGTAAAAACTTACCTAATTAAAACTAGCCATTAATGAAATCTTCTCAAATGAATCCATTCACAGGTTCAACAAAATAGCTTCCTTTCCTCAGCAACTTGCAATGCCTTACATGATCATTAGCAACTACATGTAGATGAAGTTGAGGCACTGTTGATTGAAAGAGATGAACATGTTCAACTACCTCTGAAAATATATCAGTTATACTGTTGCTCCAGAATGAATCATTGAATTCAGACTGCTCCTGCGCATCTACAAATACATCTTTACCTGCATTTTCAAGTTTATCTTCACGCTTAGCTACAAGTGGAACCTCTTTCTTCCCGTTGGCCTCCAACCAAGAAAGATGTCTTATGGTACATCCCCTTGATCGGTCAAAGATTGAATGCTCCTTACTAGTTGCTACTTGAACAACCGATTCATCAACCATGGCAACCTCGTGCTGATCAGAATGATCTCTTTCATGTGATTCAGATGAAGATATGAGTGCACTGCATACTTCAGTATGTTGTTTGCCATCTTCAAACTTGGAAAAATCTGAATTATTAATAAGGTCCTCATCATGCATTAGGGAAGTTCTTTTATGCAACACATGTTCAATTTCATGACCTCGAAACACAGATGCATTCTTTTCAACTTGACTGAGACCTTCATACATGTCCATCTTTTCAGATCTCAAGACAAGATTGTCTTCATTCACTTGAATTTCAGAAAAATGACTTTGATCTTTTTGCTTTTCATCAATGGCTATCTGAGACTGCATAAACCAGAAATGGGAGTCGCCAGCTATGTCTGCTTCCTTTTCTTGGAAGAGAATAGCGAGATCACTTGGATTGGAGTCAGGATGCTTCACTACTGCTTTTACTAATGGTACCTCAAGAGCAAGCCTCTTCAGAGGTGAAGATAACATGTGTTGATTCTCAACAACAAAATTATGAGCTAGCTGTTTTTTGAGGACAAGTAGCTCATTTACCAACCTTTGTACCATAGGATCTGTCCTTGTGATGGAAGAAAATAACTCCAAAGAAGGGATTTCTTCAAATTCATTTGATTCAATTTTCATTTTCCCAACAAGAATGAGATCATCTTCAATTTATGTCACTAAGGTCTATACAATTGCAAGAGTAGCTGGGGCTGCTCTTCTTAATAAGAAACCAACTTCGAGCACTTGAGCATTTACAAAGAAACATTTCAAATTCTCAATTGTAGGTTGAGCGACAATTGGAATTCTTCATGTCAATTTGTTGATGTGGGCAATGAACTCGCGCATAGGCATGTGAGATTCCTTCTTCAACTGGGTGAGCCGAGCCAACAAAGCATGAGCATCTTCAGGAGGTTTGAACCTTGCTTCAAACTTGACTATGAGAGTTGCCCAGTTTGTGATGGTACGTGGCGCCAGATGATAAAACCAATATGTAGCAACACCTTGGAGAGCCTCCACAAACAACCTTACAGATACATCTTCGTGTTCAACACCATGAACTCCACAAGCGATGTAGAAAGCTGCAACGTGCTCATCAGGATGTTGTTGTCCATCACCAAAAAACTTGGGAAAGTTCTTCCGTGAGCCTTCAGGAAGAGCATGTAGGGGTAGAGCTAGACTCAAAGGATCAAAAGCATTTCCCCAAGGACCTTGAGCAGCCATTTACATGTCCTTGGTGAAAGCTTGAAAAAATTACAAGAAAATAAATTACAATGAGAAAGGACATGAGCATACTTCAAACAAAAACATGAGGCTTTTGAATGTGTATCGTATCCCCAGTGGAGTCGCCAAAAAACTGTTGGGTGAAAATAATGTAATCAACTTTTCAATAGATTACGCTATCTAGACTTCAGCCACAGCTATGTGAGATATAATCTCTCCTCTCAGAAAGGGGAGGCGCCCTTCTTACTGCTAATAGAAGCTATAGTAAACTGAAAGGAATACTTACAAAATGCACACTGTACTCATGAAATGGGGGGGCGGCGGGGGTCCTGTTACATTCATACTTCTCTTTTTTTTCAGAGAAAATGTTTACAATGCTTCACTATGAAAAGCTCTAGATATGATAACTTAAACGTAAACAACAACAGTAATGCCGATATTTCTATCTTGTCAAAGCACAGCGTAGAAATACCAGGTATGATCTATAATAACAAAAACTAAAAGGAAAAAGGAAGGCTCACCAAGGCACAAATTCATTTCGTAGCCTTTTCAATGTTGAATCCTGTAGAAGTACAGTTCGTTAGAAGCGCAAAGTCTTCTTAGATACAATGATTCCTCAAACAACATGAATGATTACAAGCACAAAGTCTTGTAGATCCTTCAACCAAAATCTTCAAACATAAACAAATACAAACAATAAATGTAACACAAAGTTTACATAAACCACTTGGAGCCCTTTAGATCTCATACATTAGTCACCGCCGATATAATCAAAACATAAGACAATCGATTCCAACACAAAGTTTGGTATGCAATCCTCTTCTTTATTGATTAGATCTAGATTTGCAATATTGAACACAAAGTTTCAATGCTTGTTTCAAAGGAGCAGGACTTCGTTGCAAAATATCCAAAGGTCCCTATTACAAAAGAAATCCCTCTTATTTATAGAAGAGATGGAAGAGCAAAATTAGGAAATCAAATGAGTAAAAATAGGAAACCCTAATCTAACTGAGTGTAATTTATTTCTATGTAATCGCACCTCATATTTTCGGTGCAATTACATTTTACAAAAATACATTTAAGATGTCAAAAGCTATTTACAAGATGCATAAAGGAAAGCATCAAAATGTTCAACACTAGGAGATCAGGAATCTTCATGGTTCCTTGCTTGGGCGCGGTGGAGTCTTCATATTTCTTCCTAGTCTCCTGCATGAACTTTTCATCCAGACCAACGGTGTAATCCACAATGGTGTGAATTCTTGTGATCGACCTTCTGGCGGATGAATGGATTTTCTCACACCTGCGAAGATGCATCTTGAGATTATCAAGTGCCAGTCGTATATTGCAAATGACATGTATTGAGGCTTTTGAAAAACTGGCATCCTCAACTTGCAGCATGACGACTTCTTTGTAGATCTGGGATAGTTCACTGGATCAGAAAATGTCACCTTCGAGATCACTTGATGAAATTTGGAAAGAAACTACAAGGGTGGTGAATCAATAGGCGTTAGCAAAAAAAGTAGCATTGGGAAGCGTGAAGCGAACAAACGATGTTGAGCAAGCGTGAAAAGAGGAACTAGGCACGAAAAACGATGTGGGAGTGGAGAAACATGGTCCGGAACAAAAATGGAGTGATTTGGAAGTATTTAAAGCAAAAACTGCCAAAAGTGTAATGGCGCTGAAAATCAGTGCCCTTGCACTTTAGGAGAATGTTCTTAGGTGCAATGGCGCTAAAAATCAGCGCCCTTGCACTTTATGTGTAAGTTTGGCAAAAAATATGTCAGAGTGCTGAAAATTAGCACCTTGGCACTTGGGCTCAACACTTAGTGAAAAACTGGGAAAAGTGCACTTGAGTCAAAAATCACCGCCTTGGTCATTTTTGACTAAGTCTGGAAAAAGTGCACTTGAGTCAAAAATCACCGCCCTGGTCATTTTTGACTAAGTCTAGAAAAAGTGCGCTTGAGTCAAAAATCACCGCCCTGGTCATTTTTGACTAAGTCTGGAAAAAGTGCACTTGAGTCAAAAATCACCGCTCTGGTCATTTTTGACTAAATCTGGAAAAAGTGCACAAGCGCTAAAAATCACCGCTTGTGCACCAATTTGAAAAACTGGGAAAAGTGCAATGTAGACAAAAATCACCGCCCAAGACTTAAAATGGCTAAGTATGGAACTTGGTGTAAGGGCGCTAAAAATCAACGCTCTTGCACCAAGTCATCATTTCACTTAGGTGCACTGGCGCTAAAAAACCCCGCCCTTGCACTTTCAACACTTAGAAATTTTTTTGAAAATGTTAGAGCGCTTTTTTGCAGAACATTTGCACTTTTCACAATTTTGTGAAGTATGAACAACGAGTGTTCATGAAGATACTCGTTTCGAAGGTCTTCGCGAGATGAACGCAGAGGGATGCTCAAACAAACAATCTGAGATTTCGGAATGCATTTCGAGGTGGATCAAAAATCGCTTCGTTTTGCGTGCTTGAACATCACGAACCTATGAAACATACAAGTTTCGTAGGGGGTTATCCATGGAACGAGCGCTGCTAGTTTCCGTGATAACAAAACCTTTAATTATTGCCCTCTTAAAAAACTAAGTCGTTGATTCTTATAATTCAGATAATATGCTAAATAATCGATCAACGGAGAATATGAGACTTTCGCCTCAATATGAGACCCCCTCTAACTTGCAATAACATTAGTAATACTCTTTCACGAAGAAATAATGACTAACATCGTAATCTCTATTATGATGGATGAAACTCTAGCAACAATTATATTCAGACTACACTGATAACCTTCATTCATCGAAGGCAACTTGAGATGTTGATAATAATACACTCGATATCACATGGTATTGTAATTTCTGGCCTTCTACATACATAGTCTCTGCCAGTAGGACTTAAGGACACAACTTCAATTCTTTGATCAATCCAAAATCATATGTAACACTGAAGGTATTTGGCTATATTTGTCTGTCTAAGACCTGTGCCCAATATAGAGTCGATATTCAGAAGAAGTATGGATCGCCAACAATAGCACCATATTATTCGAATCGATAGCAATGGTGGTAGCTTCTAATGAATGGCTTGAAGTCAACGGCTCAAGATAGCTCAATTCTCTCCACCTTAAACTATGGCAGTCACCCTGGATGTTGTGGCAAATATAATAATGGTATTGGCATTCCTCACACAAATTTTCTACAGGTTGAGGACATAGATTAACATCGAGAAAGATAAAAGGCATTCAAGTAGCTCTCGATAATCTTCAAGTAAAAGTCAATGCTCTTCTTGAGACTCCACGTAGGCACCAATTAGCTTCTGGAATTATTCTGGACCCGATTCAAATATGAAATGGATGTTTAAATCTATATTTTAAGCTTTGAATATAACTCCCTATTTCAAAAATGGGGTTATTATACCTTTTCTATTTCCGATTGCAGCAAAGGTTTTAGGGAGATCATTGAAGAATGAAATGGAGAAATATAAGGGCTTTAGATTTCCTCGAGGATTAGTAATGTCTCACAGTTGCAATTTTCCATTGACACTCTTCTTTTTCGATAAGCAATAACAAGGGTAGAAAAATTGCTCAAGAAAGCTCTGGTGGAATATGGAAGAGCAACAAGATAGGAGGCGAATGGAAGCAAGTCAAGGATTTTCTTTTTAAAAGATAGATGTCAATAAGGTTTGGAGGTGCAAAGGATTCTTGGTTTTAGGGTTGAAAAGTTACCAAGCAAATATTTGCAAATGCCATTGGTGGAGAAAAGGACATTAGAGATAGAAGGGAAGATGGTTATTTGTTGCATAGACGATTGTCATTGCACTAAAAGATCGCCCTGTTAATTCCTGATACAACCACCAGAGTTAATGAATCCACAAGAGGCGGTTAAGCCATGTCACAAACATGAGCATTGCACTGCACAACACAAGGAGACCAAGGGCACACACCTTGCAACAATTCCCCCAACGCAAGCAATGGGTTTGAACCTGTGACCTAATCTCTGATATCAATTATTGCACAAACGGTTGTCGTTGCACCAAAAGATTGACCTATTAATGCTTGATACAACTGCCAAAATTAATGAATCCATAGGAGGCAGTTAAACCATGTCCCGAACTTGAGTATTGTGTTGCACAACACAAGGAGACCAAGGGCACACACCTTGCAACACTATCAATCACCAAAAAGATCACATTGATCAAAGTTTTGTTGGCTTCTATTCTTATTTACACTATATTTGTCTTTCAAATTCCTAGCAAAGTGGCAAAAAAAATTGAGATGTAAAGGAATTTTCTTTGGTGCGGCAATGAAAATTCACATAAATATATAGCTTGGTCAAGTGGGATAATGTCTATAAAAGTAAAAGAATGGGAAAATTAGGGTTCAAACAATGCAAAAAGATGAATAAAGCATTTGGCTTGAAGCTGGGTTGGAGGATATATGAAAGGGACAAATTTCGAAGTAAGGTTTTGTAGTCCAAGTACCTTGCTTCTAGAGTAGATGATTTGTTTAAAGAAGTCGACTCCTCACCAATGGATCAATTATATGGAATTTCATAAGATATTATTGTAAAATAATATCCCCAAGTATAAAATGGAAAATAGGGAGGGTGAATAAAATTAAATTTTGGCAAGATTACTTGTTAGAAGATCATGTACTGCAAGAAATCCAAAGTCTTAAGACCCATTGCCTCACTTTGAAGATTGCATGGTTGTTTGGGTTGAGGACTCGTAATGCCCAAAATTTTCAACCAAAATACAGTTAAGGACAAAACACAAATTCCAAATTTTGCTTACAACACAAGACTAACTCACACAATTTTGTTTCTATGGCACACAATTTCTAAAAAAAATACCATTTTCCTTAATACAAATTATAATATTTAGTAAAAACTAAATCACTTAGGCAATCCTAGTAGGGTTTTAAGAGGAGGCATGAAATTCACATCATCGAGATAGACTTAATTAGCCCTACAAACACGTTCATAATTCAAAAGGCACAATCAAGTCACAAGCTATGCAAATACAATATATCAATATTAACTCAAAGTAATCAAAAAAGAATAAACTTAGGAAGTTAGACCTAATTCCTCGGGGGCTTGTCTCGTACGGTCTTTCCTGCATATATAATTCACAGAGGAACCGTAGTTTGACATTTGGATTTCAACCATCTCACACATGGTTGGATAGCAAAGGAATAACCCTTAGGTTCAAGGATGACTCTACCATAGTCGCACTCATAACCCAATAGTACTAACAAACTTTATACTCAATTTTCTACTCAACTTCATATTATGCCTCAAATCCATTTAATTATACACTAGAAAAAAGGAGGTGGGTATGCAACCCTTTCTAACGTCCATTACTCCACACAGTTTCACGGTCGATTGCCACCCACTTAGATGAAGTCGAAGATCGGATAACTCGTTAAGGATATATTAGAGGAATATAGAGCATAGACATAAATACCCATATTAACACAAACAATGCCACAAGGTAACATACCAATGACTAAATCTTTAGTACTACCAAAACAACACACAATTACCCCAAGGGTTCTAACTAAACAAAATAATAAGAATGATCTGGATCCTACTTTCATTAATTATGATTACTCAATCAACTGAATGTTCATTTCATCACTCTTATAATCTAAGTATTATTCTTCGTCTTTCGAAATATTATTTGCATCATTTAGATCATAACTAAAATATAAAGTTGTAACACAAAAATCAAGTTCCAAGCACACTTAGCTAGCTCTTAACACCATAGATTAAGCCACACATTACTTGGGTCTCATGATTTTGAAACATCACCTCCATAACCTTCCTACCACTCTTTTTTATATTAGAAGCACAATATAAAAGGGTACTACCTAACCAATATTATGCAAGGTTAAATAAGTCTCATTCATAATGCATTGTACTATATTGATTTGTGGACTAGGTTATATCCTCTTTGTAGCCAATATACAAGAAATGATGGAAACAAAGAAAATATTAAAATTTATTCTAACATGGAATCTCATCACAAGTTCATAGTCCAAATACCATCCAAGGAATATAGATAGTAATTCATCTCATTAAAGCATAGTCTAGGTTACTTACCAACAAGAACCAATCATATCATGACTATTTCCTAGCTCACTAGAAGAGAGTTATACATAATACTGCACTTATCTTTCCAATAAATCTTTATTCATAAATACCATAATTCACAATTAGGCAATGTCACTTCAATGATCCCCAATAGAATTCACATAGATATTGATCATAAAACCAAGGTCAACTAATATTGTCTTGCAATGTTATCCCTCATAATTAACCATAACTTATCTATTAACCAAAAGATGCAAAGACAACATGAACAACATACTTGTCTCAACTAATAAAAAACACATTATTTTAATGAAAGGAAATAGAGTATATATACCAACTTGCAAGGTATTAATATGTATTCATATCACCAAAAGGTATGGGGTTAAAAGACTCCTCAAATTTATGTACCTTCTTTATATATTGCCTATTCAATGAGGCCAACAAAATTAGACAATGACAACATTTTCCACTAAAATTTTGAGGAGAACAAACAAAACTTATTGTTCTGACTCCCACTAGGGGCCAATTGTAGGTCTGAACTAATGTATGTAGCAACTCTAAGAATTCTACATCAACTTAGCACAAATTTTACCACCAATCTTTCTATTTCTTCAACCATGAAAATTTCTCCTTCAATATTAAATTTTACGTTATTCTCTAATAGGATATTGATATAACACTAAGTAATAATTTTGAGGGCCTCCCCTTTCGGTGCAGGAGGTGTTTTTCCACTGGCCATTTGGCCTCTGGTTGCCCTCTTGCCTGCCAAAAGGGCGTTGCTACTTGGTGGAAGGATGCTCTCTGAGACCATCTCATAGTGGGTTCTCCTCGTCCTTTTGAGGAGGACGACCCTGTTGTGTCTTCTTGGGACCCTGTATCTTGCCTAAGTCCTCTCCCTTCGGTGGAGCCACTGCTGACGTTGTTCAATCTGAGCCAACCCGAACCTCGTTGGATGCCTCTATTGGTCCTTCGTTAGTCCTTGTCTCCTCTCCTGTGTTGTTGTCTCCCTTGCTGCGTGGTGGCTCTTTGCCCTTGGTGGCAAATGTGGATCCACTTCTCTTGCTTCGCTTGATGGACTTGGATTATGAGTCTTCTCGATCTATTGTGCTTAGAAAGAAGAAGGGACTCCCTAAATCCGTCACAACTCTGCGGCCTAGGATTAAGGGAGTCAGATTAGTCCCCTCAAACTCTAGGGTGGTTTAGTCCTCGTTTATGGTTCGACAACTGTCTTTCAACTGTTTTTGTTCTCTGTTCCTAGTTCATTTCTGGTTTGAACTAGCTTCTTTTTGGCCCTTTGGGCTTTTAGTGTAAAGGGTACAATACCCTGTAAATGCTGCTTACTTTATCAAAAACACTAAGTAATAATTCCATTTATTGTTATTAATATTTAACACTACCCTCAACAAAAATAGATATACTTTCATCAATATACTTATCAACATGGTTATCCATGTCATTGCAAATACTAATATGAATGCTCACATAATTCCTAATATTAATGATAATATTATTATTATTTGCTATTGTGTTTCAATGAGATTCCTAAATTTATAATTCTTAATTCTATTGTTGTCTTTAAGTTAGTTTACCATCGGTTGATAGGGGTAGCATATGGAAAAAGGGGATGCACAGACAAAGCGTGGAATCGTTTTGCTTAATGACTAAAGAAGTGTGATCTTCAAGAGTCTGAATGGGGAGAATACTATGTTTTCACCTAAACTGATTTAAATATTAACCTATACAAATAAGTGAAGACAACAATTTGGAGTAAATTCCTAATCTAAGAATGCCCCCAAATTCCAATCTGCTCCTTTCGTCTTGCGCTGCCCCCTTTCGTGATCTTCCCTTGCAACTCTATATATCTGGTCTAACTCATGTGATTCCCTCTATCGTTGTGGTTATTTCTAAATGTGAATGTTCTTCTACAATTTAAAATATTAAAATGATACAGCTACATTGTCCTTGCTAAGGATTTTATTCCACAATAATAACCATTGAAAGTGATATGGAGTGGAGGTCAATGATGAATATGATGGGAACTCTTAACCAATTGGAACTAGGGCAGATTTTACTCAAGATAACTATCTAATTGTACATGTCTGTATCTTAATAATGTCACATTAAAAAAACAACCACAAATAAAAATATAGAACAATAACATAATCATTCCAATACCTTCTACCATGGGTTTGAGAACACTCAAAAGGATACAATACCTTGCACCATTGTGTCCCACTATCATTAGTACAATGATACAAATATTTCTTCCAATAATTGGTGCCTGATCTGAGTCTTTGAAGAGCAGGGATAGTCTCATTCCCAAACCGTTGAGCATTGAAATCAAAGACTTCTTATAACGTCCTCTCATTGTTGAAACTACATGTTGATTTCTGGTTTCTGAGTATTATAAGAGTCCTTTGGGCATTCCCAGAACCCCATCAGGTGAAGTGCCTCCAATTCGATAAGATCAGCTACAAAAGAATTATGGGATCTAGAACGCTAAATCCACAACTTATATTATGTTTGGAGCAGAATTCCTGGTGCCAAGATTGCCAGGGGTATGGAGGGTCGCTTAATCTCTTATTCTTGTGGTAATGTTTATGTATGAGGGATGAATTGTGGAGAATGAAAGAGGGTACCATAAATGGTCTACAAGTGTTGTTGTGTGATGCCTTGTGTTGCAGAAAACCAAGCATCCAAGATCAGTGGTGTTTAACAGAGGTAAAATCCTCTGTTGGAGTAAAATGTCCAAAAGTTCTTCCCAGGCCAGAAAAACAGCGTACCTCCCTGTTTCCAACCCCCTCCATCCGGTTATCAAACTGCTTCCCCAACAAGCACTAGACCGGTTCCATTAATTGTTGAAAGAACTCACAATGAAGTCCATGCTACCCTCACCAAATCTTGCCACTCACAACCGGCAAAACATCATTTTCAGCCACCCACATCTTTTCCCATTATCACCCCCAACTATCTTTGATGCAATTATACATTTACTGGCATTGTTGAGTGTTGTGTTGTTTCTGACAAATGATCATTCTCAAGCTTGCAAAAATTTGTCAGGTAGGTCTGCCTCACACCATGTCACCTTGCCCACAAATTTTGGTGTGATTTGTAAAGAAATGATAGCTTCCTTTCAACCAAAGGTGTATTGATGATTGCCCTAATCAAGATTTAAGTCATCTTCAAAATAGAATCACCGCCCTTTGGAATGGTAGATTCCATCCGCAAATTGTGTTAATAACTTACTCCTTTCTTGTTGCAATCATTATCATCATTATGAAGTCATGGTATAAATGGATGAATGAAAGATTTTAATAACGTCCACAAGGCCATCAACCTATGGGACCCAGAGTATGATCTTTAACCATTTTCAAGTTCCTTTCAATGTCCACTCTCTTGTTATGAATCTTGATCAAGAAGCTAGTCGTCTTGAGGAGCCTCGCTTCTTTAAAGAGATCATTCAGATTATCCACCTTCAAGTTGCTCTCATAATGGATACAAATGTCTTCATAAGCTGCACACTCAAAGATAAAGTGACATTCGGTCTCAACCACCCCTTTGGTGCAAAAAATACAAGTTCTTTGCTCCCACTCTTCCTTGGGGACAATCCACCTACCTGTCTCACATCTAAGATGATGAGACCTAGTCCTTAGCTGTGCAATGAGAAGCCTTGCCTTACCTTTAATTGGGACCCTTAGGTAGTCCTTTTCATCATGCTCCCACATGGAGTTAAACTCTTTGATATAATGTGCCTACATAGCAGCTCTGAACTTTTTGAACACAAACTTTTTTATCTCCCCATTCGTATTAGGACATTCGTGTAACTTAATGTCCCACTTTCTCAACCAATTGCTATTTTGTTTCATCCAAGTCTTCTTCCTACGGTTTAGCTCCTCTTCAACAACCATTTTCGGCCAGCGTTGCATATCCATGTTTTCAACTTTTTTTGAATAACTTATTAAGTGGATCACTGTTGATACCTCCAATGGAAACATCCCAACTTCAACCAAAAGAATCTTGTAGGGAATCAAAGACTTGACTTTGATACTAGTAGTGATTAAGTGCTTTTGAATTCTTTCAACCTGCCTCCACTTGTGGCTTGACATGCTACTTCCCCAAACTTCATAACCATAACGGACAACTTAACCAACAAACCAAAAAGGGGTTTCTTGGTCTTCCAATCCCATAACTCTGCCATCCTAAACCTGTTTTACATCAACTAAGAAGCTCTCCAACCACCTTGAATCCTTTTCGTTCTACTTGTCTCCCAACTAAGCCTATTGTGAAAATCAATACCCAAGTACTTGTATTCTTCCACCACCTCTAAAGAACTCCCTTCAAAAATAAAATTAACCTGTTGTTTCTTCCTTTTCAGAGAGAACCATAACCTTGATTTTACTAGTGTTTACTTGCATCCCAACCTCTTGACAAAAGAGCTCAAGAGCCTTTAAATGTTCTCTTAAACCCAGGGCAGTTTTAGCAATTAGAATAAGGTCATCCGCATATAAAAGTAACTTGACCACATAACTAGCAAATTGAATACCCTTCCCAACAGTTTTGTTTAACCAATTTCAAGCTTATCAATATACAACCCAAACAAAGTGGGAGACAAAGGACATCCTTGCTTGACTCCAATGTCACTACCAAAGCACTCAGACATACCATCTTTGGTTCTGATTTTAGCTCTAACCTGCTCATACAGCTTATGCACAACCACCCTAAATTCATTAGGAATCCCATGTTCCTCCATTTTGTTCCAAAGTTTGTCCCTAGGTACTGTGTCAAAGGCTTTTTTGAAATCCACGAAGCAACAAAAAGCTTCTTCCCCTTGAGTGTCCCACACTTTTTCAATTTAGTGTCTAAGCGTGATGCAATGATCTATAGTAGAGTGCCTAGGCCTGAAGCCTACTTGTCCTTTTCCCTTTTTTCCTTCTTTTTCAGCCCAACTACTGATTCTACATTCCAGCATGCTCCCAAAAAGTTTTCCAAGGAGAAGATTGACCATGATAGTAAGGTAGTTAGAGGGATTATTGATATCCCAAATTTTCTGTAAAGGAATGACCACACTAGTTGCCCATTCAACCGGAAAGCCCCTTTGCGCGATGTTATTAAAAAGAAATTTGATGTGAGGAGTAAGGAGCTCAATGCCCCACTTTGAGAATTCAGCCTGCAACCCATCAATGTCTTGAGCTTTACCACTTGCGAGATTTATTATACCTTGCTTGATGTTTTCCTTTGTGAAGATCTCACTCGGAGCACTAACAAGAGGAGGCTTGCTTTTCTCAAGTAGTCGCTCATAGAGGAGCTTCGCATAATCTAACCATTGCCCTCTGTGATGTTACTTTTTATTTGCTTTTTCTTTTGATGCAGCTCTCTCCAAAAGCCTTTGGGGTTGTGTTTACTCAATGAGATTAGCTCCGTCCTTCTAAAATTCACATAGTTTTCTTTTTTAGATTTTACCAACTTCTCGTAATTAACCTTGTTCTCTTTGTTAGACTCATTCTTTTTGACCAATCTTTTTGCAGCCTTGCACTCTTCATCGTACCATGGATTCATTGGGAAAGTGTTTGAAGTCCCTCTTTCAGGACGAGATCTTTTGCATCCCTCAAGAGCCTTGAGAATTAGAGGAATCAACCTATTGCTACCAATGAAGCCATTTTTTAAATTGTTTTCTTTGCATGTTATATTGTTTTTTTCCACTTGAAGGTGGTGTTCTAATGCAGCAACAAAGAGCTCCTGATTTTTTTGATTCACCAAGATTTTACCTTGAGAATGGATTTTCCTCTGTGCATGTTGCATTTGCTCTTCTTTCCGGTTGTTAGCATGTATGCTAAACTTAGCAAAAAACGACATATGGTCAGAATTTAAACCAATAGGACCACCCAATATTGAACCCCATTATCCTAGATATAGAATTTTGAGAACATATCACATAGTCCACCACACTTTGCCCATTGTAGGTTTTACAAGTAATACCACCTAATCCTGGCCAAGTTTTCATACCATTACAGATGACCATGCCATACAAGCTATAAAGACCTAGCAATTCCACTCCAAAGTGTGACACACTGCCATTACCATCCTGAGAGGTCCTTTCCCAAGGCTGAACCCTGTCTTCCTCAAGCCAAAGAGGATTGTTGTCCCCCACATCACTGCTGCCCAGTTTTATTGACTGATTGTTAGCAGTCCTGGCATTAAAATCCCCTAATAACACTATTTCACCAAAGATGCTGAAAACATAAATGTCTTTTTAAAGAGCTGCAAAAGGATTTTCACTATCAAGCTTTCTCCTCTTGTATATCTTTGAGATTTTAGGAGCAAAATAGCAAGCAGCCAGCCAAACTGTACCCCCATTTTCTGTAATTTTCAGCCATATGAACTACTTATTTGGCCATAGAAGCTATAGCCAAAAGGAGGCAAAATTTGTATACAATTGGCCATAGAAGCTATAGCCAAAAAATGACAAATCAATTTTCCTAAGGAGGCAAATTTGTCTACAATTGGCCGTAGAAGCTATTACAAAAAATATTGCAAATCAATCTACTTGAGGAGGCAATTTCGTTGTTTTCAGAATGTTGTGATTTGGAGGAAGATAAAGGTGAGGAGAATAATGCCTCGAGCAAAAAGTGTAGTATGTGAAAAATGTAACTATGTTTCTATAGTGGTGGAAAAGCTTGCATAATTTGCCTTCTCCCCAATTAGGTCCTCAGACATATTATGGTATTATGATAGTTGGGTTGGGATTGGTTACGTTTGAGGCTTCGACCGTTTTCACAAGTTAGGTATGGGTTTTGTTGGCGTTTCAATTAGCACCTCTGGAGTGCCTATTGGAAACAGACAACTATTGCAAGTGTGTTAGTACATGCTCTTCGGATTATAGAGAGGAAGATCTCTCTTTGCTGATTTTCTACTATAAAAAAGGGGTGTACTAAGATTCCTATCTTTTTTACTTAGCGGTAGAACACAAGGGTGCATAAACCAATGCGTCGTAGCTAAGCCTTTTCTCTGGTTTCCGCAGATCTTAACTACGACTAACTAAGCTTCTAAACTATCCTACCTCCCCAAGATAAACAGAGCATGAGGGTGTAGGAGCGAAATGGATGGTTGGATCACTTGAATCCTCCGTTTCAATGGAATATGGCCGAGGCTCTGAACCTTCAGATATATACCAATATAGGGCTTGATACAAGTAAACACTCATTACGGTAAATTGGATCTGAGACTTGCCAAGGAGGAGGAACCCCTATCCGAAATAGCTCACTGGAAACAACAAAGAACGATGGCCTGTCTAGCAAGATTCCCGATGACGTGACGACACCTGTCCAAAGTGTAGGCTGCAAGACAAAACATTAAACAACATCAAATGATAATGATCGATGACAAAATATCCAAGGAGGCGACGACACCTGTCCAAGGAGGAGATTGAAACAATGCACTATTTAAAAACAAGACTTTGAATGGACTCAATTATTTAGATCAAGCAAGCATACGCCATCTGATTTATTTCTTCAAGCCTCTCCAAAGAATTACAAAGGTTGGGACAACAAAGGCACGAAATCATGCACAATTACAATCAACCAACGAACTCTCATCCAAGAGTGAACGGATATAAACAAACTAACTCTAACAACAATGGCACAACAATTTCGCTAGCAAATAAAAGTTAAAAAACAAATAAAGAACCTAAGGCTCTTATTTATAGAAACTCAAAGGAGTAGGCAACCCTAAAATCTCCTTGAGTTAACAAACAGTTCTTGCCAATCAGCAAGATTTATTCCTATGTCTAAAAGTAGGTGAGCAAGCAGTTAACTAGAAATCTATTTGAGTTAACTGAAACTAAACAAAAGTCAAACTGGAAATCTACCTTAGTTGACTAACACATAACTAAAAGTGAACTTATAATTACAAATGTGTCTCCAAAATAGACATCCACCTTTAAAGGATATCTGAGATCCACAAATCGTGGGAGTCAATTAGACATCCTAGATTAGTGGGATCTGACATGCATGATCTGTGGAGATCTGGAGTCAACTTGGAAAGTGGCATCAAGTTGACTTCAATCATATTTATTGCTATTTTGGAGGGTAGGACATCCTTCTTGAGGTGTTTGGCACCTCATCACCATTGATCAACGGTGCTTTTGTTCATTTGTTGACTTCTTCATACGAAGACCGTTACATGCCTGTCAATCGTCAGCTTACCGCTTGTCAGCAACTTGATGTATGCATCTCCTTCATTCTGCTTCCCTTAGGAGGGTTACTCCTTTTATTTTTGTCTATGTTTCCACTTTGACATGGAAGGTAGTGTAGTATTAACTGATGGCGGCTTTGTGTTGGGAATGACTACCTTCCACGTTCTTTTGCAGCTTTGACGTTTTCCTTGATCTTTCTCAATGGAAGAGTGTTGTATGATGAAACTGCGAAGCTTGATGATGAAACCGCGAAGTTTGACCACAATCATTCCAACCGTGAGAAATGCACATGAACTTGCTGCATGTGTAAAATTCCAACAGTTACAATCCTCTAAACTGGCCTTGAAAGGCGATCAGATATACGAGGTGAAACCATTATGGAACCTGTGGACTTGTTTCTATGCTTGTCAATCTGGCTAGATTGACCTCTGGGTGTGCCCGAAGTAGATCGGTGCCAGTCGTTTTCAGAAAATCATGGAGTAAGACCAATTTGGTTTCGTATTCGTCTTGGGAGAGCTACGTTCTGAAAACCTTGAAGATTGACTGTGCACATGATGCTGCTCGGACAACTTTTTCTGGAACTGCTAAAAATAGCCTTGCCGGGGGTAATTTTTACGAATAAATCTAAGACATGGATTTTGTTGAGAATAATTCTCTAAACAAACCCAGATCGTCAGAAATTCGAAAAAACGAGTTTTTCTATGACATGCAAGAGCCCTTTGGTGGCAGAGAAAGTGAGGTACCAGAAAGTGATTTTTCTCGAAAAAATCCAACACATGGGTTTTATTCGTGCTTCAAAGCTAAACAAACCCAGTTTGTCTGTTTTTCAATATTATGACTTTTTTCGAAAACCCTAAAAAATAGGGGCAGCAAGACTACTTTTTCTGAAAAAATCCAACATGTGGGTTTTGTTGAAAAAGCTGTGTTGATCATACCCAGTTGGTCAGATCTGTGATTATCTGTCGTTTCCTGTGACATGCAAAGAAATATAGACAGAAATAGAGGAAGTAGATAGAAGATGGATTGGAAGTTATAAACTGCCACTTTGGAAGAATTATGCCTTTTGATGCAAACTCTGATAAATAGTCCCTCTGTGCAACAGATCTTCAAAAATATGAACGGTGAAAACACCTTTGTCAGATCTTCAAAAATGTTGGAGAAGAAAAATATTCGTTTTGAGAATCTCCTTCGTTGAACGACATCATTTTCATCCTTTTTCGCCATAGCTTCTTCGTTGGAGTTCTTGAAGCTTAGCTTTCAGCACCTGGTACTGGCCAATCTGCCATTAATGGTTGCGGAGCTCCTAACTTTGTTCCTGAAAAATAGAAATAGACCCACCAAAGTAAAACATATCTTTTGATGATTCTGATTTGATCAGTGTGATCGTGAAGGCAATTAATCCTATCATAATTATTTTCAATCATTTCCGGGAAGGTCCTATTTTTAAGGGTTTCCTTAAAAATAGGGGCATAAAACCCTAATTTTCATTTTTTCAAAATTTTAACCATAGGTTCCTTGAAAGAAACCCACCAAGATTTCATACTTCATTTGACCTAAAACGTACTTTCGATGGCATTTTTACATTGTTTAGCTCAATTTAAACAGAATGCCAAAAATTTCATTTTGGGTACAACAGGGTTAATAAATGTTTTTTGTTGATATCTCGTCAACTACTAAAACAATTAAGGCTTACGCCTAGCCTTAATTGGTTCTTAGACTTAAACCACATTTTATCATAAAATAAAAGGTTCTGCCAAATATTATCACAAATTTAGTTTAGTATAAGCTCCCCAAATATGTATTAATAAAGGCAATTGGTTCCTCCTAAAACCAAGGTTATAAAGTCAACGTCAACACCATTGTCATCTAATAACCAGAAAAGGTACCAATATGGTTTGTTATTGAGAAGTTACCACCAACCACACAAATTTCATAGTCGATACTTTGCTAATCTGTTTATATTCATAAAATTCCAACTAATTAGATGTAGTGTGCTTCATACTTAGTAATGTATTTAGTATTTACAGTACAGATTCTCATAGTAGATTGCAAAGTTTCTGACAGATTTTTAATATTTATGGATACCATGACTATCTTGTACGAATTAATAATGCGACAATACACTTGAATAGATTGATCAGGTTCACAAACAGAAAGTAAAAAGGTGTTAATGTCAATCACAGACTTGCTGAATATTTGAAAAGCTCTCGATATTTGATGGGGTTTAAGAATCATATAACATAGTATCACTTAAAGCATCAGTTGAAGGGTTATTGAATCGATAGAAAGTGAACACATATACTCAAATAACAACACGGTCAGGGTGCCACTCATGTTCCAAATATTCAATATTGAAGATTAAGCCACACTTCTCAGATTCCAGACAATATTCTAATATTTGCATGCCTTGTGGAAAAGCCATCAAACCAGGTGTTGCACTTCAATTTCTGATAGTTTTTTCGAATGTTATATACACCATAACAGACTGATGACGAACAAATGGAAAGCAATTTCTTATGTGGAAAATATAGGGAATATAGAAGATGGCCCATTCAAATAAAAAATGGTATGGTTAATGGATTATGAAAACCAACAAAAATGAAGATGCACTTCACAACTCGTGGAATTTACCCATTCTAGTGTCATAATCTCTCTTTCTAGAGCCCAGTGCAATTCTATCATCTCGTAGCATATTCAGATTTGGAGCCAGCAAGCGTGTATAGCGATCGAAGTAGAGAAGCTGCTTCATTAGAAGTGCAAACTCCCGAGGAAATTTTAATCCATAAGAGTCACTCACTCGTATCTACAAAAAACAACATAAAACATTATAACCTTTGTTCACTAATATAGATTTAAAAGTAATATATTTCTGTCCATCAACATAATTGAAATGTGTGTTTCCTTCTAGATGAGGCAACATAGCAGCTATGTATTTGGACCAAAAGTAATATTGGTTGCTAATATTTTATACTGAAACATGTGAAGCAAAAGCAGGCCTTTGGGGCTGTTTTGATGGGTTATGGCTCTCAAAGAAAAAGTACAAACAAACTAACAGCGAGCGAGCTTCAGTGATGTGCATCACTTTATTTGTCACGCTGCATTCGATTTATTGTTATCCATGGTGGAGTCACATGCCATATATCCAAAGGATTTAAGAAAAAAGCACCAATCACTCCAGCATAGAAGTCATTTTTTATTGGTTGAAATTCATAAAGCTCAAGAAGGTGTAATTCCTGCTTCTTTTTTCTACTGCAATCTCCATCTTACCAAAAGTTAGATGGTCCTTAATTTACAAAAATGCAATGCTTGAGATGCTACAGTAATTTCAGTAGGGAGATTTATGCCAGAACTGGTGGAAGTCAAAGCAACTATTCTTATACAGATCAGACATGCCATTTGGTTGAAGGAAGCTAATTCAAATGATGTCCAAGTTAAAAGGTTAGGCAACATTATCCAATGGCAGGATGGGCACAACTCCAACAAGGCTGTCCTTATTATCTTTAAGCAAATGCTTCTACATATTGGCATATAATGGTTCAGCTTATTTTGAGGGGGGACAGATAAAAATGAAAAATTAAGCAAGGCACATGTGCTGGATTATACAGAAGACCATGCCAAAAAAGAATCAGTGTTCCATAGTGACCTTTCTCCCCATCCCCAAAAAATGGGTCATTTCAGGTATGGGGATGTCCCCAAGACTCGGGGACAGGGACTTGATCCTCTTACTCACTTAACCTCTAGCTGCCTTGGGAAGGCCATTATTGACAATCTTGCATTTTGAACTTACAAGCTTAGTTTAAATGTTAACCCTCGCCTCAATCCTTTGCAAAATAGTGACTTGCCCAATGGACAGCAACAAATTCTACAATAGATGTAGGAATATCACTTGGAACAACATTACTTTGTTGACAATATCATAAATGATATCAAAGGTGACCGATATTGAATGAAGGCCAAAGGCCACTAATCATTTCAAGGGCAGATTGTATTATTTCAAGGTGATTAAAGACAAGTTTATGAATGCAAGCCGACCCCCCTTCATATTGGCAAGACAATTTCAAATTGATTCTCCTTCTATATTGGCCAACCTCCTTCCAAGTGATTGAAAATTAAAATTACATTAATATTTTTCTTGGCCGACTTCCCTGTGGTGCTTATGCAAACAAAACATATATATTTAAGATCAAATCACCCAAGTATGTGTGTGTTAAGAGCAGCGATTATCATCATATTAGGAGCAGCGATTATAAGTGAAGCAAGGAGCGGTGATTATAATGTAATGAGAGCAGCAATTGCCTTTGGACAGTGATGCATAATGAACAGCAATTAACATTTAATAAGGCAGAAATTATGATTGTTTAAAGACAGAAATTATATTTCACAAGGCAAAGACAGAAAAGTGACTATGAATTAGTTTCAAAAAGCAGCGATCTCTTTATAAAAGGTGGTGACTTCTCAAAGGGTTATCTCTTTTCAAAGATATGCCTCTTTTCATGAAGGCATGAAGATATAAGATGTGAGTGTGGAATGAGAAAAAAAGAATGGAAAATAAAAGATATATCATATATACACCAGCGGACTTTTGAGGAGAAGATTATTCAAGGCAATTTGTGAAGGAGATTTATTCTCAAGAAGCAAGACTTTATTGAAGAGGTTGGTGCCTCATATTAAAGAGATTGGTGTCTCCTGCTGAATTGGTGCGTAGTGATAGGGATTGGTTTCTCCAGAGGTTTGGTGCCTACGAATATTTTGTAAGAAGTATTTTATTTTGGTGACTGGATTTGGACAGTAGATCCAAGCAGTCATATTCTCTGTGGTTTTCTCCCGAAAGGGTTTCTGTGTTCTTAATTGTTGATGTTGTTTGATTGGTATTATTGTGGTTATTAATTTGAAAAAGTAAAAGATTAGCTTATACTGATTTATCACCGCCCCCCTCCTCTCAGTATAAGTGTGTGCTCATCAATTGGTATCAGAGCGGGTTCCTTCAAAGTATAGCTTAATCGCTAGAAGGAGATCTCAAGAGAATACATGGCCTGCCAAGAGGGATTCTCCTCCGATAGGGTTCCACTATTTGATGGAACAAACTATGCTTTTTGGAGCATAAGGATGTGCACCTACTTAATAGCTCTTGGATTTGATATTTGGCAATCGGTGGTGAGTGGATATGTAGCTCCGTCTCCACTGACGGATCCGACAGCAAAAAAGGCAAGTGAAAATAATGGAAAAGCTATGAATGCAATTTTGTGCTATGTTACCCCAAGTTTCCGGGACAAGGACAGAGAAGGACGGGGGACACATATCAGGAACGGGGATGAGAGGGAGGCCATTTTTAGGGGACGAAAAGGGACAACTATTAAAATATAGGCAAAATTTAAAAATTATAGAAAATTTCAAATATTCATATGATAAGGCAATCATCATATACATCATAGAACCTTAACAAAAAATATTAGAGTTCAATTGATTTTTCATTTCATCGAAAGAAACATAAAATTATCTTTTTGGCTTCTCAAGTTTATTTCATGCCTCAATCTGGATGAAATGTGTTGAAATGCAGCATAATTAATTGACTTTGCCTCATCTTCGTCTGTGCTTATTCTGAAAATTTGCTCGAGCTTGTGAATTTATCTCTAAATTTTAGTTTCATTCACTTAGTTATTAGCTATTCAGTCTTGACTCTTCTCTGACTGAAAAAAATTTGGAGGTCATGTAGAAAACTTGATATATTTCAAATTCCCTGATCAAGCTCATGCCCTCATATTCAATCTAACTGTTTTGGCTGATATTGAGATGATGTGCTCATGAAGGAATAGTATGGAACTTCACATCAATATTCCTTCAAAAAAAATATTAAAATTTCTCACTATCCATCATTCAGAAACATTCTATCATACATTCCTTATAGCATGTTAGTTCTCTAGTTATGTCTTCCACATTAAAATTCTGAGAATAAGTAGATCAATTGAGAATGTTGCTGCACAAGCACTGTAAAAGTCAAATCTGAAGCAAAGATAAAACGTTTGGTTGAGATTTAAAGCAAAATTGTTGTCCAATATTAAAATAATACGAGAGTAGGATTAGTAGAAGGTTAGGTCTGATACTAATGAGATGTGTGCAGACTATTCAAACTGTAGACGTACAATGGTTGTTATCAAAATTATAGACTAATAGTGGGATGTCATGTCTACAGAGAAGTTCTAAACATAATATTTTTAATAGTTTTGTGTTTTTCCTTTTTAAATGAAATCATAACTTGCTGGGCCATAGGGGCCAACCATTTCCGACTTATTGACAGACGTCCCCGGGACGTTTCCGAATTTTGCTAGCAAATCAGGGAATGTGTAGGGATGTTTCTGAGGTGTCCCAGCATCTTCGAGATGTTTCCGAACGCCCCTAAATATGCTGTGTACGTGTCCCCGGATAACATATATTTTGTGTGGACTACTAGAATCAGAATTTGTCAAAGTGATGAATTGTGTATTGGCGAAAGAAATGTGGGACCAACTTGAAAAAACCTATGAAGGAGACAACAAGGTAAAGAAAGCTAAGCTTCAAACACATAGAAAACAATTCGAAAGCTTAAAAAAGAAGGACGAAGAAAACATAGCAGCCTATCTACTTCGCATAGATGAAATTGTTAACACTATCAAAGGTCTTGGAGAAAAGGTTAAGGATGCAATAATTTTGCAAAAAGTATTAAGCTCTCTTCCTTTGAGATTTGATGCCAAAGTCTCTGCCATCGAAGAAATGAAAGATCTAGATACTCTAACAATGGATGAGTTGCCTGGGATCCTCATTGCATATGAGATGAGGACCGAAAAGGAGAAATCATCTAAACAAGAGGCAGCTTTCAAAGCCTCAAAGAAAATGAAGAGTAAAGAGTCCAAGCCAAGTGATAGTTCCAATGATGATTTAGACAAAGAAGAAGTTCACTTTGTGAGGAAGAGAGGAAGCTAAATAAAAGATTTGGCAAGTGCAAAGGTAAGATGACTATTAAATGCTTTAATTGTGGAAGGTAGAACATTTTGCAGCCAAATGCTCATATGAAGAAACTGAAAAATAGTGAAGGAGAACAAGAGCATAATATAAAGAAAGGTGGCACACATTATCAACATAAAAAGGGCTACAAAAAGAAGAGCTTTTACAAGAACAAGAAAAGCTTCTATTCCAAGAAGGAAAGTAGTTCATCCGAAGAGAGTTTCTCTGCTAGTGATACAAATGTTATTCTATTCATGGTGATAGAAACAAAAGATGGTATCTTGGAAAGTGAAGAAAAGGTAGAGAAGGAGACAGAAGGGAAAGAGAACGATGAAATGGATGGGGAAGTAGATTTGGAAGAGAAACTTATTTGTGTCCTAGATGAATTCAAGACATTTAAGAAAAAGAATTTGAAGCAAAAATTACAAGTTCAAGAGGACTATGAATCAAAGGAAAAAATGTCACAAAGTCTTGAGGAGTTGAAGAAAATGATCATCAATTTGAAAATTCAAATTGAAGAGGCAAAACGAATTGAGGAAGAGGTAAGAATTCAATTAAAGGAAAAAGAAGAAAATTGTGATAGGCTTGAGTCCGAAATTGTTTCCTTGAGGAAAGAATTGCAGAAAACAACGGCTAAACTAAACAGGAGCCTCAAACTTGAGAAGAGTACCGAGATCTTAGATGATATCATCAATGGGCAGAGGTCACCATTCATAAAGATTGGCCTTGGATACAAAAAAACTCAAATGGTCAACAAAGAAGATCCCAAAGAACCACCAAAGAAGACAAATGAGGAAATACCAAAGAGCTATGTTAATGTCCTCAAAAGTTACATCAAAAGTGGAAGCAATAAGAAGAAAGAGAGTTCCACAACAATCAAGCACTCCTCCAAAAGTTAACAAGGACAAATTCAGAAAGTCCTTTCCTCTGAGGCAAGCACACATGATTCGGTTCCAACACTCTTTCTTTGGCTATTTTTTTTGTGTAATCAATTTGGTCATAAAGCAGTAGATTGTAGGACTCGACCAAGAAATTTTGGTTGTAATAAGAATAAAAGTCCATATGGGTTCACAAATAGGAACTATAACACTTTTTCCCCTCTAGTAGACTACAATGTTATTTGTTATAAGTGCAACGTTTTGGGTACACAACACATTTTTTTAGAAGTGATTTTGTAGAACCTCCCAAATAGAACAAGAAGAAGGATACTATGGCTAAGAAAAAAGAGGAAAATACAAAAATATGGAAAGAAAATGAGATATCCCTATAAATACAGTGCTCTCCCTCTCATTTGGTTATCTCATTTTTATCACAACAAAGTGCAGCTGAATTCATTTCAGAATTCTTGCTTCTAGGTTGGTATACCTCCTAGTTTCTTATTCAGTTTTGAGCTTGCAAGATAGCTCCTAGCTAGATTGTTGGTGCTCCTTCATTTAGAGGGTGCGGTTGAGCTTCATTCGTGATGGCGTTTCTATCTATTTCAGTTTGGTGTGATTTTGTTGTCTTCTAGGAGGCATTTTGGTGTGTTCTTGGCTGTTTGAAGTTTTTTGGAGGTGCTCTTTCCGTCCACTGCAGAACCATGTTTATGCTCATACCTTCCCGAGGAGTTGGACGTTTTCTGTGGGTGATGACTTGTTGGATTCCTTGTTTCTAGGCGCCCCCTTGCCTAGAATCTTGTGATTTTTAAAGTTGAATCTGATTTATGGTTTCTGGTCGCCCTCCTTGGGGGTTGTGCTCCTTGGCCACCGGTGCTTCAGTTTGTGTGTCTGACATTTTCTGACCTTTTGGTGGCGGCTTGCTTCATGATCTTGGATGCCTAGCTCTTAGGCATCATTTGCATTCAATTTGGGGTCATTCGAAAGAGTATGGGGGGAGTTACAAGCGTTTCAAGATGATCCAGGCTTGCTGATCAGAAAAATCAGAATGCTGCTCCTTTACATCAGATCTGGTATCTTTGTCATTTCTTCATATTTTTGTGATGCCTCATCTTTGTAGTGTTTTGAGATGATTATCTAACAATTGGGTTTCACTGTTGTTTGTTTCACACTTGATATACTGTGTTAGATAACATTTTGCAATTTCTGATCTAGTAGTACTAATCAGCTCTTTCATTTCAGTATTTGTATTTCTCTCCGACTATAGAAGTCGCTGGCTATGTTGCCAAGCATTTTACTTTCATTTACTTTTCTTATAGCCTGCTGAAAAGTGGAAGAGGCTGGCTTGCCGCGTAAGCATTTACATTTTCTCTATTGGCTGGCTTGCCACCAATAACTTATTGCACTTTCAGCACTTCATATTATTATCATATCCCCTTACACTGTATACTCACCTTGCCCACTCCGGGATCTGGGTGATTAGAAAGTGAAGGGTTGCTTCCAAGTTTGTAATCTTTCATTGGCTAATGCTAACAAGTGAAGTTTATCTGAAAATTTTTTTGGGAAAAAACTAAGGGGGATATTTCACATAGGTTAAGATGTTGGAAGACTTGATCATTCTCCCACGTAGCATCTTCATTAGCTAATCCTTTCCATTGCATAAGTATTCTTTGATGACTCCATTGCTTAATCTTCTTTCCCTTGCGTCGATCACTTTATTGGGGATCAAAACCAACTTGCCTTCTTCATTCAAGGGTGGAAGTTCAGTGGAAGGTGTAATTTGCTGTCCTAATGGCTTCTTAAGGCATGATAATGGTATACATTATGTATCTTACTGTTTTTCAGGAGTTCGAATTCATATGCCACCTCCCCTAATCGTTTGATCACCTTGTAAGGTCCATAAAATTGAGGTTTTAGCTTTTCGGCACTACTTTTCTGCAGGGATGACTATCGCTATGGTTGTAGGCGAAGATAGACCAAATCGCCAAACTCAAAACTTTGCTCAACTTTATGCTTATCCGCATAGATCTTTTGTTGGTTTTGGGCATAGTGTAAATTATTCTTAAGGGATTTAAGGATATCTTGGCATTCTTGGACCCACTCTTTGGCCTTGGGTGCCTTACTTTCTCCAAAGGCCAAGTCTAAGAAGGATGTTACATCATACCTATACAACACTTTGAATGGTGTCATACCAATTGACATGTGGTAAGTGCTGTTGTAGCAATATTCTCCCAAATGAAGCCACTTAATCTATGCCTTTGGCTGTCCTGCCACATAGTTATGTAAGTAGCCTTTGTTACACCCCGAAATTGTATAGTTACTATTTTAGTAATGCTTAGAGCATTCTGGTTGTAAGGAAGGATTTGAATGAATAAAATGTGTTGAACTTTGTTATTAATTTGAGAATCTTTTTACATGTTATGATTGGCTCATTCTATGTTCTTGATTGATGTTATTCTTGGATAAAGCAATGCATAAAAGAGAGTAATTAGTCTTGTTTTTATAATTGATTAATATACTGCAAATGTTATGAGCAAGTAACTGCCGTGGTTTTGTGCCAATGGATGCAGGAACAGGAACTATTCCTCCAGGTGGAGGGGAGACATCACTCGAGAGAGGGGCTTGGTTGGATAACCAGTAAAGTTAATCAGTTGAGCATACACACACTTCACTAAGGGTTTTGGGAACTAAGTCAGATTGAGTTATCTTTATAAGTCATCCTTAGGCTTAGGAGTTTTTGGATTACTTCTTTATGCTTTATGAGTGGTGCTACTTGTTGTCTGACTTACTGTTCTGTGAGCTTTGAATGTGAAATGTGAATTGATAAGTATGGTATAGACAGGATGTATATGCATATACGTGTACCACTCATATGTACGTAGCAACCGGTATAACATGTTGATACAGATGTATGATGGGCAATTATTATGCCATACACATGTGTCGACATGGCATACATATAGATACATACACATGGCTAGCACACCTATAAACATATGCACACTATCTATGATGTTTGTTATAACATTATATTGATGCCTTAAATTTATAGTTAAACGTATATATACATGTTTGCACAAACAGGTGTATTGAGGGTATGCTGACTGGCTCACAATACACGTATTTGGATGATTAGATACAAATATGTATAGATATATTTAAGTGTAAATATAAGAATGTTTTTATTTATATATTAAATATTATATTTAATATATACGTTATTATAGTTTTACCAGGAATAAATATATAGATATATATGGTAGTATTTAAATATTAAAACATTTAAATATATATATATATATATATATATATATATATATATATATATATATATATTTATTATGGTAAATAAAACTATAATAAGATATATTTAATATAATACAAAATACAAATATAACATCTTATTTATATTTTAAATAAATAAATTTGACTTGTATAGTCATTTGGCAAATAATATGTATTTACCATGAGTAAAATAAATAAATGACTTTTATAGTCTTTTTGCCAAAAACATATGAAGTTTATTTGGTAAAATAAACGAATTTAACATTGGACAAAATGTAAGTTATCAAATATTTTGTAAAGCATTTGAAAAAGGCTAAAGTCGTGAAATGTCTACACGCCAAAACATCAAAGGTTTTTGAAGTAAAATATTTAACATTTTTGAACAAAACAGAAATCGCGCGACTGAGAAAAACGCGCGTGCGCGGCTGCAAACTTACGCCATGAGACCGGTTTGCAAATGCCATCTTCCATTCGGGAAATGCATGAGAAGGGCTGAATGAAAGCCAGATGGGGCGCATTTCACCATTGACGTTTTCTTACCAGTTATAAAATCTGCCATTTTTGGGCGCCTTTGATGAATAAGGTTGAATCATCTCTCAATTTGCTGAGTAACTTGTTCTTAAGCTGCCACTGCATGAATTGACTGGTTCAAATGTGATAGGTGTCAATTCTCATGCCAAAATGTTAGCAGGCATGAGAATTCGAAACCTATATAATGAGCTTGATACATTGCCATTTCTACAATTTACATCTGCTTTGCAAAATTCCAAATTTCCTTGGAGAGCCACCATTTGTCTTTTCTGTATTTCGAACTTGTTTAGAGAGAGAACCAGTTCACAATTATCACTGCCATATTGAGAGGACTGTAGATTTTATTTGCTCCAATACCTGGAATATACCCCCTCCATTCTGTGAGTAGAATCTGGAGAAAACAGTAGGGAAGCAAATATAAAAGAAGAAGCTGCAGACTGAATTCATTAGCAGCAAAGAAACAGGCATGAGAATTGTCTTTGATTACTTCTATTATTTTAATTAATCTACTTCCTTAAATTTTGCATTGCTTTGCATTGTGGTATGAAGTAGGGTAGGAAAGTATTAGAATAATTTTGTTTCCTATTTTAGCTTGATTTCATAGAAGGAATTATGTTTATAAATGAATAGCTTGATTCCATAAGGAAAGCTTGATTATAAAGGAAAAGCTTGATTTCATAGGAATAGCTTGTTTATAAAGGAATAGCTTGATTTCATAGGGAAAGCTTGTTTATAAATGAAAAGCTTGATTTCATAGGAATAGCTTGTTTATAAAGGAATAGCTTGATTTCATAGGGAAAACTTGTTTATAAAGGAATAGTTTGACTTCATAGGAATAGCTTGTTTATAAAGGAATAGCTTATCCACATAAAAAGAAAGGAAATGATGGAATACTTTTTAATAGAATTTTACTTGATGAATTGTATTTACTTGAATATTGCTTGATCTCCTTATATAAAGGAAAAGAGGAACTAGTTATTAAATACTAGGTCGAGGATGGAACCAATACCAAGGTAGTCTAAAGCTTTAAAGTTAGTAGGTTAACTAGGAAAAGCTATGAACTCCATGGATAAAGAATTCCATGATAGGAGTTACCCGAGGGACCCTTGTTGACTGCATTTCAATTCCTGATTAAGTAGATGATGTAGGAAGTCTAAGGTGATTGACTACCCACGGAAAGGACTTAGCCTACGCGTAGGATAAGACAGCCTTAAGTCAAACTGAACCTGACTTAGTGCATGTGATAGATGACCATCAGTTTAAATACTGCCGAAACACTTTGGCCAAAGTAGTGTAGGACACCTACGTCCAATTAGACTGTGAGACGATTACATTGTCAGTTCACCGTAAGTCCAAAATACATACTAGATTGAGATTGTGAGGACACAAGGATTTAGTTATGTAGGATTTCACACTATGCTCAGTTGGTCATACAAAACCGGTTACCCAACCAATCTCTTCGTAGAAGGGAGGGCCGTCTACTTAACAGTAAACGTGCGGGGGACCGCATTATAAGTCCGTGGTTGGCGGAAAAGCACCTGAGTGATGTTTCTCCTCCACAGTAGACTTCTGATTGAACCAAGGTTTGAAAGGGAAGAACCTGGACCGTCTTATTCCTATTTGCTCAAAAGCTTCTGAGCTATGATTGAAACTTGTAAGATTCTTACTTTGTTATTTATTTGAAAGAAAAGTAATGTTGAATTGCGTACTCTGTTATTTACTTGGAAAAGAGAATAATGATGTATTGTGTCAATTATTTCCTTATGATGAAATGTTGCAATAGAATGAAAAGAAAAGTTTATTTACTTTGTCATTATGTATATCTATCCTTGTATTTTATTTGTGAAAGTAGAAATTTTTTGTTTACCTGGTTTGGGGGTTGTTACAGCCTTCAACCCATTTATTCACAATTTTAGCTTGCCCATCAGTTTGTGGGTGATAGCTGGTACTTGGGGTCAACTTTGTGCCTCAAAGCTTGAATAGTTTTGTCCAAAAGATGGTTAGAAATCTACTATAATGGTTACTTACTATGTTTATGGGAAGCCCGTGGATCTAAATACTTCTTTGAAGAATAGTTCGACAACTTGAGGTGCTTTATACTCAAAAGAGATGGCGAAAATGTGGGCATACTTGGTTAATCGATCTACAACCCCATAGGTACAATCTTTGCCATGGACTTTAGGGAGCCCAGTGATAAAGTCAATTGAAATGCTTTCCCATTTTTTATCCAGAATGGGAAGGGGTTGTAGCAATCTGATGGGCTAGGTATGTTCTACCTTGTTTTGCTAACATGTAGTGCATTCCCTCACAAATTGAAGGACATCATTCTTAAGGCCTTTCCAAGTGAAACTTTCCTTGACTTGCTTGTAGGTCTTAAAATACCCGGGGTGGCCTGCCAATGGGGTCTCATGAATGGCCTTCAAGATTTTTTCTTTTAGTTTTGATTCTGGAACTAAGTAGACCTGATCCTTGCAATAGATGATGTTATTTGTTACCTTGTATTGATCATTTTGTACTTTTCCCTCCAATAGTTCGCTTTCAATCAGTAGAGACTTCGGATTGTGAGCAAATAGTGGGTTTTCAAGATAGCGCTTTGACCACTATGTTTCTTTTCCCCTTAATGTATTCAATATCAAAATCGTAAGCTTGGATTTTGCTATCTTGTTTTTGTTGCCGGTCATTGAGATCCCTTTGCTCCAAGAAATACTTCAAGTTATTATAGTCTGTCCTTACAAAAGAAATTCCACCAACCAAGTATTGTCAAAATTTAGCTAATGCATGCATTATAACAAGCATTTCTTTGTCATATGTGGAGTATAGTCTTTCATTATCTTTCAACTTCCTACTTTCAAAGTCAATAGGGTGTCAATTTTGCATTAGTACTACACCAATCCCTTCTCCTAACGCATCACACTCTAGCACAAACGGTTGGTTGAAATCAGGTAGGGCAAGGACTGGGCAACTACTCATACTCTCCTTCAACTTATTGAACACTTGTTGTGCATTCTCAGACCATTTGAATGATCCTTTCTTGGTGAGGCTTGCTAAGGGAGCCCCAAGTTGGGAAAACCCTTTTACAAATCTTCTATAATAACTACATAGCCCATAGAAGCCACGTAAATCAGTGAGGGTCTTTGGTGAGGGCCAATCTAGGATGGCCTGGATCTTTTCTTGGTGTACTTGTACTGCCTTACCACTAATAATGTGCCCCAAGTATAAGATTTCGATCATACCAAATTCACACTTAGAGATTTTGGCATATAATGACTCTGCTTCCATGATCCCCAATATTTCGTCCAAGTGCTTCAAGTGATCTTCCCATGTCTTGCTATAAATGAGTATATCATCAAAGAACACTAGCAAGAACTTTTGTAATTGCCTCCTGAATATGTGTTTCATGCAAGATTGAAAGGGGGTAGATGCATTGGTTAAGCCAAAAGGCATAACCAAAAATTCATAGTGACCATAGTGACAACGAAAAGCTATCTTATGCACATCCTCTTCTCTTACTCTTATTTGGTGGTACCTTGAACACAAGTCATTCTTAGAAAAGTATACGACACCATGAAGTCCATCTATCAGCTCATCAATCCGGGGTATGGGATAGCAGTTCTTGATTGTCTTCTTCTTGAGTGCTCTATAGTCAATGCACATTCGTAAGGTTCCATCTTTTTTCTTGACTAGCACCACGGAAGATGCAAATGGACTAGAACTAGGTGTTATATGACCCATTTCTAGTAGCTCCTTTATGCACTTCTCTATTTCATCCTTGAATCTTTTGGGGTGCTTGTATGGTGTGGTGATAACTGGTTTGGCACCTTCTTCCAATTCAATAGTGTGTTCAAATCCCCTATGAGGGGGTCGTCTTGGTGGAATATCCCCAAAAATGAGACTATGCTTGTCCAAGATAGGTTTTAAATCATCATGGTGCTTCTTAGGCTTGTTGCTTGATGATTCGGGAAGGACAAGACATTGTGCAGCCCATGCTATATCCCCATGCCTAAATATGCTTTCCATCTTTTTGGTTGAAACAACTCGGGGGACTCCACCGAATAGTCCATTGAATGCCACCTTCTTAAAATCCGCTTTGAATTTAAATACCATAGTTTGAAAGTTTTCTAAATACTTGACAATGGACATCATACAATGAATTCCAAGTATTGCATTAGTCCCCCCCAACTCTACAACATAAAAGTTATCGTGAGAGTGTAGTCGCCAATTGTAATCTTCAATTTTGGTACCTTGGTTGAACAAGATATTTGGTAGACATCTGCCACCATCACACTAAATCCTTCATGCTCAACCGTTTGGATTCCTCTCATGGCTACTAATGTTGAATCAATATAGTTGTGAGTAGCTCTGCTATCGATCAATACCGTTACCTTTTGCCCTTACAATACCCCACAAAATCTAAAGGAATTGAATCTTGGAGTTCCCGTCATGGTGGCAATTATACCATCCTTCCTTTCTTTAGGTGTAGGTTCTTCCACTTTTGGTGGTTCTTCCTCTACTTCATTTTGCTCACTACTTACATCAGATTTATCCTCTTCCTCATTGGCAAGTATGACTTGTATATGTAATGGACCTTTCCTTTCCCCATGCATCTATGTCCCAATGCCCATGATTCTTTGCAAGTATAGCAAAGTTTCTTCATTGGAAGCGAATAGGCGGAACAGGGAACAACGGAACAATGAATAGCGAATAGGCGGAACAAAGGGAACAGTGAACAACGGAACAGGCGGAACAGGGAATAGGGAATAGGCAAAACAGGGAACAGCGTGGAACGCAACGCAACGCATCCGTGCGGGGGCAGCGGGTCTCGAGGGCCCTACAGCATACAGCTGGGGTCGCACTTAGTGGGAGGCGGGCCCTAATTTGGCTAGTGGTAAACAGTGCGGGAACAAAAGGGGACAACCAGGCTCACAAACCAAAGGTCAGGTGTGAAACGCATCAATCCATTTCTTTTGTCTTCTTTCGGTTTCTGTCTTTAGTTTCTTTTGCAAATCTGGGCAAAGCAGAGCACTCGAAACATGATGGTGAAAAAAAGGGGATTGGAGAAAAACTTTAATCCCATTTTCCAAGTGCCCACGGTAGGGCAAACCCAATACCTCAAAGAAAACAAAAACAAAAACTCCTTGGAGTTAGTAGGTTACGGGGAGGATAATTTCAAAAGTGCTCACATGGGAACTCAACAACTGGAGGGTCCTGTGGTTAATTTTCTATATCCACAAATTGTAAAATCTCCCATGGTTCACACATTTCACCTATCAAATAGTCTTGCAGCCTCTTACAACGGTTCCTCAGTAAGGGACTTGTCAAGAGCTTGGTGCTCACGCATTTCTGAAATCCCAAGGGCACACACAGGGGTCCCAAATGAAAACTTCATTTTCATAAATGCCAAGCACTACAAAGGAATTTTAAGGTGTAGGCAGTTTCAAAAACTAAAGCAAACTCAAAAGAAAAAATTTACTATGATCCTACCGAAAGCTCACATCAACTGCACTCAGGTGCCCAACAAGTTTTCCCAAAGAGGTGAAACAAAAAATATGCAAGAAAACAAATATAAAGGAACTGAAAATTGGACGGGAAGTTTGGAGAATCCCGATTCAAAGATGATCAAATCAAAAGGGCACACCACAAACAAAGGTACTGGAGAAGAAATTTTTAATGATACTTATAGCCCCACATCCACACCTTTAATGTGGTCATCAAAACTATATGTGGAAGAGCTCATGAATATGAAAAAGAGGGTTGAAATTTTAGAAACAAAGGGGTTGTGTGATGACAACAAGGAAAAGGAAGATGCAGAATCTAGGTGTAAACTGGAAGCAGAAAATCGGGTTCTCAAAGAACAAATCTTGAACCTTCAAGGCAGCATAGAAAGGGGACAACAAGAATTGAGTACAATAAAACAAGAATTGGATCAATTGAAAATAACAAGTAATGAGAAGACAGAAGTGGCAAAAGGAGGTGACACGGCTCAAATAAAGGAGTTGCAATCAGCATTGGTAGACATGGAAACGAAAGAAAATCAATTAAAAAACTACATAGAGGAGGCAAAATCATGGTCACAAGTTGTAGGCAAGTCAGCAAATAGACAAAAAGAAATAATAGAAAAACAAGTCAAGACGCAAATTAGGGAAGAAAATGTCAAACAAAGTAAGACTGCGAATATTATTATCAAAGGTTTGAGGGATTTCGGGGAGAAGGGAAGAACCGACATTTTAGCAAGAGACTTCCTCAAAGAAGAGTTGAAATGGACAGGGCATATCCAACAAGCACACAGAATTGGTAAGAAAATAGAGGGTGGAAGAGATAGGCATATAAGAATTATCATGCAAATTATAGAAGACAAGAATGCGATCTTAAGAAATAGAGGATTACTCAAAGGCACTCACATCTATCTAGACGAAGATTTGACTTTTGCTCAACAAGAAGCGCAAAGAAAAGAATGGGAGAAAATAAAAACAGCAAGAAATGAAGGAAAATGGGCTTGGCTAAAGAATGGGACAGCCCAAATTAGTGACCGTTTGTCAAACAAGAAATAAGGATTGGGGGCCCCACAGGAACATCTTCGTGTAGTGAGCTGGAATTGTAGAGGTTACCCTTGGAGACGATGACCTAGTCTGGGGCCCATAGTAGAGGGGAAGGACATCATTATTCTTACTGAGACACATGAGCATGAGGGCTGCAAAGTTCCTGATTTTGATGGGTACATGAAAACTTCAGTTTGGAATAAAGGGAGTGAATCGGGCAAAGGGCATGGGGAACAGTTTTGATCAAAGAGAGTTGGGATGGAGTTGTGAAAGTAGAGAAAGAAGACCCAAATAAGCAATACATATGGCTGCGAATAACAAATAATGGGGTCACTTTCAGATTGGCAGCTTGTTATTTTGCACCACAAAACTCAAAAATGTATAAAAGAAGAAAGCTAGACAGCGAAGACCCCTATGCTTCATTAAAAAAAAACATATCTCTATTTAGCACCTTGGGGAAAATAGTTTTAATTGGTGACTTCAATGCAAGAACAGCCAACAACCAATTTCTCCAGTTGAATAATGAGGATAGGGGAAACAATAATCCTTTATGGCTAGAAGAGGAAGATGATCAACCGTGGGAAATAACATCACAAGACAAAAATGGGAATGTTTCACACTTTGGGGCAGAACTATTAGGGATATGCAACTTATATAGCTTGTTTATTTGTAATGGCTTGAAAGGCTGGCCAAGCTCTGGTAATATCACATGCAAAACTTATAATGGGCAAAGTGTGGTAGACTATGTAATTTGCTCTCAGAGTTTTGTTTCTAGGATTTTGGAGTTTGAAATCAAAGACTGTCCCCCTGAGCTGAATTCTGGTCATGCACTTATGTTCGTTACCCTTGGTATGATATCAAACAATCATCACGACAAGCAAGACCAACACAAGCAAAATGAAACTATTCCCAAAGGTAAAATACTCATAAATCGGGAAAATCAAGGTCTCTTTAGTGAGGTTTTAGAGCAGCATTTTCACGAAATAGAGAGTAACATAGGGGACAAGGCTGCCAATGGGACTGAGAGTCGTATTTGCAGCAATAATCTGATTCCTATAATTCACAAGGCCTTGGATGCGTGCAAATGATCTCGTCCAAAGAAAGGAGCTGCAAACACTTTCCCGGATAACCCATGGTATGATGAAGAGTGTAAGACAACCAAGAGAACTTTGAAAGAATGTGGGTTGAGCAAAGAAAACAGGAAGAAATATGAGAAGTTGGTGCAAACAAAAAAAGAGACGTATGTCAATATAAGAAGGAAAGAGTTAATTTCCCTTGGAAAACACAACCCCAAGGGTTTTTGGAGGGAGCTGCAACAAAAGAGAAAGCAGATTGAGAATAACATAACAGATAGTCAATGGTTAGAATATTCAAGGTACTTTTATGAGAGAACCCAGGAGAAAAATTCCCCTCCCATGGTTAGCACGTCAAGAGAGTTTTTCACGGTTGAAGATATCAAGCAAGGTATAAAAAGTTTAGCAAATGGTAAAGCGATGGACATAGATGGGCTGCAAGCTGAATTCCTAAAGTGGGGAGTGGAAACCCTTGCTCCACACATCAAAAGATTGTTCAATGATGTTACTCGAGATGGTTTTCCATAGGAATGGACAACTAGTGTCGTCATCCCTCTCTACAAAAGTGGTGACATTAATAACCCATCCAACTACCGCACTATTATGGTCAATCCTATTTTTGGCAAGCTTTTTGGGAGCATGTTAGAGCATAGAATCAGCAGTTGGGCAGAAAAAGAGGGAAAAAGAGCAAAAGGGCAAGCTGGTTTTAGGCCTAAGTACTCTACCATCGATCATTGCATCACTCTTAGGCATCTGATTGAAAAAATATGGGACACTCAAGGTGAAGAAGCCTTTTGTTGCTTCGATGATTTTAAAAAAGCCTTTGATACGGTACCTAGAGACAAATTGTGGAACAAAATGGTTGAATTAAATATACCAGACGAGTATAGGGCTACGGTCCATAGGCTTTATGAGCAGGTCAGAGCTAAAATCAGAAAAAGTGAAGGTATGTCTGAGTGTTTTGGTAGCGATATCGGGGTCAAACAGGTTTGTCCTCTATCACCCACTCTTTTTGGGCTATACATTGACAAGCTAGAAGATTGGTTAAATGAAATGAGCAAAGAAGGGGGCATTCAGTTGCCTAGGTATGTGGTGAAGTTGTTGCTATATGTCGATGATCTTATTTTAATCTCAAAATTTGCACATGGTTTGAAAGAACTTTTGAAGGCCTTAGATCTATTCTACCAAGAAGTGGGAATGCAAGTGAATACCACAAAGACTAAAATCATGATCTTTTCCCTAAAGAAGAAAAGAAATCATGATAACTTCCTTTTTGAAGGCAACCCTTTGGAGATAGTAAAAGAATACAAATACCTTGGAATTGACTTCCACTATAAGCTCAGCTGGGAGACTAGTAGAACCAAAAGGATACAAGGAGGGTGGAAAGCTTCTTTCTTACTTCATGACAGGTGCAGGAAAGCGGAACTTTGGGATTGGAAGGCTAAGAAAACCCTCTTTGGTTTGTTGGTCACCTCGGTGGTTCTTTATGGCTGCGAAGTGTGGGGTAGCAGCATGTCAAAGTATCGGTGGAGACAACTTGAAAGAATTCAAAAGCATACCATCACCTACAACCTTAAAGTCAAAACCTCAGTCCCTTATGATATTCTCTTGGCTGAATCGGGAACCTTTCCGTTGGAGGCTTCGGCTATAATTCGCTTGCTAAACTACTTAAAGAAGGTTGAAAACATGGATAACCACCGCTGGCCCAAAATAGTTGTAAAGGAGGCCTTAAACCATAGAAAGAAAACATGGATGAAGCAAAATATCAAATGGTTTGAGTAAATGGGACATTGAATAGCATGAGTTTCCTAACACCAATGCAGATTTTAAAAATTACGTTACAAAAAAATTCATGACTGCCATGTGGACAAAGCAGATTGGGCGGAGAAAAGCACACTATGTCAAAAAGTTCAACCCAACTTGGGAACACGATGAAAAAACTTATTTAGGGGCAGCTATTAAAGGGAAAGCAAGGTTGTTAATTGCTCAGTTGATGACCGGGTCTCATCATCTTAGGCATGAGACCGGAAGGTGGACTATTCCTAAAGAAACATGGAAGGGCATAATTTGCAAGTTTTGTAGCAAAGGAGCACTGGAGACAGAATGGCACTTTATCAAGGAGTGCACTCACTGCTTACGAGGATCTTCGTACCCAGTATGTGGACTACTTAAGGATTGACAATCTGCATGAGTTATTTGATGAGGAGAAGATCAACATAACTGCCAGCTTTTTGGTCAAAATTCAATATGAAGGTACAACATCGAGAAGAAATTGGAGTTTGGGTAGTTTATTATTTGTGATTCTCGGTCCCTTAGACCGTTTCGGTCTCATGGATGATATTAAAATCGCATTCATTCATTCATTCATCCAGTCTTGTTCTTGGCCATTCTCTGGCGATAGGTGACTTTGACTTATCCTTTTGGAATGAGGACCCTTTAAATATTACCTTGTTCCTTGTAGCACTAGAATCCATATCTCTAGCCTTTTTAATGGCTTCTTGAAGTGTATTAGGGTTGAGGGCTTTGACCCAACCCCTTAAAGGATACATTAGGCCGTCCATGAATAGGACAACCAATCTTCTCTTGGAGATGTCAATGACCAACACCGAAAGCCTTTGAAAGTTTGCAATATTTTCGTCAATGTTCCCATCTTGCTTTAATTGTGCCAACTCCTTGAAATGGAGCTCGGAGTCCTTGTTGTCGAACCTCTCTATGAGCTTCTTTGTGAATTCCATGTATGAAGTAATTTGATCATGGCCTAAGGTAACCATGCCATGGTACCACCATTCATGTGCCACACCGTTCAGATGTAAGGCGACATACTTGATTGCTTCATTCTCCAGCATGGGATTGAGTTGGAAGTACGTGTCAACCTTTTGTACCCATGATCATGCTGTGATCTTTCCCAAACCATCAAAGTATGGTAAGTTAAGTTTACCAATTTTCCTCCTTAGGTCATAATTATGGTCTCTATTTCCCTTGTTAGGTAGATGTTTCATTCTTATGTCCATATAGTCTTTTAAGGACATATGTGTTTGCAATCCTCCGTCTAACCAATCTTGGCAGAATTGTTCTTGTAATTCTACCAACATCGGTTCATTTCCTCCTTGTTGATCAATTCTAGGTGGGAAGGTAGGAACCATAGGTCTAGAATTGGTTGTAGGAGCATGTCGACTTGGGGTTCTATTATTGCTTGAATTTTCCTCACTTCCTCTATTATTGCCCATTTGGTTGATCTTGTTAGTGTTTATCACGGTTTTTGCTAAGGTGTCCAACATTTGTGTCATTTTTTGTTGGGTAGTCCTTTGTTCGGCCAAAAATTGGTCCATACAATCATTGAAGTCTCTATCCATATTATTGTTTCCTTGTTGCTTAGACTCGGAATTGTTGTGAATGCCTAAGATGTTGGATGTTACTCTTCCTTCAGGAGCTCGGGCAGGTTCCCACAATTACTTTATTTCTCTATTGCAGTATCTCCTTTCTCTTTCACTCATCGACCTTCACAGGCTGGCAGGTTTGACCAGCTCTGGTACCACTTGTGATGTCCCCTTATAGAATTATTATAACCTTTGCCCTTAATCTTCTAAATCAAGATATTCAAAAGGCCCTAAGACCAATGATTTAAAATGATATACTTTAAGAGTAATCTTCAAGGCTAATGCACTTGACTATTAGACTCTATTATTTATTGATGGTAATTGAAGATATGTAAATAGAAGTGAAATATCCTTTATAAGATATATATATAATCTGCAATTATGTGCTTAAAGAAACAGATTCGACACCATAAAGTGAATGCTGTTTCTGAATTCTCCAATTAGTTACATGCATATGCAGGTCGGCAGATTGGTGCCTATCTTATTCGATGTCTTTTAATTATCCTTTAAATCATGCAAAATTATGGAGGGCTGGGTGTCTGACTTCTTCTGATGAATATACAGCCTGGATCAGAGACCAATTGCTCCTTAAGAGCGACTTGATCTGCTTGTGTAGAATACATTAATACTTTAGTTTCAATCTACCTGCTGTAGAATGCCTTTATTCTCCAAAAGGTGCTCGTTGTATCTGATTGAGCCTTTAATTCATGTGTTCTAATATTAGACTTCATGTCTGAGTTATTAACATTGAATTTGAAGCCTGATTTTAGAGGGACGTATGCTCCCTTGGAGCAGCCTCGATTTTCTGTAGGAACTCAATTAATCTTCTCAATAATCAATGCCATCTGCTTTGACAATGTCTGATTTTTAATACCCCCGATTGGGCAAATGACAGAACTCTTCATTCTTCAAGTTAATCGCACTTCTTTGAAAAGGCATGTCTTATGTTACTCGATGCTCTTTAATTATAATAACAAGTCGGCCTCCTGTGGTTGGATCGCTGCTGTGGGTTATTTGTTTATGAATAAATAATATTATCTTATTAATAGGGGTGTCGTCCATTTTCCATACAGTAGCATTAATTTATATGTCTGTTTTAATTTCGTTTAAATCATGCAAAATTATGGAGGGCTGGGTGTCTGACTTCTTCTGATGAATATACAGCCTGAATCAGTGACCAATTGCTCCTTAGGAGCGACTTGATCTGCATGTGTAGAATATATTAATACTTTAGTTTCATTCGACCTGCTGTAGAAATGCCTTTATTATCCAAAAGGTGCTCACTGTATCTGATTGAGCCTTTAATTCATGTGTTCTAATACTAGGCTTCATGTCTGAGTTATTAACATTGAATTTGAAGCCTGATTTTACAGGGACGTATGCTCCCTTGGAGCAGCCTCGATTTTCTATAGGAACTCAATTAATCTTCTCAATAATTAATGCCATCTGCTTTGACAATGTCTGATCTTTAATACCCCCATTGGGCAAATGACACGACTCTTCATTCTTCAAGTTAATCTCACTACTTTGAAAAGGCATGTCTTATGTTACTCTATGCTCTTTAATTATAATAACAAGTCGGCCTCCTTTGGTTGGATCTCTGTTGTGGGTTATTTGTTTATGAATAAATAATATTATCTTATTAATAGGGGTGTCGTCCATTTTCATACAGTAGCATTAATTTATATGTTTTATGTTATTATTTTGTTCATGGTTAGCTCTTTTTCCTTAGGTGGATAAATGGGGATTATTACACTTTTCTCTTCATTGAGGGTTTGTTTGAGCCCCTCAAAGGTTTGGTTAAGGCATTTGCACCCTCATCACTACAAGATGCTATTAAGTGGGATTGATGCTTGAGCCTTCTATGCTTAGGAATAAGTTTTTATCTCAGCCTAGAGCAGCTACTAATAGGCAGAAAAAAGAGGGACTTCTCAAAAAGGACAGCATGGGAGCAGATTTAATTCATATCCTCAAAGAGCTACACCACCTACTACACCCTATACAACTAAAAAGATTGATGAGCAAACTAGAAATGAAGTTTGAAGAAAAAATTTGTACTTCAAATACAAAGAGCATTGTGAGTTGGGTCATAGATGCCTTGGCAAGTGCCAAGTCCACTACATTGAGGTAGTATTCAATGAGGCAGCCCGTTATGAAACCAATGAATCAAAACAATAACAAACAATAACAGAGTAGATTGTTGAGCATGTGCCTGAGCAATTGGCAAAGGGTAATATCAACATTAACAAAGGTTGTAGCTCCTTTAGAAGCACCACGATATGATCCATCCAAGGTTCATGGAGAATATTTGGATAGAAAATTAGTATTGATATACATTTGATAGTGGGGCTACCCATAATCGCCAGAAGGAGATTGAAAGAGGACTTCTCAAGGTTGAATGTGACTGTTGCTTATGGTTTCATTATCCCATACATCAACGTAATTCAATAACTCAAGTTATCTTTAGATGATTCTACTATACGTGATGACTTCTATGTTGTGGTTTTTGGGCTAAGTTGCTAGTTCTGGTACGAGGTCAGTTATGGGTACAAGGTTCGGGTATGACAACTGTTTTTTATGGTACAATTGGATACAGCTATATGTATATATTTAAAAAATATAAAAATATAAAATATAAAAATAATACTCATAATTTTACCAATAAAAAAATTTAAATGCCTCATAATTTGCAAAAAAGAAAGACTCATAATTTCATAGTTCATTGACTTGTCAAATGTCAATACATGTAAAATTTCCCTTAAGTTTTCACAATAATTTTTCATTTGTTTTCAGTTTGACAGATGTTCCATTTTGTCAAACATATGTCATTCCATTGCATAAAATTATCACAGTATTGAAATAAATGCATAAAGGGATTCAATGACCTAACATAATAACTTCATTCTATCATTTTGACTGCCTTTCATTGATATACATGGAAATTTAAAGCTACAGGTTTTAAACAGACTCAACTGAGCAAAAACAGAGGACTGAAATATAAATGAGGATATCAGTATGACTCTTGCAGAAATTACAATATTCAGATAATGTACTTCAGACCTGAGACGTATGGACAAACTTCACACAAGGCTCTGAATATAGATAGAAATCACTCAGACCTGAAATGCCTCCCTAAATTATACAGCAGCAAGGTACATATGCAGATTGATGAATTTCTGACCTGAGAAATGGCCATCTATAGGTCTGATCTTGCTTGCAGCAAGATGTAAGATGGTTTCTGAACAATGTTAGATTCACGCCAAGGCTGCTAATCCTTAGTCGACCCTTCCAAAGACAGGAAAATCCTTCAAGAAATCCATGAGACCCCTATTACCATGCTCACGAACTGGTCCTAGGCTGTTGCAAGTGGCAATTAAGAACCACGACCATAAGAACTGTAAACATGACAAGCTAAGGTGCCAAAGCTGTTAGGGTATTTGTGCAGGAGTTTGAGCACACTGAAATACACTCAAATCCTCCTCCTTTTTGATATTCACACCCCTTTCTATCTCACCCAGCAGTATAGTGGTCGCTCAGACTAGGGTTGCAGCATTTCCCCCACGTTCATAGCCAACATGCAAGTACACGTCTGGAAATGAAAGAATATCATGCCCAGCTGATGGTCTGTAGTATGAAACGCCCAAACTAGTTTACATTTACCCTCAAACTAAACACTGAACTCCACCTTCAATCTTTCCCCTCATTAATTAATCGTTTACTCCAATTTTGTCTCTGCAGGAGACTCACAAAATTGCTTGATCGCCCAACTAGAAAACCTAAATGTTTTCCCTTCGACCAGCTAGGGTGGAATCGTTTCACTACCGAAACTGGATGCCCTAGGGTTTCTCTTCCCCAAGACCAAGAACTCCAAGAAGCTCTCCAAAAGTGAAAGTGAGAAAATAAACAAGCATGCCCCAAATGAGCTCCAAAATCACCTTTTATAACACTTGATTAATTTTCCCGCCCAAAATATAATAAAGTGACTTTATAAAGTTACTTTTTAATATATTTCCAAAAGTCACTTTATAATCCATTTAATTAATTATATAACATTACCTTTTAAATGTACTTTTTCCCGCCATGTAATATTCAACAATTAAATAAATTAATTTCCTCTTTTTGACTATAGCCTACAAGAATTAAATAGGCTAATAAGTCCTTAGGGAGATCACTGAGAAGGGGACATTACAATCCTTCCTTCTTGAAATTACTTCCCTTCAAGCAACTGTAAATTGGCATGTTGCAATATCTATTCTCCTCCCCAAGTTGTGTCCTCTGTTGGCAAGTCTCTCCATCTAATCAAATATTCCTTAATTACCCTTTCCTCAGTCGCCTCTCTTTGGTATCAACAATCTCCTCAAGAACCAACACCAAATGCCCCTGCTCATCCAACGGAGGTAACTCTGCCAATGAAGTAACCTGCTGCCCTAGTGCCTTCTTGAGGCTACTTCTCCCACTCGCTTGGTAATCCTATAGGGACCATAGAACCCTGGTTTCAATTTCTCAGCACCACTTTTCTTCAACGAGGACTGCCTATAGAGCTGCAACCGTAAGAAGACTAAGTCTCGCACCTCAAAACTGTGTTCAACCTTGTGCCTATCTACATAAGTCTTTTGTTGATTCTATGCTACCTACAAATTCTCCTTAAGAGCCTTAAAAATATCTTGGCTGTTTTGTACCCAATCCTTGGCTTTGGAAGCCTTGCTATCCCCAAAAGCCAAATCCAAAAATGAGGGTGCATCATAACCATATAATGCACAGAAGGGTGTCATACCAATGGACATGTGGTAAGTGGTGTTGTAGCAATGCTCTCCTAGATGCAACCACTTTATCCATGTCCTTTGCTGTCTCGAGACATAGTTACGTAAATACCTCTCAACCCATTTATTCACTATCTTTGTTTGGCCATTTGTCTAGGGGTAGTAACTTGTACTCGGAGTCAACTCAGTACCAGCAAGTTTGAATAGCTCCTACCAAAAAGCACTAAGAAACATGTTGTCCCTGTCAGTGACAACATACTTAGGCTGCCCGTGTAATCTGAAAACCTCTTTGAAAAACAACTCTGCTACCTGCGATGCCTTGTACTTTGAAGAAATCACGAAAAGTGAGAATTTAGTCAATCAATCTACCACAAATACATGCATTCTCTTCCATAAACCTTAGGTGTAATGAATTCCATCGATGCACTTTCCCACTTATGCTCTGGAATGGGTAGGGGTTGCAATAACCCTATTGGATGGGTATGCTCTGACTTCTTCTGCTGACAAGCCACACACTCCCTCACATACCACAATACATCGTCCTTGAGGCCTTTCCAAGAGAGCCTCTCTCTAACCTGCGTGTATGTTTTGAAGTACCCCTAATACCTTGCCAATGGAGTGTCATGTGTAGCTCTCATAATCTTCTCCTTAAGCTTGGATTTTGGCACCAAATATATCATGTGCTTGTAGTCGATGATATAATCTACCACCTTGTATTGATCATCCTAGACCTGCCCATCCATCAACTCACAAGAAAAATTATTCTTGGAGTACTCTACTAAGAGGTGAGATTTCAAATTAGTTGAAATCTCTGCCAGAAAACATGCTACTAGTTTCCTAGAGAGGGCGTTTGCAACTATGTTTTTCTTGCCCTTCACGTACTCAATATCAAAATCATAGGCCTGTATTCTGCTGACCCACTTTTGTTGGCTCTCATTTAGGTCCTTTTACTCTAGGAAATACGTAAGACTGTTGTGCTCGATTCTAACCACAAATCTCCCACCTATTAGGTATTGCCTGAACTTCGCCAATGCATGCATAATGGCGAACATCTCATTATCATAGATAGAGTAAAATCTCTCAAGCTCCCTCAACTTACATCTCTCAAATGCAATCAGATGCTTGTTGTGCATTAACAATGCTCCTAGGTCGTCACTCGATGCATCACACTCCAACATGAAAGGCAGTGTAAAATCAAGAAGTGCTAGCACGGGACAACTACTCATCACCTCCTTAAGCCTGTCAAACGCTCTCTGAACCTCCACTAACCATCTGAAAGGTCCCTTCTTCATGAGATCTATCAACGTAGTACCTAAGTATGAGAACCCCTTAACAAAGCGCCTATAATAACAGCATAACCCAAAGAAACCGTGCAACTCTATAAGGGATTTAGGTGGTGGCCAATCAAGTATCACCTGTATCTTCTCCTGGTGAGCCTGGACACCCTATGTACTGATTACATGGCCCAAATATAAAATCTCTTTCAAACCAAATTCACTCTTCAATGCCTTAGCATATAGCGACTGGTGAACCTGAACACCCTATGTACTGATTACATGGCCCAAATATAAAATCTCTTTCATACCAAATTCACTCTTCGATGCCCAAAACCTCATCTAACTATTTCAAATGGTCATCCCAAGTTTTATTGTATATAAGGAGATCATCAAAGAACACAAATAAGTACTTACGCAACTGATTGTTGAATATATGATTCATATAGGATTGGAAGGTAGCAGGTGCGTTGGTCAAACCAAAAGGCATGACCAAGAACTCATAGTGCCCATAATGGCACCGAAAAGTTGTTTTGTGTATATCCTTCTCTTGGACTCTAATCTGATGGTACCCCGATCAAAGATCAATCATCGCAAACTAAACTGCCCCATGCAACTCACCAAGTAACTCATCAATCTTGTGTATAGGTTACTTGTTCTTAATTGTCTTTTTGTTCAATGCTCGATAGTCTATACACATATGCATTGTCCCATCCTTCTTCTTAACCAGGACTATAGAAGAAGTGAATGGGCAGAGCAAGGTCTGATGTGGCCCATGTCTAACAATTCCTTAATCGCCTTCTCTATCTCATCCTTGAATTTCTTAGGATGTCTATAAGGAGTGGTTATGACGGGTTTGGCTCCCTCTTCTAGCTCAATGGTGTGCTCGAATCCCCTATCAAGTGGTCTCCTTGGAGATATATCCCCAAAAACTCAGTCATGCTTACCCAACAAAGATTGAATATCCACATGGTAAGGCTGGCTACTATCTAGAGACTCTTTAGTTGTAATTAAGCACTCAGGTGCCCAGGCAACATCTCCAAGCCTAAAAATACTCTCCATCCGCTTAGCTAACACTATCTTTGGAGAACCATTGGCCATTCCCCTTAGCACAACTTTCTTACCATATGCTGCCCTGAACTTAAGCTCCATGGTTTGGAAGTTTTGTGAGTACTTCCCTAATGAATGTAACCACTATATACCCAATATGGCATTTGTATCACCGAGGTCAACTACATAAAATTCATCAATAACTTTGTAGTTTTCCAATGTCACACCCAAACAAGGAACCCTCTATGTGCAAGTCATGCTAAATCCATCTACCACCATCACACTGAATCCCTCAAAATCCTCTATAGGTATACCCCTCTTAGTCACCAAAGTTGATTCTATGAAATTGTGGGTTGCCCCACCATCAATCAACACAGTGACATGCTGCTCCTGTAATACTCCCCTAACTCTAAAGGAATTGAATCTGGGAGTACCTAGTATAGTAGCAATAGCTCCACTCTTAGTCTCCACATGTGGTTGCTCATCCTCTAAACTGCTATGAACACTACCCTGCACCTGCTCTACCTCTCCATCATCCTCGCTGTCCAAAAGAACCTCAATATAGTGTACCTTCCACTTACCCATGCATCGGTGTCCAAGCTCCCAAGGCTCCTTACAGCTGAAACAAAGCATTTTCCTCCTCAACTCCTTACGAGCCTCGTCATCTAACTTGTCCTTCCTAGGCCACTCCTTCTAAAAAGGCTTTTTATCTTTGTTCTTTTGAGGAATGAATGGTTTGGACAGAAATTTACTCTTAGGCACTGAATACTCCATGTCACGTGCCCGTATGATAGCATCCTGAAGTGAATCTAGTTTGAAAACCTTAATCCAACCACACAATGGCTCGGATAGACCCTCAATGAAAAGTATTATCAATTTGTGCTCTGACACATCTGATACCATAATCGAGAGTCTCTAGAACTCAAAAATATATGTATCCACACTACCACCCTGCTTGAGTTGCGCCAACTCCCTGAAATGCAAATCTAGGTCCCTTTAGTTAAACCTATCCATCAGCTTCTGAGTGAAGTCCAAATAAGATGTGATGCTAGCATGCCCCAAGGTAACTAACCCATGGTACCACCACTCGTGGGCCTCACCCGCTAAATGTAAAGTGGTGTAATTGATGGCTTTGGACTCCAACATAGGGTTGAGTTGGAAATAAGTGTACAACTTCTGAATCCATGATCTAGCGATACATTTGCTTGAGCCATCAAATGAAGGAATAGATAGTTTTCCAACCTTACACTTCAAATCCTGATTCTAAGGACCCCTATTATGATCCCTTGGCCTATTTCTATATTTTATGGCACAAAAAACCTATAGAGTCATCACTACATTAAACTCATCTCCAAGAGACTGATACTCCCTCAAATAATTTGTAAATCCTTCACCCTGTGCTTGCTGTCCCTGATTACCAGCTAGTTGACCTCCCAAAAACTGAGGCATAAGGGATCTAGGAGTCACCCTACTCGCTGCCCTGGTGTGGCTCTGAGCCGGTATATGAGTATTACTCCCTTCACCAATGTTCTCTTTGTTTTTATTGTCACCAAAATGCCCGTTAGTACCCCTTGTACCGTTGTTACCAACATTACTGTGATCAGCCATCAACTGAGCGAGCAGTTGGACTACCTATTGTTGACCCCGAGCAAGGTCATTTAAAATCTGTAAGGTACTATCTTCAAGTGGTTCACGCCTATCACCCATATCTTTTTCTTTTGATGAACCTGAACTAAATATATTATCCAATGCTCTCTCTCTTTCCCTTCTACTCCTGTAGGTTATGTAGGCCTGGTCAGCCAGATTCATAAATAATCATGCAACTAAAATTTCTGAAACCAAACTTGCAACCCAAAACACACAAGCTGGCAAGAAGACTAGCTTTAATACCACTGTAAAATTCACCTTTAGTTTTCACGATAATTTTTCGTTTGTTTTCAGTTTGACAGATGTTCCATTTTGTCAAACATATGTCATTCCATTGCATAAAATTATCACAGTATTGAAATAAATTCATAAAGGGATTCAATGACCTAACATAATAACTTCATTCCATCATTTTGACTACCTTTCATTGATATACATGGAAATATGAAGCTACATGTTTTAAACAGACTCAATTGAGCAAAAACAGAGGACTGAAATATAAATGAGGATGCTCAGAAATGTGATATAGAGATATAAGATTTGCAAACTAATATCAGTATGACTGTTGCAACAATTACAATATTCAGATAATGTATTTCAGACCTGAGACATCTGGACAAACTTCACACAAGGCTCTGAGTATAGATAGAAATCACTTAGACCTGGAAACGCCTCCCTAAATTATACAGCAGCAAGGTACATATGCAGGTTAATGAATTTTTTACCACAGAAATGACCACCTATGATATTGATTGCACCAAGATGTAAGATGGTTTCTAAGCAATGTTAGATTCATGCTAAGGCTGCTAATCCTTAGTCGACCCTTCCAAAGACAAGAAAATCCTTCAAAACCTCCATGAGACCCCTATTATCATGCTCACGAACTGGTCCTAGGTTGTTGCAACTAGCAATGAAGGACCACGACCCCTAGAAACTGTACCTACGCCAAGCTAAGGTGCCTAAGCTATTAGGGCATTTGCGTAGGATTTTGAGCACACTGAAATACATTGAAATCCTCCTTTTTGATATTCACACGCCTTTCTATCTCACCCAGCAATATGGTGGTCGCTCAAACTAGGGTTGCTGCATTTCCCTCACGTCCCTAGCCAATATGCAAGTACACATCTGGAAATGAAAGAATATCACACCCAACTAATGGTCTTTAGTATGAAGCGCCCAAACTGATTTGCATTTACCATCAAACTGAACATTAAACTCCAGCTTCAATCTTTGCCCTGATTGATTAATCGTTTACTCCAATTTTGTCTCCATAGGAGACTCACAAAATTGCTTGATTGCTCAACTGTAAAAGCTAAATGATTTTCCCTTCAAACCAACTAGGGTGAAATCGTTTCACCACCGAAACAGGATGCTCTAGGGTTTCTCTTCCCCAAGACCAAGAACTCCAAGAAGCTCTCCAAAAGTGAAAGTGAGAAAATAAACAAGCATGCCCTAAATGAGCTCCAAAATCACTTTTTATAACACTTGCTTAATCTTCCTGCCCAAAATATAATAAAGTGACTTTATAAAGTTACTTTTTAATATACTTCCAAAAGTCACTTTATAACCCATTTAATTAATTATCTAACATTACATTTTAAATGTACTTTTTCTTGCCAGGTAAAATATTAAACAATTAAATAAATTAATTCCCTCTTCCCGAATATAGCCTACGGGAATTAAATAGGCTAATAAGTCCTCAAGTTGATCGCTAAGAAGGGTACATTACAATACATAATGAAATTTACGATCAATATTCAGTATTCTTCATATTGCTCTTCATCAAGAGCATCAAAGTCAACATTTGGTCCAGTTTTATTTGAACCACAATGAGTTACAATGCCACTTCCACTAGCCATGTTATATGTAGAAGCTACCTCATCTAAAGAGATTTTTGGCAAGTTGTGCAACAATAACATCTAAGCTAACACACTCAAGAATTAGATCCTGATTCCTCATCACCCCCTCATTGATATTAAATTTCCTATGTGACAAGAGATCCCAATTCCTCGTCACCCCCCCATTATAATCAAGTTTCTTATGTGACTAGAGATCCCAATAAAAAGTGGGGGTCTAGGAGAGGAGGCCCCAATGGGGTTTGGGGTCAACTACCCCCAACGGGGTTGAGAGGCAACAACTATTGTGGGGGTCTAGGGGAAACACCCCTGGCACATTCCTTGTTGCAATACAAGATGGGGTCAAGGGGTGAAGCCCTCTCCACCAAGCCCAAATTAAGGCCTTTGAAACCACGCAAACCTTCATGGTTAGATATTTGGCACATTTTTGTTTATAAAAATACTTTTGAAAAGTGGTTTTGTTTCTTTGGGTGACCATAGTTCCCCTCAGGTTAGCCCTAGAAAGGCCAAAGTTTGCCTAGAGTCCCACTTGGGTACCATGGGTTTCCTATGGGTGCTTGAGTAGGACCTTGGGCGAACCGCTCCCATCACAAGACTAGTACTTCAACTAGTGTGGTATAGGACCGAGACTCAAGGGTTGTACCTAGCAACATAGGGTTTAGGTGAGGTACACATGCTTATAGATATATAGTGGTTGCATTCCATTGAAAACTTTTCCTAAAATTATCAATCCATGGAGTTGTAGTTCACGTCACAAGGTCCTCAAATGCATACATGATGACTCACTAGAAGTGGTCATAACCAAGGGAATGGAGAGGATCTTCCATAAGGGGCAAGCTTTATGGGTAACCAAGTGCTTTGTGATGAAGTCATGTGTACTATACTTGCAAATGACCACAATTATCATATTTGAAATTCTAACTTTCTTGGGTAGGCATAGTATTGGGTTTGCTGATATGCCAACAACTTTGCCACCAAATAGGGGATTCCAACATATCTTATAGTTGGATCCAAGCTCTAAGCCTATCACAATCACCCCCTACCACCATTCACCGATATATAGAGAGGAAATAGAAAAGCAATTTAAGAGCTTATGAAGAAGGGTCACATCAAACCTAGTTCGAGTCCATTAGCCTCATCAACAATTCTTGTAAAGAGGGATAGTATAATGAGAATGTGCATAGATTATAGGGCTTTGAACAAGAAAACAATCATGAAAAGGTATCCCATTTTGGGGATTAATGAATTGCAACGAGCCATCTACTTTTCAAAAATATACATGAGGCATGCACAAGATAACAACCTTCAAGTGTCATTGCAAACACTATGAATTCATGGTCATAACATTTCGATGACAAATGGACTAGCCACTTTCCAATCAATCATGAACTAGGTAGTTAGTGCCTAGTTGAGGAAAGTTGTTTTAGTAATTTGTGGACACTATGAGTTCATAGGCATATCATTCAAGATAAAAATGGACCAACCACTTTCTGTGATGTCCAGGCCTTAATGTTGTGGTGGTGCGGATTCCCATTGGATGTGTACCCAAGGTTGGGACCCACCCACAATCAGGCAACCACGTGTCCACAAGGAATTCACCTATGGTGGTGCTCTAGTGGGACGAAAACCTTATCCTTACTACCAATAGGTGTCATTCACTAATAGTTTGGGCTTTTGGTGTAGTGGCCGCCTAGCTAGGTATCAAAGTTGAGGTCTCAAGGTCAAGCCCTTTATAGCATGGTGGTCTCTAATGTCCCAACCTACATGTGGTGGTGTTTAAATTCCTTTTGGGCATGTACCCAAGATTGGGACCCACCCAAGATCAAGAAGCCACCTGTCCACAAGGGGGTCACTTGCAATGGCACTCTAGTGGGATAAAAGTTGCACCCTCAATGCCAATGGGCACCATTCACTAATAGTTTGGGCCTTTGGCATAATGGTTGCTTACCTACCACATTTTTGGTCCATTCCACCATTTCTTAAAACTCCAACTTTCTTGGAGAGCGACAGCTTTATCAAAAGGATATTTTGACAATGGCAAAGAGTACCTAGAGCTAAAATGAGTACAGTAGTACTTTTTTCCTACAAATCCGACATTCTAGGAACACTCCACACTTCTTGGAGAAGTACATCATGGGAGAGCATCAATCTTCATATAGACTGATATCCTATGTTCTTAAGGTATTGGTGGTGTTGTGGCAAAGGTTAGGTTATGCCTCTTTAAGATGGACCTTGGTTGTCATGAATTGATTCTTCAGATGTTCCACTGCTTCAAAACCAGAATCAAGAAACATCATTCAGACAATGTTAAAACAAGTATGCTAACTATTTTAACCCTGATTCTAGATGAAGGTGATGATGTTTACAAGCAATTGCAATCAAATTTATTGGTCATTAAAAGAGCAACATGTCTGAACCGCAGCATATGATTTCTCAAGAAGATTGATTGAGCAGAAAATTGAGAAGTTCAAGGAACAATTGTCTGTAAAATAACTGATCTCATTTAATATACAGGTTCCACTTTCTCTACAGGAAGAAAATAGGCAATCATCCAATGAATCAACTGAATTGGATGATGAGTATAATGAGCAAACTGAGCCATCTTGTGTTGTAACACCTAATGGGGGTACTGATGATGATTTTACAGGTGGAATTAGTGTTGTCCTAGTTCCAAATCAGAATGTATGTATGGATGATATTGCAAAAGAAAACAATTGTGTGACTCAAGCACTTCAGGAACAATCTGATGCTTCTTTATGTGAAGCAGACGTTGATCATAAACCCAATAGTCCACACAATTTGGAGAACCAGTTGAAGGTGAGTGAGGATAAAATTGTTGCTGCATTGTCTCATTATGATAGAATGCACAAACTGGTTGAGAATCACCTTTCGAAGGTTCAACTTGAAAGAGGACAAACAGGAATTGAAGAAGAATCTTCTCAGGATAGTTTTGGAAGGGAGGATTTGTAATTGTCTCATTTCCGGTTTATTCCAACTTTTTTGGAAACTCCAACTTTCTTGGAGATCGCCAACTTGATCGGAAGGGTATTCTAATAGTGGCAAAGAGATCTTGGACCCAAGAAGAGTACAATGGTACTTTCCATGTGCGGATTCAACATCCTAGGAACACTCCACACTTCTTGGAAAGTTCGTCACCATGGGAGAGCACCATTCTTCATATAAACTATTATCTTATACGCTTAAGGTATTGGTGGGGTGGTTGGAATTCATATTTGAGCTTGTTAATATTTTCCATAACTTTGGTGGTTGTGCGGAAAATAATTAAAAATATTAAATGGTTAAATATTTAAGTTGTCAAAAGGTGGAAAATTTAAAACAACTACTTATATTTAATTATTTAAAAAGATAATTATTGAGTTTAGAAGAAAAAAATGATTTATTTAATTAAAAGTAGTTTTAAGGTTCCATGGAAAAAGATAAAAAATGCAACTATTGGAAAAAAACATTCATTCTTTCATTATCAAAATCAAAATCCTTATTTGCAGAGCTTGGACAATTTGTTCATCTTTTCCTTGAGGACAAAAACCCTTCGGTTTCTAGTGGGTTAAAACGAAGAAAACCCTTTGATCTCGCTAATGGTGATTCCACCCAGGAATCATATTGTGCTCAGATTTAATATTTTCTAATTTTCTATTGTTACAATACCCGCACTAAAGTAATTTCGTATTGCTATAGTACCTGTGCTACAGTAATTCTGTACTGCTATACTACCTGCACCATACTAATTCCATACTGCTACAGTAACCATGCTACAATAAATCAAGATTTCTACAGATCTGTTTTGCTATAGGGAAATCTGTACAGCAATGAAGAGGGCGTTGGGACTGTATTTTTAATATATCTATAGGCTTCCTATAGCTACATACCATTCTTACCAACATTTGTATGACTTCCTCTAAAAGACGCTGCCAGAAAATCACATTCTGCATTAACTGCTTATATATAACTCTTAATATAGTTTTAGGGTTTTCTGGATTATGATCTGCAGCTGATTGTAGGATAGAAATGAGATTATTCTTAGTTTTCTTGCTGGCTTCTCAAACTATGTTACATATTTCAGATTTTGGTATGCTGTTGTATTCCAATCTACATGAACTTTAGCAGATTAGACTCTTTTGGGAACATCAATCCATGTTTGATGGACAGCTATGTGAGATTTCTGTTGTGGGTTTCCATTCAGAAGTATTGCAACAGTTTGAATCAGCTATATCTAGTGAATGTTCAGCTGGGTATTATCATAATACCATATCAGCCAATCAGCTTTGGGGCATTAGCATCAATTTAGTGTTGGTATGTTGTTAGTTCTTTGGCTTTAGCAAGTGAAATTCTTACTTCACCACTGTTAGGAATTATTTCAGTTGCATCAATACTTGTACTTGGCAGTTTGTTAGAAGTCTTCTAATTTTCTGAAAACTATAATCTCGATGCAATTCTTCATGTCTTAGTGGCTTCAAGGAAATCATCTTTAGAATCTGTTTACATGATGTCAGCTGTCATGCCCCTGAAATTGTAACACTAAGATATAAAGCATGAAAATACAAATAAATAAATAAAATAAAGAAATATTCACAATTTAATATTATAATTATAATCATCATAAGATAATATTATAATTATAATTATCAAAATATAAATATAAATATTAACATCTTAAATATTATTCTAATTGTAATATTGAAATATACATATATATTAAAACTAACATAAACCATAAAATCAATTCATAAATAAAATAAGAAAAAGATAATATATTAATATAAAACATAACCTATATATTGGAGTCCCTAAGGCAGCGATCAGGCCGAATACCTATTAAAGCAGCGATTAATATGTTACATGGCAGATCGAATAAGACAAAAGATTGGATATTAAAAGAATGGTTAAAAGGCAAAACTCAGAAGAAAATGGCAAGCGCTTAATACAAGCAGCGATTCTCATTAACAAATAAGATAATATCGATTGGGATTGATTCAGCGATGTTTGACTTATAATGCAGCGATTATGTAAGTAAAGGCAGCATTAGTTAATAAGCATCATAAGATAATATTAAAACTAACGTAAACCATAAAATCAATCCATAAATTCATAAATATAATAAGAAACAGATAATATATTAATATAAAACATAACCTATATATTGGAGTCCCTAAGGCAGCGATCAGGCCGAATACCTATTAAAGCAGCGATTAATATGTTACATGGCAGATCAAATAAGACAAAAGATGGATATTAAAAGAATGGTTAATAAGGCAAAACTCAGAAGAAAATGGCAAGCGCATAATACAAGAAGCGATTCTCATTAACAAATAAGATAATATCAATTGGGATTGATTCAGCGATGTTTGACTTATAATGCAGCGATTATATAAGTAAAGGCAGCATTAGTTAATAGCGATTCTCATTAACAAATAAGACTAAGGGTATAATGTCTTTTTAATAGACATCTCTTTTCAGAGAGATGTATTGCTTCACCTTGACATACAGGTTTGCAAAGGGGATATAAGGAAGAAAAGGCATCAAATGGGAGGTGGGAGAAATAAGAAGAGGGAAGCACAGATATATACAGCGAATAAGGATAGAAATAGGACTATTTTCTGAGTGTAGCAACAGATACATTAATATGATGTCTTAGATGTGGAAGAAGAAATATGTGGGAAGAAAGAGTTGGCTCAAGGAGAGATAAGTGAAGATAAATGATAAATCAATAAGGGAAGTAAGTAGAATATAATTACATATATAACTATATAAATTCATATAAAGTGATTATGGGAAGATTGAAATCAATTAGTATATATATACGATTAAGCAACATTAATGCTTGCAGCAATTATCGAGCCTTATAAGTAATTATGATGCTTTAATACAAGTACGAATAATAGATTCTTATCTGTTCGGTCTACTGTAACGATATCCTTTAAGTGTTAAGAACAGATGGATTGGAGGAAAAAGGAAGATACAAATCAACAAACACTAAGGGGAACAATCCATTTCAGCGTAGAAAATCATTATTATCAAATATACATATATATATATATATATATATATATACTGGAATATACTAGATATTTTCTGCCAATGAATGTTTTACATATATTTACATATTGCTTATGGATAATAAATAATATTTAAGCATATATGATGCGCTTGATTAACTAAAACCCACCTTGTAGGAAGGGCCTAGGTTGTAAGCAAAAGGGGTAAACGAAGCTAGTAAGTATGCCATTCTAGAGTTGACCGTAATGGCACCTAGGACCAAAGGACACTTACCTAAAGAGTCAAGTTTCCCACTTATGACCCACGCCCAATTCCACAAGATGGCAAGTGTTTTTAGGGGTTTGAGACATCGATGGGGAAAGCAGGTACAAGGCACCAAGGGAGAGGGCTGTGGTATACACCCTCTTAGGCTTGGTATAGAAATGGCTTTGGGTGGACCCATCATGTCCCTTCTCCCAAATCCTAATATGTTTGCATTGTTGATAATCTATGGATGTGATGTAATTGTCTAACTCTCATAAGCATATATATAATATATATATTTGCATATATTGCTCATGTGGTGATTGCAAGATTAAAACCCAAGATTGCATTATTAAAGAGATATTTTAAGTGGTAAGACGAATCCTAACCCTAGTTGCTACAATTTGTGTTCAATAAGAAAATTCTAGGGCAAATCAGGAGAGGGACATTACAATTGGTATCAAAGCATGTTCCTACCAGCCTACGCGACATGCTTTACCCACCGTTCAATTAGAATTAACTATTCAGCCTTCCTCTTATATAGCCCAATAATGTATTTCTATATGAGTGTGCCTTCTAAGTGTATACTTTGCAACTTACGTATATTTGAGTAGATGCTTCATGCTTTGTGTCTCATGTGTATTTATGTGTATGCTTCATGAACTATGTGTATTCGCGTGTACACTTCATGCTTCCTATGTATACTTCATGTTGTTGGCGTTTTAATTCACACCTCTGGTATGCAAATTAAGAATGGACAGCTATGCATAGATTAACTGCTCTTCAAATTAGGAAGGGAAACTCCCTCTTTACTGATATTGCTTAAAGAAAGTAAACTAAAACTAATTTGCCAATCTTTTTGTTCAGCTAAGAGCACAAGGTTATACAACTCAAGCATCGTAGTTGAGATTCTCTTTTAGAAGTTCAACTACGACTAAGTGCTCTAATGATGTTTCTAACCACTCAAGTAAATGTAGAGCTTGAGAGCTAGAAATGAACAAGGAATGATTCTTTGACATAAATACTTAAATAAACTTTCTTCCAACCCACATCTACTATACTTTCAATGCAAGCTGAAATAGAGATCATATAAGCAGAACACATAAAACGGAAATCTGAGACAGTAGATCAAAGCAAAGTAGGTATAAGATTTTATTTTCTCAAATTTCAAAGAACAAAGATCACACTTCAAGGACAACAGGATTGTAGCAAAATAGGCTTACAGCTTAGCGATCAACCGGAATACATTGACACAAGACATAGGAACTAAACAGTAATTTGCAACTAAAATAGGCATACAAGCTTGCTCTTACACTAAGTGAACAATACTGAATAACAATTAGAAGGCACTAGTAGGCTCAGCGTTTTGTTATCACAAGCACGGTTAAAGAAAAATGGGAAAGGCTGCCCTTATTTATACACAAGCAGAGGAGTAGGGAACCTAAAATCTCCTTGCTTTTACAACTATGACTTGCCAAAATGCAAGCTTTATTTCTAAAACTAAAACAAGATAAGCATCTAACAACCTATGAAAGCATAAAAAACAGGGAAAGTGCCAACTATTACAACTTGTTTTCTTTTCTCTTTCAAAGAATGGATAAGCCTAAGATAGAAATAGAAATAAAGCATGAGATGAGAATGGAAAGAAAGCTCAGAGAAAGCTTCTAGTTCACTGCTACTTTAAATCTCAATCACATCTGCCAAAAAGCTGGAAATTGCCTTTTTATCAAGAGCATCAATACTATCTATAGAAATTTTTTGTTTTTCTAGGATTTCTTCGCCTTCTGCAATTGAACTTAGAAAATCTTTGACATCTTCAACTTCTTTATCAATCTTGCTAATTTCAGCGGCTCTACAACTGGAGTGGTGACCTTTTATAAATAAATCATGTTGCTTCAACATATCTTTTTTACCCTGTGTGTGACCAACTTCTAACATTCCTCCATTTCTTCTGCAACTTTTATATTTCTGACACTTCTTCTGATTTTTCAATGGAGGAGTATTGTACAACTCGTTTTCAATACTTGTCCTTTCGCTCAAACCACACCTTTTCACATTCTTCGACTAAGATGATGTTTTCTATCAAAGGTGGTATTGAAAAAGTACTTCTCAACATCTTTCGTTCAGATAATCATGATATAACACTTGTTTGGCTTTGAATTCGATGGCAGAGTACTCCATGTTGAAAAACTTGAAGATTGACTGTAAATTTGACTATGCTCCGACAAGTTTTGCACAAAAGCTAAATTTTCTTCTCCAAAGGGCAACTTTTTTCAAAAATAATTTGAGATATGGGTTTTGTGTAGAATCTCGTTGCAAAGAGACCCAAATCGTTCGTTTTTCAAAATTGTTGATGGCTGGTTGAGAAAGCAAAAACCCTAAAATTTTAGGATTTTCTTGAAAAAAAGCTGAGAGCTAGGTTTTGTGCAGAATCATGTTTTAGATGAACCCAAATGATTAGTTTTTGAAAATATTGAAGATTTCTTGGACATGCGTGAAAAAAGTAGTTTCTTGAAAGTTGAAAAATTCTCCAAAGTCGTTCAGAATCATGAACCAACTTGGCCCAGATTGTTGAAATTTGAAAATATTGATCCCCTTCTTCTGAAAATTGCTGCCTTGAAGAAATAAAGCATGAAAAAGCGAGCCCCTTTGTGTGCTTATCCGAAAAATATGAAGAACTTTGAAAAAGCACCGGGTTTGGACTCTAAATCTTGAATTGAAGAAAATTATTTGTTTTCTCCTTTCTTGCTCTTGGATGCCACCTGCAAAAATTTGTGAATAATGAATTTCAAAGCCTTCTGAAATAGATTTTGAGGAAGAAAAACGCTTTTATTCTCCATCTTTAAATCCTTTGAAGCCAATCCCAATCAAATTCATCGAATGTGGATGTTATTTGAATGATGCATGATGAAAACTGAAAATTTTTCTCTAAGGCATCGAGCCTTGGGCGCCCTTCTTGACTAGGAGTGCTTTTCCTTAGCAGACAACCAATTTTTTGACATTTTCAACTTTTTGCTTGATTTTGACCTTCGTTTGATCCTTGATTCCGGATGACTAATTGATCTGATGGTCTTGCTGATAGATTCATTGCGGAGCTAGAAGGTTTCTGAACAAATTATCCTCATAGCACAAACCCTAATTCGATCAACTAGTGCCTTGAAAAGCTGGGCGCCCCTGGCCACCAGGGGCACCCAACATATCCAAAGTTAGATTTTTTTCTTGATTTTCAACCTTCAGACTTTGATCTTCCATTCTCTGTCCTTTGTTTGATTTGCAATTGTTGGTGACAGACAAATCTGACGATCAGGCTGAGATATACACTAGATAGTTGACAAGATTCTGAAGACGATGAATACATTTGCAAACCCTAACTTCTACATTAGGTCCTCCAAAAGGTCGGGCGCCCCTGGCTACCTAGGGCGCCTTGACTTCCCAGAGTTAGAATATTTTCTGATAATTTCATGATTTCCAATTTGGCATTTGCCAAGACTTCTCCGTTCAATCTGAGATTCTGTTTGACTGACTAATCAGATGATTGTGTTGATGGATTCACTGTGGAGCCTGCTGAATTTTGAGCAACATTGTCTAGGATGAGCAAACCCTTATTCCATCATTTGACCTCTTGAAAGACTAGGCAAGGGTGGCTAGCAGGGACGCCTTTACTTGGCAATGTTAGTTTTTATTTTGCAAATTTCAACTTTTCCCTTTATTCCTCACGTTTGCAATTGCCTTGACTGCTGGAGACTGAAAGAATAACTAAGGCATAGAATTCTAGGTGCCTAGACAGGGCAGGGGCGCCTGAACTCTCCAGACTTTGTCAAAATTTAGTAATTTTCATGATTTTCCAGCTTCTCTCCTCCATTCTTCATTTTGTGTGCATGCTTGAGACTTCGAATTTGGCACCTAGTAGTTGAGCAACCTCCATTAATGACCTTGGAGCTCCTAAAAAGGCTTTTGAAAAGCCAAAATAGCACCAAGGAAAAGTTGATCTTTTGACGTTTCTGACTGGACTAGCTTGATGAGGAAGTATTTTAGCCAATCAAAATCAGTTTGAACCCTAGAAGCCAAACTTTCTATTTTTATAAAATTTTGCCAGCATCCGTTTGAGAAGAAACCCAAAAACCAAAAAAAAAGTTCCATTTTTAGAAAGTTTCTAAAAAAAGAAATTTTCCTAAAATTTATGGCCGAAAAACTAAGATCTGGTTTTGTAGACTAGGTCGCTCTGAGCAGACCCAGATGGTTAGATTTGAAAATTTTGAGTTTTTTGACCCTCATGCAAAACATGCAAATTCCCAATTTTGACCTTTTTTTACAATTTTAACAAGACTTTTGACCATTTCTTCAAAATGCTTGTGTAGCAAAAATTTTAATTTGGTGTACAACACATGTACTACGTGTATGCTTCGTGCTTCATGTGTATACTTCATGTATTATGTGTATTCATGTGTATGCTTCATGCTTCATATGTATACTTTATGTATTACATGTGTTCATGTGTATGCTTCATGATTCTTGTGTATACATTGTGTATTACATGAATACTTCATGCTTCATGTGTATACATTGTGTATTATGTAATGTCCCTTTGTGGGATAGCCCTAAATCTTGCCCTAGAATCACAAGCTTAATGTAGTTAGGGTTATAACTTACTACTTAAATTCTTAAAGAAAGATAAACCTTGGTTTAGGTCCTATAATCATGTTAGAGATCCATCACTCACGTAGCCTAACAATTGGTACTCCATATTGAACCTTAGAATAAAACATGTGTAACTCTATTTTAAATGATATTTTTTGAGCTTAGCAACTTCATAATGAACTAACTAGTCCTACTTTGTGTTTGCTCAATTATGGATCATACGGAACGAGGATGATGATAGGTGGTCTTAGTCTCTCCCCTCTTCATTTGGCGCATGCCATTCATATGACCTGGTGAGACTCTTAACCTCCTTGTCAACATTCGTGTTCCATCTCCCATAATCGACCTTTCTCCCTTGTTACACCATGGTAGGAAGGTAGGATCATAATGATTAATCCCATGATTGAACTAGACCCAGAGGCAGCACCCTTTGATCACAAAGGCAGAACCCCTCTGGCCCTCGTGGGCTCATCATGTCCCACCCCTGGGTGGCGTATCTAGTGGAGATCAACCTAGACCCAAAGGTAGTACCCTCGAATACCCCAAAGGAAAGTACCCCTTTGGCCCTCGTGGGCTCATTATGTCCCACCCCCGAGTGGTGTATCTAGGAGACTCCATTGCACGAATTCCCCTTTGTAATCCCTCTTCCCCACCATGGTGGAAGCATAAACACAATAATGGAATTCTTAAATAAGTATATCAGCAAGTAAGGACTAATAATATCACATGGATCATTCTTCTTAAATAACAGAAATGAAGAGCTAGCATCAACAAGACTATCTATATATAACATAAAATTATCACTCATAAATATCCTTAAGTAGTAACAATAAAACGTTATCTATAAGTTGTTACTCCTAGACACATTAATATCAACAACATTACTTTGCATCTAGGTAACAATAATGATGTTCTAAATAACATCATGCATTATTTACACTTATGATTCCTTATTATCACCTAATTATCTTTACTCATGACAGTCATTAAGTAGCCATAATCATATCATAAAAATATTAAATATCACCTCACCCCTATGCTTCCCTAATCACATAAGATTATCTTACTCACGATGATAAATAATATTACCAGTAGTACTCTGATTTATGACCTTTAACAGCCACCTGATAAATATTTCTGATTGGGCTTGACTGATCTGTTTTTATTACTAATGCCTTTTCCTTTTCCTTTTTTCCACCAATCCCTTCTCGTTTGAAAAATGTTCACTCTTAAATATCCGCTATGGTATGAGGAGTCATACCTTATCGCTGCATTCTTTGACTTCTCATATCGCTGTTTTAACTTGTATTTAGGCATCGCTGCTTTTTAGGAACCGGCACTTCTTAATGATTCGATGACTTTGGTCAGAATAAATATAATGTTTATTTGATAGCTATTTATAATTATAATATAATCTTTGGTTGGAATTAATATAATGTCTTATTTGATAATTATGTTTATTTTGGTAATAACACTTATAATTGTAATATTATCTTTATAATGACAGTTTAGATTATATCTATTATTTTATTTCTGATGTTGATTTGTTTGTATTTTTAATATCCCATATAATCATTAAAGTATAATAAATTGTTAATTTATTATTATTTTATTTCAATGTATTTACAACCTTTGATGTATAATGATTATAATATTTTATATTTTGGTAATTACAATATTATTTTTAATATTTATAATTATAAGATTCTCTCTGATAATTATAATCATAATAATATTAAATAGTTAATGTTTTTAATGTGTATTTTGTTTATCTTGTTTCAATGTTTTATATCTCAATTGTACAATTTTGGGGGACATGACATATTACGTCTATTCATGTAATGCTTTGCAACTTACATGTATTGAATCTATTGATGCAAGCCTTGTTCATTATGCGTATTCAAATGTATACTTTGTGACTCACGTGTATTCAAGTGTATACTTTGAGACTTATTTGTATTCAAGTGTATACTTTGTGACTTACTAGTATTCATACCTTGCGACTTATGTGCATTCATGTGTATACTTTGCGACTTGTGTGTATTCATGGGTATACTTTGTGACCCATGTGTACTCGGGCTTATACTACATGACTTACATGTATTTATATCCATGCTTCATATCTTATATGTAATTATGTGTCTTTCACATGCATGCTATATGTATTAGTTATGTCCATGTGTTTGCTTCATGCCAGATGTGTCTTCAACTAAGATTACTCCATGGGTGTTTATGATTAGTTTATGCTTAAAATTTGAAAATGTTAAAAAGCTTGTTTGCCAAAATGCTTCTTGAGTTGAGAAGCACTAACAAATTAACTTATCTTTGAATTATCATTAGTGTCTGAATGCAATAATTAAGATTAGTAACTAGGTAAGCAAAAAGGTGTGACTCCCCTCAAACATTGGAGGAAAACACACATAACATCATCAGAAAATTCAATAGAGAATAGAACTTTAAGTGTGTAAATTGAATTAAGTTCTCAAGAATAATAATGTGAGAAAGATGTATGTCATGCTTCTAATCCTCATTAAAGATCATACACGTATGTCATTAAGATCATGGATGTGCATCATGCTTCTAATCCTCATTAAGATCATTGATGTGTGTCATACTTCTAATCGCCATTATCCTAGGTTGTTCTTCACCCAAAATCATCTTTCCTACTCTATACCCATGATTTAAGATCAAGGACATCAATACTAGGTATCTCAAATAAATTTGACACAAATCAAGTTACAATAAAATTGTTACACAAGCTTATGCTAAGTTACATTATGGGCCCATAACCCACAAGTCCCAAGTTCATTTTCACCATTCAACCTTGGGATAAATTGATATGAATTAATCAGATCCTTTCCCAGGATACGAAAATAAAGTTAGTACCAAACGTAGGGATATGTCAAAAGGAGTAATAAACCCCAATTGGTTTGAAAGGTTGGGCATATATTAGCGTAAACCTATAAAATTGAGTCCACCTATCATCCGTTGTGAATTCTAAAGTTTGTACATCTTCCATTCTATTGGACTCAATCAATCCAACAATGTTGTACTTAAGTACTATCTAGAAAACATGAACTTAGAAGCTTATAACATATGATTCAATGATAAGAGAATGTATGATCGAAAGATGAACTCACTTGGTTTAAATCTATGTTCCACCGAGTCTCCGGGACGGCGGGACGAGTTTCGGGGACGGCAATTTTTTGAGGGGATTTTAGGAGACAGGGGGACGGCTATATAGTATATATATATATATATATATATAGAGAGAGAGAGAGAGAGAGAGAGAGATAAATTTTAAAAATATAGGGAAATTTGAATTTTAGATATTCATATGAGTAATAATAATCATAACATTGAACATTCATAAAGTTGCAAATGTAATCACCAATCATATTGACATATGCATCATAGAATCGAATTATCGAACAAATTAATACTACAACTACCTAATTGTTTCCATGGACCATAATTCATGTCAAATAGTCAATGTGCATATGATATAAAATAAATTTTAAATAATAAAATGCCCAAAAGGCTACAAGTTTGTACTACAAATGCCAAAATGACAAAGTCACAAGTGTCCAAAACATAGTAATAGAAAGTATGATGATTGCCGCTACTCGGCATCTGCCAACATTGCATCAAAATCAGACTCAGAGTTTGAGTCATTGTCACTGTGAGGGGCTGGCTCATCTAATGGAACTCCAACCAATACCTCTTTCACTTCTCTTGCTGGTTGCTGCCTTAATGCTCTCCTTTTTTCCTCCTAAATGCTGGTTTTTCTTTTCCAACAGCTCCTTCAAACCCTCCTCTTTCTCTTCTCACTTTTTCTTTACGCTGCAATTTTTTTTTGGCAAGTTAAAATGAGGTCAAATGAAGGTAAGAAGATGCTTTAAGTGGCCATATTAGGGTTGGGAGGACATAGGGTCCACAAAGGAAAGAATAAAAAAAATAAAATTTAAAATTACCTTCTTTTTGTGTGTTTAAATTGTTGTTGGGCAAAGGGGGACAGCTGGCTGTCCCCGGGACGGTTAGGGGACGGCTAGGAGTCCCCTATCCGTCCCCTGGACGGCTGGCCGTCCCCCTTTGTGTCCGGGACGTTTCCTCCAATCGGGGACTTTTTGGGGACGGTTGTCAGCCGTCCCCCAGGCGTCCCCCGTCCCCGAAACGTTTCTAGGACGGGTACGAGGGGCAAAAACCCAGGGGACGCGTCCCTGTGGAACATAGGTTTAAATCTTTATGTGAAATCAAGTTGGATTGCTTAGAAGGAATACAACCTATAGTCAAGGACACCTAGATCCCCTACTCAAAAAAAAAAAAGGCCTTGCATCAAGGGATAAGATCTTGATATTCACAACACTACCATCACAATAAAGGATCCAACATTTTTCTAGATTAGGAATTTGTATCATGGCCTAGGAGCCTTGAGGTAATGAAATGAGCAAGCTTGTCTTAAATAACACATTTTATCAATTCCCAACTCGTGGTTTAAAAGGATAGAATTAAATTTATTAGTAGAGAAATATACTAACAACAACTCAGTCAAGGACATCATGGCAGTATAAATTATAACAAGGCACCGTAAAGAAAACCAATTACACCACAAGAAGGAGCAATGTCAAGAGATTGCAAGCCTTAGTTGTGATTGCTTGAGGACAAGCAATCTTGGGCAGGGTAGACTGTCATGCCCCTAAAATTGTAACACTAAGATATAAAGCATGAAAATACGAATAAATAAATTAAAAAAAAGAGAAATATTAGCAATTTAATATTATAATTATAATCATTATAAAATAATATTATAAATAAAATTATCAAAACATAAATATAAATATTAACATCTTAAATATTATTATAATTGTTAATATTGAAATATATATATATATATATATTAAAACTAATATAAACCATACAATCAATTCATAAATATAATAAGAAACAAATAATATATTAATATAAAATATAACCTATATATTGGAGTCCTAAAGCAACGATCAGGCCAAATACCTATTAAAGCGGCGATTAATATATTACATGGCAGATCGAATAATAAAAAAGATTGGATATTAAAAGAATGGTTAATAAGGAAAAACTTAGAAGAAAAAGGCAAGCGCTTAATACAAGCAGAAATTCTCTTTAAAAAATAAGATAATATCGATTGGAATTGATTTAGTGATGTTTGATTTATAATGCAGCAATTATATAAGTAAAGGCAGCATTAATTAATGGGCTATTAACTAAAGGTAATGTCTTTTTAATAGAAATCTGTTTTCAAAGAGATGTATCGCTTCACCTTGACATACAGATTTGCAAAGGGGATAAATGGAAGAAAAGGCATCAAATGGGAGGCGGGATAAATAAGAAGAGTGAGGATAAAATTGTTGCTGCATTGTCTCATTATGATAGAATGCACAAACTAATTGAGGATCACCTTTGGAAGGTTCAACTTGAAAGAAGACAAAAAGGAATTGAAGAAGAATCTTCTCAGGGTAGTTTACAAGTAATCAAAGAAGGTCTGGTGACAATGAAATCAGATTACTTAGATCTTCTTTCAAATGGTGACCATCTCCACAACCTCACTGAAATATATTCAGATGCATTGAGAGGGAAGGAAGAGAAAGTTGATAAGATCTCTCATGAGCTTAATAGCACTGGGATGGCCCTTCAAGAATCTGAAATCCATGTTGATGAGTTTTGCTCGGAGTTAAGTTTGGCTCAATGTTCATCACCTATAGCAAAGACTTAGTTGTCTATGACAGCCATATCTCATGAGGATAATGGTGATACACATGATTGGAGTGAAGTGCCTCTTGTGTTAGTCAATCACGGGTATGAGGCCTCCTTGATTTCAGGACAGGTGATTCATGTCATGGAGCTATTTGGTGGAGTTATGGATGAGGGGAGGAGTATTCCAGCCCTAACCCATTGATTTCTACCTCCTACTTTGTTGATTGATGGCTGTCCTATTTTGCTGGTTAGAGAGTTTTCAGGGTACACATTGAGGACAACAGTTGTTTGGATGGATAGGAAGGACTGGAGTCACCACCTTGGTGTTAGAGATTGGTTTGATGATGAGTCCTTATCATCATTTGATATTGGAGATGCCTTTTACTCCATCATAGACATGATTTACAGATTGCATGGTGTTGTTCTGATTTATACCAGCAGCTTGGTAGGGGTTGGTATGTGTTTCTATGCACCAGTATTAAGCATCTTTCACATCCTTAGGAGACCACTCAGAGTGGGATGGATTGATGGTGACACAAACACATCAATCTTGGCTACAAGTTCAAGCTTCACCGATAAAATGGGCACAAGGCTCTACATTGGTAATGTAGAGATTGTTATTGGACAGCCATGTATAGAGAAGATGGTTTTGTCTAATACTTGTATGTTGGACCATAGAATTGTTCCATCTTCTTTTTAGGAGGATTGCAAGGCATCTTCCATTGAGAAACCTAGCATTCATGATGGTTTATTTCTTACTCCTAAAAGCAAATCAGAAAATTCATTTTATGCAGTTGATTGTGACTTTTTCCCTAGTGAGAGGCATGAATGGAAGAACCAATTGCAGGTCACTGAGGATGAAGTTGAGCAAACCTTGGTTCACTTCAATAACATGAGATTGAAATCACCATGGACTCTTTGAAGAGCACTCCAATGGCCCTTCAAGAGTCAGAGACTCGGACTGACAAGCTCACCGTGGAGTTTAGTTTGGTGCGGTCTTCACCACCCACAGCTGAAATTCAGCTACCTATGGCAGCCAACATTGATGAGCATACATCCACAAATTGTGGGAATCTACATATTGGAGATGTGGAAACATCCACTCTATTTACAAGATTACAGGACACAATTGGTGTGAATGCACGAGATGAGCATAATAGGGAACAGTATGTTGCAACAGGTGTCCCTGAAGGAAAAAACCTTACAAGTGATATAGGCCCAAGTCTCTACATTGGTGGTGTGGGGAATGCCTTTTGCACAGGTCACAAGATCACCAGTCAAAAGATCACAGGTGACTTTTCTTTTTTCACAGGTCACAAGATCACTAGAAATCCCATACCAAAGTGAGAATGTAGACCTATTGAGGATAGAAAAGATAATGTTCATAATGAGATTTCTCTGCTAGTAAGGCCAAAAATAATGTATGGAGGTCATTTTGGACTCTAATGTAGGAGGAAAAAGATGCTCTGTAGTCAAATCATCTGAGATCACCATAATTGCCATACCAAAATGAGATTGTAGACCTATTGAGGATGGAAAAGATAATGTTCATAATGAGATTTCTCTGCTGGTAAGGCCAAAAATCATATATGGATGTCAATTTGGACTCTAATGCAGGAGGAAAAAGATTTTCTACATAGTCAGATCATCTGCCTAGGAAAAATTCATGCAAAACAGAGGATGTTGAGTTCCACTATAATGTCCCTTACCCAATTTGACCTAGAATTCGCTTGTTGATTAGGTTTAGGGTCTCATCTTTTCAAATAAATGTTTCCTTTAACGAAGAGATCTTGGATTGAAACCTACATTCACCATATGAACCACATTTCCACATATACATATGTCTCTTAGCATTAATATCTAGATATCCAAATATAAACATAGTCATAAATGCAGTTATTAAGACATGAGGAGTGCCCTCGATGGATCCGCCCTTACGCCTTCTTGTTAGGCACAGGAGGTTGTTCACCACAATCCCCCTTTCCCAACGGCTCAGTACTAGCATTCTCCACACATGGCAGTACCTCGGAAAACACTGGCCCTATTAGGAGAGGAGGGAAAACCTAAGGGGCCAAGGGCCTACGGCCTACCACCTCCTATTGTAAATCTCGTGTCTTGAGCCTACGTAGGCCAGAACCCCAGGTGGGACCCCCATCCTTCATGACCAAACCCATGCCTTGGGCCTAAAGGCCTGAAGGTGGGGTTTTTAGGCAATCCACTTGGCAGATGCTTCCCCCATCCTAATAGGGTACAAACACGGAGCATACAATCTTTGGACAGTCACTTGTGCATTTACTATTGAATTATCTTATGCTTGTATCATGTTTGAAAGTATTATATGGATGCATGAAAATGTAACATAATGCAAAAAAGTACATGGATCTATATTACTACAACAATGTCACTTCTCATCATATTTAGTTTGTCTATGATCAATGATACTATCCAATGTAATGTTAACAATGATGGAAACTAAATGTCGCTATATCAAACCCTTTAGTTTCATTCATGGTCATGATAATGCTAAAGGAACCATCATCTATTCATAAAACTATTATAATATTGATGTCAAAGGAAAACATTGCACCAATAATCAAATGAGCAATATTAGTTTCTTATATTCAAAATATGCTAGATATTATTGCTTAGTGAGTACATCACCTGAGTTGCTATATCTCTCCATGTTTCCTTACTCGCATCCTTCAACCTTATACTGAATTGATCATAGGATGAGGACAATTCATAAATATACATAATCTACTTATGTTTATATTAAAGAGTCATCATTACTTATAAGTATCATTATTGCATAATCGAGTATATATATATATAATTGCATAATTGTGTATATATATAAGTATCATTATTGCATAATCATATATATATATATATATATATATATTCTTTTACTTGTATCCTTTAGTATTCATATATATATATGTTTATATAATTATTCTTTCCTTATTCATATATATCCATTGCATATTATTCATTATAAAATTTATCTATATCTATGCATATATACTTGTATGCGTACTAAATAATATATATATATATATTTATATTGCTCTCTATTCCAATGCATAACAATCATTATTGCTGCTGTTCTGAATTGCAGATCGTATTTCTCCATGTTTTTCCCTCTTCCTTATTTTCCTTCCTTCTATTTATACCATTCAAGGTAGGTGACTTATGGGGGGAATGTATTGTTTGGTGAAAGAGGTGACTTTTCATAAAATATATCCCTTTGTTAGATTTAATTGCTGCTTTTAAAGGCTTATATAATATCACAATAATATCTAGTTTTGAAAATAACATATTATTACTAATAAGTATGATATTTTAGATTATATACTTATTTTATTATTTTATTTTGATGTTTTATTGAACATATTTTAACATTAAAGTATAATAATAAAACCAATTTGCTAATATCTTATTATTATTTTATTCTAATGTATTCCGATCTTTGATGTGTAATGATTATAATATTTATTTATTATTATTATTTTTGATATTAAGTTATTTAATACTAGAATGTAATAACAATAATTTGCCTATATATTATTATGATATTTGATATTTTATATTTATATATTTTATATTGATATGGTACACATTTATTTTATATTTAATATTAATATTGCTATTTATTTTATTTATTAATTTATTTGTATTCTAACACTTGGTCTTTATGGTATTGCTATTTCGGGGACATTGTAACAACCCCAAAACCAGGTAAACAAAAAAATTTCTATTTTCACTAATAAGATACAAGGAAATACAATTAAACGACAAAGTAAATAACTTTTCTTTTCATTCTAATTGAACATTTCATCATAAAGAAATAAAAGACACGATACATCATTGTTCTATTTTCCAAGTAAATAACAGAGTACGCTTTCATGATTACTTTTCTTCAAAATAAAAAGCAAGGTAAGAATCTTACAAGTTTCAAACATAGCTCGGAAGCTTTTGAGCAAATAGGAATAAGACTGTCCAGGATCTTCCCTTTCAAACCTTGGTTCATCAGAAGTCTTAAGGTGGAGGGGAAACATCACTCAGGTGCTTTTCCACCAACCACGGACTTATATTGCGGTCCCCCGCACGTTTACTGTTAAGTAGACGGCCCTCCCTTCTTCGAGGAGATTGGTTGGGTAACCGGTTCTGTATGACCAACTGAGCATAGTGTGTAATCCTACATAACTAAATCCTTGTGTCCTCACAATCTCAATCTAGCATGTAACCTGGATTACTGTGAACTGACAGTGTAATTCGTCTCACAGTCTAAGTGGACGTTAGGTATACTACACTACTTTGGCCAAAGCATTTCGGCAGTACTTATACTGACGGTCATCTATCACTTGCACTAAGTCAGGTTTGGTTTGACTTAAGGCTGCCTTATCCTACGCGTAGGTTGAGTCCTTCAGTGGGTAGTCAATCACCCTAGACTTCCTACTTCAACTACTTAAACAGGAAATGGAGTACAGTCAACAAGGGGTCCCTCTGGTACTTCCCAACATGGAAATCTTTATCCATGGAGTACGTAGCTTTCTCTAGTTAACCTATTTAACTCTAAAGCTTTAGACTACCTTGGTTCTGAATCCACCCTCGTCCTAGTATTAATAACTAATCCCTTTCCTTTACTTAAGGAATTCAAGCAGTATTCAAGCAATACAAATTATAAGGTACTTTACTAAAAGTAAACAAATATTTCCCTTTCAAATTCATCTATGATTTCAAACTGATTCGTTTCAACATGCTTTTAAGTTATTCCAATTCATCAAGTTCTCTAAGCTATTTCAAAAGCTTTTCTAAGGAAATTAAACTATTCCCCAATTTGACCAGCTCTTAAGCTATCTCTTAAATTCAATAAGCCTTTTCTAAGGAATTAAACTATTCCCAATTCAGCAATTTCATAGAACATAGAGGTTTCTTATTATTTTTCCTTTCATAAAGCAAGACATAATCAAGCAATCTAATCATACATTTTAAAATAAATGACAGAAAATCTATCAACATATATCTCATGCCTGATTTCCTTTTGCGTATGAGCTTGATCGGTAGCTTCAATCCTTGCTCCACCGTCCTTCGCAGCCTTCTCTCAGCTTAAGCAAATACTACTTTCAGGTAAATGCAAAAAGTTGTTCTCAGCAATACTGTCTCTCAGCAATACTGTCTCAATTGCAAATGATTTTCACAAAATGGCAATGGCTTTCACAAAAATGGCAATGGCTCTCATAAAATGACAATGGCTTTCATAAAATGGCAATGGCTCTCATAAAATGACAATGATAAAATTTCAAAACACAGAAATACCACAGCACTGTATTTCGAATTTTCCAAGGCAAGGAGAGTGAATGAAAAATTGAGTGTTTTTTAACAATGAGTGAGAACCTATTTATAGGTTTCGAATTCTCATGTTTCCTACCTTGTAGGCATGAGAATTCGACACCTCTTATTTTGAAAATGTCAAAATCTGCAGTGGCAGTCGAATAGCCAAACACACAGCAAAAGAGTTGATGATTCAACATAATTTCTCAAGAATGTTTCAACATATCACATGCCAATTTCGTGGATCAACCACGTACAGGTTAAACATTCAACTTGCCTTCAAAAATGGCGGACTGCAACACAAATGGCGTCCAAAGTTTTTAGTTTGAAAACGTCAAGGGTTTTTTTTTGCAATTGCTGTTACCTTTCTTCCACCCACGCGTCCACAATGGTGGTGCTTTAGCATCCGCGACCAAGTCTTTCAAGTGTGAGCTGGGCGCGGACTGTATTTGCTGAAGTTTTTCGCCATTTCTTTGCTTAACACAGTCGCGCGATTTCTTCACGGGAAGAAATCCGCGATTTTTCAAATGTTTCTTTTATACTTTCCAAAGTCTATAGTTCATACTTACATTTCCTTAAATGATTTTTATAAATTTCCATTGGTCTTTACAAAATTTCGAAATTCTTTTTCCTTTTAATATTTTCCAAGTATTTCAATATTTCGAATTTCCTTTGTATGGTTTGCAAAGTATTTACCAAAGACTATGAAAGTCTTATTACCTTTATTTCCAAAGGTAAATAAACTCAAATACCTTTATAAGATAAATGTAAATTTAAATGCCAAAGATTATAGTTTATATAAAATCTTTCCAAAGGTTTAGATATTTTAATATTCTCATTAAAATGTATTAATATATTTTGTATTATATTCAATACAATATTATTATAGTTTTTAACTTACCTTTCTTTAAATATATAAATATATCTATATAATATTCAAATATTATATTAGATATATTAATATATTATATTATCGGTAAAACTATAATAACATCGATATTAAATATATTAATTAACTTACCCAGTTCACACTTAAATATATCTATACATGTTTATTTTCAAATCTCCAATTACGTGTATTATAGGCCAGTCAGAGCACCTCTAATAGACGTAATTGCATAAACACGTATTTATACATTTAACTCATAAAGCATGAAGAAGTAATCATAACTCCTAAGCCTAAGGATGACTTATCATGACAACTTAATCTGACTCAGTTCCTAAAATCCTTAGTGAAGTGTGTGTATGCTCATACGATCAACTTTACCGGTTAGTCGACCAAGTTCCTCTTCCCGAGTGATATTTCCCCTCCACCTGGAGGAATAGCTCCTGTTCCTGCATCCATGGCACAAAACCACGGTAGTCAAATGCTCACAATATTTGCAGTATATATAAATCAAATATATAAAACAAGACTAATTACTTTCCTCTATTCATTGTTTTATTCAAGAATAACATCAATCAAGAATACAGAATGAGCCAAACATAACATGTAAACAGGATTTCATATTGACAACAAAGTTCAATCACATTTTATTCATTCAAAACCTTCCTTACAATCAGAATGCTCTAAGCATTACTAGAATAGTAACTATACAAATTCCGGGGTGTAACAGACATGACATCCACACACTTCGAAAGTTTGATTTTGATGGTCTGTTAAGGCGAATTTCAGATCAGAATCAAGATGGATGCAGTGCCTTACCATTGAGTTCTGATACTGACATGTGAGGAGTTACAGAAAAGTAACAATCTGCATGAATGAAGAGAGAAACCCAATATAAAATCATACACACATAAATAAGAGAATAGAAATTGTTGCAATTGTACCATTGTTGCACATGTCGTCTGTTTATACATTACAAAAATGAGTAACCAAATCCCATTAGAGTAAAACAATTGCGCTGATAATAATACAATATAAGAGAGGGTACATAAATTACACATTAACTAATTGAAATTAATGAGTAAAATAAATAAATACAAAATTTCACAAGTACTTATGACAAGTCTTCTAAGATGGACATAGACTTATGCATACCAGCCAAGCCTCAGCAAGAATTGTGTGGTGTTACAATTAGAGCTACAGAGTATATACCCACACTGATGCAATTTTCATGTTTAATATTTATTGATTATACCGGGATGATAGGATAAGTGTCTCCATATTCTTAGCTGAGTGATGACATTAGCTACAAAGCAGACTTCAAGATGTGAAAGCTCTTCAGATTGAATGGTCTAAATAAAATAGTGCCATCTCTATAATCCACATTGCAAATTACAAACTAAATGCAAACATAACATTTTGAGTGAATTCTTCTCTTTTTTATTTTGGCTCTTTGTTTTATTTACTTGTGATCTTATGTTCATTCTGTTTCCAGTATTCAATATTTCTAACTTCCAGTTATATTAAGAAGCAATGCAACATAAGCTTCCGCTAGTAATGCAATAAACTGACATTCATTTCTTGTACCTAGGATCTGCACTTTTAGAATGAAACCCAGAAAAGAAAGGAAACCTTCGAACTCACAACACTCCTACTTAGTTCTACTAATGTAAACAAGAAACACAAAAAATAGAAAACATGGTAATAGCCAAGATGAAAATGTTACCACATCTAGGAATAAGGCATTCATTTGCTGTTCATCAAGGGCCAAGTTTGCTGAGATTGTTGCATTATTTGGTCCTCTACTTGCTGCAACTATAAGCTCAGAATCCAGGTCCTGAACACAATGAAGAATATCCCACTTAGCAACATAGATTATATATCTGATAAGAACGATGTGTGTATGTGTGCATTATACATATATATGTATGTGTACACACACATATACAGCACATTTATATTATATGTTATAGATTTTTTAGGAAGACATGAGATTACAATGGACTACTTGTACAGCCATAGTTAAATATTTAACCTGAATTTGACTGAGCCATCTAAGTCGGGGCTTTAAAGAGGGAACATAAAGGGAGCAATTGGAAAAGGTTAAGGACCATAACCTTGTTACTGATCTGATCATTTCACTAGCAGGGCGAATAAACGGCAATTACAGGTGAAAAACAAGCCTATGATGTCCAACTTTGATGTAGAGATAGCTTAATTTTGAGAATATATTTAAAATGTTGACAATACCTTCAATGTGATTTAGAACCAATTTGTAGCTCTGTTCATGATGGGTTATCTTCTTAAATCAGTGAATGCTTATGTGGCTACTGCTTTCCTATTATGGACATACATTTTTTGTGATTTAGAAACAATTTGTTACTCTATTCATGATAGGTGTCTTCTTAAATTAGTGCATGCTTATGTGGCTATTGCATTCCTATCATGCACATATATATATATACACACACACACACACACACACACACACACAGATTCTTTTATGCATATACATGTATGTGTAAGGTCGGTAACTACCTACTTTGCAATCTCCAACTTACGCTTCTACGCTTATTTGGTTGTGCACTTCCCTAGTGTGGTTTTGGGAACATTTGCAACTAATTTTGGCAATTCCTGTAATGAAAGAAGGATAATGCAAGCACCCCCAAGCTTAGAACCCTATTGCCAAACAACTCTAGAAATTTGGAATTTTGATTCTGCAAAGACACCTACATTACCCAATGCTAGTGTTTGGCCACTTGTCTACCCATCGCTAGTGTCCAAGTTCAAATTTCAAAAAGTGATTTCCCCAATTAGATCGTACCCTAAACCTTGGCTAAATTTTCAACACTAACTTCCTTGGAAACTTAGTATAGGTTGATTTTCAAATGCTTTTTCCCTTCAAACTAAAAGAACATGCTTGCAAATTAAAAAGCATGGATTTCCCACATACATGTGATTTGTAAGATCTCCATTAGAAAAGTAGGATATCAACTTGCAGACTAGAGATCTAAGAATTGTGGAGCCACCTTAAGCCATCAAGTCATAGATCCCTTGAGATTTTCCTTCCCTTCTTCCATTTCTCACATCCATTCTTCCATCCGTTCATTACAGCCATTAGAGACCAATTTCCCTCATCCTAGCCAAACCCAAAATCTGAAAACTCCCTCCATTGCCTTCATAGACAGATCTGAATCCTTCCTATCCTTTGTTCCTCATTTTCAATCCTTCTTGTGGCAACTTTCATATCCTTTTGTCTACATTATTGCACACAACACTTGTTTCTAGTCTTTCCCCCTATGGTTTTCATATTTGTGATCATCATATTCTACACACTTTGCCACTAGGTCTATACAAACTAACAATCATTCTAGTAGTATTTTGTGGAGGTTTGAATATAAGCAACATGAGATCAACTAAGGTAGTCTCCCATACAGTATAGGCTTTTCCTTTCGTCCCCTACATTCAGTTGAACACACCCGAAGATTGAGAAGGGCGGGGGGGTCCATCAGTCTACTCAAAAACTTAAACCCTTCCGTGTAATGTCCCCATTTTAGCCATTTGCTCTTCGGTGATTGATAGCCTATTTCCGGAAGCCGGAAGCCTGTAGGCTCGTCAGAGGTAAAATTAGGGTTTCCTATTTTATTGCGATTCTGAAGCATTTTTGAAGCTTTGAATGTAAGAGTTTTTGATGCATGTCTGGTGATTTTTTTTGGGTTTTTGGAAAGCTTCATAATGGTGTGACATGCATTTTCATCTGACAACTGTAATGTCCCCTTTTCGAGCATGATCTTTCCAGTGACCGTTAGCCTATTCTAGAGGCCCGTAGGCTATTCGGAAGGTGAAATTAGGGTTTCATGTTTCGAAGGATGCTCTTGCTTGAGGTTGGTTGTTTCAATGGCGGATTCTTTCTGGGTTTTCAGAGAGCTTCGTAGTGATATGTTGTTCTGGGCATTCTGAGCAATTTCAGGAATTTACTATTTTTAGTAAATTCTATTTCTGGCAGTATTCCTGTTGGTTTCGGCATGGTTGACCTTCTACTTCAGACTGATCAGTTGGCTTGCTCATTTATGGCTTCGGGGCACATTTGGAGAGATAAGTTGAATTATTTAATTAAAGTCATGTTTTAATGTTATATTTTAACATTGACCCCCTTGGCCTAGCTCGTCACTTTCAGTTGTTTTAAATGATGTCTTTATGGGTGGGCGCCTCATTGAAAGAAATTAATTATATTTCTTATAAAGTAAAGATTAACCCAAGCTCAAATTGGACGCCAACTTCAAGGAGGAAATAAAGTATTACTAAAAAGTCAAAGTTGCTTGGAAAAGTGCGACGCCTCCTATTGGAGGATTAGTGTTTGGTTCGAAAAGGAAGTTTAGGGTTTCGAGAAAGATCACCTGCAAATTATAAAAGGAGGCCATTGGTTATCATTGAGACTATCTTTTGTCTATAGAAATGTTATGCTGCCGGATTGGCTTCGGGATTGCTTCGAGGAATGAAAGCCTCCTAGCTTGGCATTGCTTCTCGCTTGAAAGATAGCGACTAGTGGTGAAGTAGTTTAGTGTTGAGTGACTTGTAGTGGATTTATGCATTGTAATTCATTGTGTGGTTTTGTAGATCAGCTTATTTGCATTTTAGTGAAATTCTGGAGTTGCATTTTCATTACAGCAGATTGTCTTTTTATTCATAAGTCAAAAAATACAAAAAGAATCGTTCTGGGTATTGTCTCATTGTGTTTCCCTGTTGAAGGCGACCCTTCATGAATATTTGCAGATTTTAATATGAAGTTTATGATTTTATAAAGCAAATTCCTCATTCCTTGAAGGCCGTACTTTCTGGGGTGTCTTGGGATTCATGCTAGTAATTAATAACCACTTTCAGTTGCCATTTCTTATTACTAAACTAGGCGCCATCTTTTTGAAGGTCTATTGCATCAAATTTGAGGTCATTGGGATCAGCTTTGAGTGATATATGAGCAATTTAGTGGGTTATAGGCATGCTGGTTATATAATTTAAAGTGCAGGTCTGTCATAACAGATTTGAAGAAATCTGCATTCTCCTTCTTGGATTGGTGTTAGGAAATCATTAAAGGCTTTGTCCGTTCAGTAATTGCAATAGTATTTCCTTTACCTCTGCCCTATGGTAGCTCCTTTCCCACTCCGGGTTAGAAAGCACATTCTAGGTGTTGAGTACTTTCAGCATCTCAGTTATTTCTTTCAAGCATTGTAATTTCTTACACTCCGCCATATGGTCGCCTCAACTCCATACTGGATTGGGTAGCACATACTTGGTGTCGAGTTCCCTTTCAGTACTTAGTGTAGAAGACCCTCTGACCATATGCTCGCCATCATCGGCACCATTCTTGGTTAGAAGTTCTTGCATAAGCATTTTGATTAAGATCCTCTGACCAATGCTCACACCTTGCCCATATCGGGATCCCGGTGTACATTCTGGTTAGAGTTGCTTCAGCAACGTTTTGGTTTAGCTGCTAACCTTAACGGGTGCATTGGTTTGTAATTTGTAATTGGAAAAAACAAAAAAAAATTGGCTCGGAATATTTCAGTGGTATCAGAGCCAAGATCTTGCCATCTTGTGAACAAACTGTCTATGAGTGACAGAGAAAAGAGGTACATTGCAAGGGAAGACAAGAAGGTTGGAAAACAGTTCCAGCCCTATCAGGCTCCAGAAGGTCAAACAGCTTCAGAGGTTTTGAGGGCTCATTGGGAGTCTTCTCAGGAAACAGACATGGTAGAAGGTGAGAGATCAGTTGGGGGTAATGAGAGGGTTACTAGCAACAGAGATGATAGTGGAAAGGGAAGAGAGAGATCCATAAGTCCGAGACATAGATTTGAAAGGAAAATGGATGCCTTAATGAATATGGTATCGCTCATGATGGGGAAAGTGGGCTAGAACACCATTCCACAAAGCAACCTAGGACATAGAGGAGAACACAGTGCCTCCAACCAGCATGATGGTCATGCAACTCAACCTTTTTCAAACAACACTTACATCTCAGCCAGGCCATTCAAACCCACCTTCTTGGCACCTGTAAACACTCAGCCAGATCCTGAAGAAAATGCTTCATTCGTGGAGCAGTTGAGGCTTGGCCGTGCAGAGTATGATTCTCTCCCTAACGACATCAAGATGGATATGTCCTATAATGACTTTATGGATCATAAAAGAAAGAATAAAGGACAAGGGAGACATTATGAGCAAAGAAGAACACCAGTGCAAGGGGACTTGTATCAAGCTATCAACAAGGTTATACTTCCACACTATGACGAGAGTGATAACAGTTCAGCCCGAGCTTGGATACAGAAGCTGGATAACTATCTAGCTCTCAGACCCATGGCAGAAGAAGAGGCGATCAAGTTCGCTACATTACACCTTGATGGGGTGGCGCACGAGTGGTGGTACCATGGCCTAGTTACCTTGGGTCATCGGTCTATCACAACTTATGATGAGTTCACCAATAGGCTCATCGAGAGATTTGAGAAAAAGGATCCTGAAATTCATTTCAGAGAATTGGCGCAGTTGAGGCAGTATGGCACAGTTGATGCCTACATAGCGGAGTTCCAAAGACTCTCAGTCATGGTCACTGGAATCACGGAGAGGCAATTGGTGATCCTTTTCAGTGAAGGATTGATGGAACCACTCAAGGGATGGATTAAAGCTTTTGATCCACCCTCCCTACAAGAGGCCATGAAGAAGGCAAGAAACATGGAGTGGGTTGCTCCTAAGGCAAAGTTTCAATCCAATCCACCCTTTCACAAAGGGGATAAAGGAAAAAGACCTCATCAAAGACCTCCTTCGAGACCTCAGCACAAGGAGTTCAAACAGCATAATCCTCATGTCACAAGATTGGATCCAGAGACAGTGAACGAACTCAGAAGAAAGGGGTTATGTTTCTGGTGTAGGGAAAAATGGTCTCAAGATCATGTTTGTCCAAAGGGAGTTAAATTTAATCAGATTGAATACTGTTCAATTGGTGAAAGTGATTCTGATTTTTCAGACCAGCAATCTGATTTTGAAGATAGTGAAATTGAAAGAGTTCCAGAAGAGTCTGAAGATGAAAAAGAAAGTGGAGTTATTTTGGCTCAACTTTCGAGCTTTCAAAGAAATGAATCCTTCAAGGTTCGAGGGATGATTAAGGGGCAGCGAATAGTTGCTTTGATTGATACCGGGGCAACACATAACTTCATTGATGAAGTTGTGGTGGCAAAGAAGGGGCTGCAAATAGAAGAGTTTGAAGGCTTCAAGGTCATGGTTGCTAATGGATTCCACATCTCATGCACCAAGAAGATCTCAAACATGACTATGCAATTGGGAAACTATGAAGTCAAGGACGACTTCTATGTGGTTAACATTGGAGATACGGATGCCGTTTTAGGCATTCAATGGCTGTGTTCACTGGGAGAGATCTCCTTAAATCTACAAACTATGGAGCTTAAGTTTCAATCCGGTGGGAAGAGGGTAGTACTAAGAGGAATGTCCAATGGGGGTCCTCGGGTTGTGTCATTCAAGAGAATGGCAAGGCTGGTTCGTCATGATCAAGTTGAGTGGGCTGCAGAATGTATGATCTTTCCTGCTAGTCCGGTTGACACTAAGAGAGACTATCCTCCTGATGTGCAATCTTTACTCACAAAGAAGAGCAAGGTATTTGCTGATTTACCTCCTGGACCACCACCTGAACGGGGTTCGGAGCATATCATAGAGCTCAAGGAAGGAGCTAAACCAGTTATTACAACTCCATATCGGTACCCTAAGAAGCAGAAGGATGATATTGAGAAAAATATTCAAGAACTCTTGGAGATGGGTTTCATTCGTCCAAGCAAGAGTCCCTTTGCTTCAGCCGTGGTTCTTGTGAAGAAGAAGGATGGTACCATACGCATGTGCGTGGACTATCGTGCTTTGAATCAAAGCACCATCAAAAACCGATACCCCATTCCAAGGATAGATGAGCTCATTGATGAGCTACATGGGGCCAAGTTCTTCTCGAAGATTGATTTGAGATCGGGCTACCACCAGATTCGAATGAGAGGATCTGATGTTGAGAAGACAGCTTTCAGATGTCACTATGGCCACTTCGAGTTCCTAGTCATGCCATTTGGGCTGACTAATGCTCCTGCTACCTTCCAGTCTTGTATGAACAGAGTTTTTCAAAAGCAGTTAAGGAGGTTTGTGTTGATATTCTTCGATGACATTTTGATTTACAGCAAGACTTGGGAAGAACATCTCAAGCACTTGGAGGAAGTGCTTAGCATTTTAGAATCTAAGAGCCTGTTTGCCAAAGAGTCCAAATGTGAATTTGGGATGAAGGAGTTACTTTACCTTGGCCACATAATCAGTGCTGAGGGAGTAAAAGTTGATCCTGAAAAGATCAAAGCAGTTGTTGATTGGCCACCTCCTGAGAACTTGACTCAGTTGAAAGGGTTTTTGGGTCTGTGTGGATTTTATCGTAGATTTGTGAAAGGCTACTCACAGAATGCTGCCCCCCTTACTGACCTCACGAAAAAGGGAGCCTTTTGTTGGTCAAAAAAGGCTCAAACTACTTTTGATAAGTTTAAGAGGATCATGAGCTCTTGTCCTTCTGGCTATTCCGGATTTCTCCAAGCCTTTCGAGCTACAGTGTGATGCATCTGGTGAAGGAGTTGGGGCTGTTTTGATGCAAAACAAACATCCAATAGTGTTTGAGAGTAGAAAGCTAAGAGGTGTTGAAAGAACCTACTCCATTTATGACAAGGAAATGCTTGCCATTATGCATGCATTAGCTAAGTTCAGATAGTATTTGGTGGGAAACAAGTTTGTGGTCAAGACTGATCACAATAGTCTCAAACACTTCATGCATCAGAAAGATCTGAACGAGAGGCAACAAAAGTGGGTGAGTAAGCTTCAAGCTTACGACTTTGACATTGAGTATGTCAAAGGGAAAAATAATGTTGTTGCTGATGCTCTATCTAGGAGACCCCATTTGAGCTCATTGTGTGAGCTTACCACTGATTGGAAGGACATGTTGCTTGCTGATTATGCCAAAAATCAGTTTGCAACCAGCATCATTGAGGGTACTTTTCATGACGAAAAGTACAAGGTGATTGAAGGGTTGATACACTACAAGGGGAGAATCTTTCTGGTGGCTGATTCTAAGCTCCGGAAGAAGATTTTATTGACATTTCATGACATTCCACTTGCTGGTCACCAAGGATTCTTTAAGACATATAGGCAGATCCGTGAAAGATTTTCTCGGAAAGGATTGAAAGGAGAGGTTCAACACTACATTCAAGAGTGTTCCGTTTGTCAAATGAACAAGAATGAGCATACTTTACCAGCCGGTCTGCTGCAACCTCTCCCTATTCCCAATCAAAAATGGGAAAGCATATCGATGGACTTCATCACAGGGTTGCCCAAGGTCCAAGGGAAGGATTGTATCTACGTTGTAGTGGATAGACTAACAAAATTTGCACACTTCTTCGCCATTACCAGCTCTTTTTCAGCAGCCCAAATTGCAGATCTATTTTTTCATGAGGTGTTTAGGTTACATGGGCTACCAAAAAACATTGTGAGTGATAGGGACAGCAATTTCCTAAGCACTTTTTCGCAAGAGGTCTTTAGAATGAGTGGTACTGTGCTTACCCCAAGCACTAGTTATCACCCCCAAACAGATGGACAAACTGAAATAGTGAACAAGTGGTTGGAAGGCTACTTGAGAAACTATGTTTCGGAGCAGCAAAGAGCATGGGTTAAGTTGCTTCACATTGGCGAATACTGTTATAATTCTTCTTTTCATATGTCAATAAAGATGTCACCTTTCTTGGCTCTTTATGGTTATGAAGCACCTAGCTTTGTTGATTTGGTGTTTGGTGATAGCAAAGCTCCTCAAGCCAGAGACTTATTGCAGCAGAGTCAAGACATCATGAAATCATTGAAGGACAATCTTCAGATTGCACGGAATCAGCAGAAGATGTATGCTAATCAGAGGCGTGTTGAACGCTCTTTCGAAGTTGGGGATATGGTTTATCTCAGACTACAACCTTACAGACAGTCTACTCTCAAGAAGGGTGGAGCTGAGAAGCTCAAACCTCGTTTCTATGGGCCGTTCAAGGTTATCAAAAGGGTGGGAGCAGTAGCGTATGAGTTGGAGCTACCTTCAAGTAGCAAAGTGCACAATGTCTTCCACATGTCTTGCCTCAAGAAGGCGCTTGGACATAATGTTGTTGTTGCATCACAGTTGCCTCCTTTGGATGAGGAAGGACAGTTGGTTTTAATTCCAGAGGAGATTCTTGATTCTCGAGAACGTTCCTTGAGGAACAAAACAATCAGAGAATACTTGGTGAAGTGGAAAAATTTGCCTTTAGAGGATGCAACTTGGGAGAATGATGAGATTCTGCAGCATCCAGAGTTGCGATTGCTTGAGGACAAGCAATCTTGGGGAGGGCGGACTGTAATGTCCCCTTTTCGAGCATGATTTTTCCAGTGACCGTTAGCCTATTTTGGAGACCCGTAGGCTATTCGGAAGGTGAAATTAGGGTTTCATGTTTCGAAGGATGCTCTTGCTTGAGCTTGGTTGTTTCAATGGCGGATTCTTTCTGGGTTTTCAGAGAGCTTCGCAGTGATATGTTGTTCTAGGCATTCTGAGCAATTTCAGGAATTTACTATTTTTAGTAAATTCTATTTCTGGCAGTATTCCTGTTGGTTTCGGCATGGTTGACCTTCTACTTCAGACTGATCAGTTGGCTTGCTCATTTATGGCATCGGGGCACATTTGGAGAGATAAGTTGAATTATTTAATTAAAGTCATGTTTTAATGTTATATTTTAACATTGACCCCCTTGGCCTAGCTCGTCACTTTAAGTTGTTTTAAATGATGTCTTTATGGGTGGGTGCCTCATTGAAAGAAATTAATTATATTTCTTATAAAGTAAAGATTAACCCAAGCTCAAATTGGACGCCAACTTCAAGGAGGAAATAAAGTATTACTAAAAAGTCAAAGTTGCTTGGAAAAGTGGGACGCCTCCTATTGGAGGATTAGGGTTTGGTTCGAAAAGGAAGTTTAGGGTTTCGAGAAAGATCACCTGCAAATTATAAAAGGAGGCCATTGGTTATCATTGAGACTATCTTTTGTCTACAGAAATGTTATGCTGCCGGATTGGCTTTGGGATTGCTTCGAGGAATGAAAGCCTCCTAGCTTGGCATTGCTTCTCGCTTGAAAGATAGCGACTAGTGGTGAAGTAGTTTAGTGTTGAGTGACTTGTAGTGGATTTATGCATTGTAATTCATTGTGTGGTTTTGTAGATCAGCTTATTTGCATTTTAGTGAAATTCTGGAGTTGCATTTTCATTACAACAGATTATCTTTTTATTCATAAGTCAAAAAGTACAAAAAGAATCATTCTGGGTATTGTCTCATTGTGTTTCCCTGTTGGAGGCGACCCTTCATGAATATTTGCCGATTTTAATATGAAGTTTATGATTTTATAAAGCAAATTCCTCATTCCTTGAAGGCCGTACTTTCTGGGGTGTCTTGGGATTTGTGCCAATAATTAATAACCACTTTCAGTTGCCATTTCTTATTACTAAACTAGGCGCCATCTTTTTGAAGGTCTATTGCATCAAATTTGAGGTCATTGGGATCAGCTTTGAGTGATATATGAGCAATTTAGTGGGTTATAGGCATGCTGGTTATATAATTTAAAGTGCAGGTCTGTCATAACAGATTTGAAGAAATCTGCATTCTCCTTCTTGGATTGGTGTTAGGAAATCATTAAAGGCTTTGTCCGTTCAGTAATTGCAATAGTATTTCCTTTACCTCCGCCCTATGGTAGCTCCTTTCCCACTCTGGGTTAGAAAGCACATTCTGGGTGTTGATTACTTTCAGCATCTCAGTTATTTCTTTCAAGCATTGTTATTTCTTACACTCCGCCATATGGTCGCCTCAACTCCATACTGGATTGGGTAGCACATACTTGGTGTCGAGTTCCCTTTCAGTACTTAGTGTAGAAGACCCTCTGACCATATGCTCGCCATCATCAGTGCCATTCTTGGTTAGAAGTTCTTGCATAAGCATTTTGATTAAGATCCTCTGACCAATGCTCACACCTTGCCCACATCGGGATCCTGGTGTACATTCTGGTTAGAGTTGCTTCAGCAGCGTTTTGGTTTAGCTGCTAACCTTAACGGGTGCATTGGTTTGTAATTTGTAATTGGAAAAAACAAAAAAAAATTGGTTTGGAATATTTCAACAACCTTTTTCGGAACTTGCTATTTTAGCCAACACATGGAATTTCGAGATTTGGATTGCGGATTCTTTCTGGGTTTTCAGAGAGCTTCGCAATGATATGACATGCGAAGTGAGTTGAGCAACTTTTTAGAATTTGCTATTTTTAGTAAATTCCATTATTAGCAATACTCCGGTTAGCAACAGCACAGTAAGCTTTCCACTTTGAGCAAAGCAATTGAGTATTCCTAAATTTGGCTTTTTGAGGTGCACTTTTGAATAAATGATTTATTTCAATCATTTAATTGTTTTAATGTGTTTATGACCCCTTGTCCTAGCACAATAACTTCATGTTATTTTAAAAAGGGGACCTTGAGGGTGAGCTTCTCATCAGGAGATTAATTTAATATCTCTAAGGTTGGTTATTTTGAGTGGGACGCCCTCATGAAGGAATTAAACAAATTAAACATTTAAATGTTTAATAGTTGCCAAGGAGTTGTGGACGCCAAGAGAGGAAAGGTGAATTTAATGTTCTAAAAATGAAAATATTACAAAAGCAAGAAAGGGCGTCCCATCTTGAGAAGCTGAAGAGTCACCTAAGAAAAGCTATAAAAAGAGTCCTTTTCTCTCTCATTTGATCGTCTATAGTTTATCTTATTGAAATGTTGCTGGATTGATTTCAAAACCCGGCTAAGGGGGAGCTTAGCATTGACACCATTCTTCGGGCAAAAAACTATGGTTCCCTGGATGGTCGATTGGGAGTGTGCTTGATTCAAAAGTACATATTGAGCATCATAGTTGAATTTTTTGATGATTTTGTCCATTTACAAGTTGCTGGTTCAAGCATGGCTGAAAAGGTTTTTTATTCATAGATGCTTGTATGAATTTTTATGCATTATGGGTATTAGTCTATCATGTTTTTATGCTAGAGGCTATGCATTGTGTGAGTTTCCAGATTTTTTCTCAAAGGCAGTGATTTACTAGAGAGGTCGCCCCTCTTCTTGGGCCGCCCCCTAGCTTGCTGCCTTGTTCTTAGTTCCGTGAGCTCTTTGAGGTGCTGTTTTTGGGTGAATATCTCTTGTTTGTTTGGCGTCTAGCTCCTCTAGTTCTTGTGCTTTCAGTTTGAGGGAGATTTGGAGTTGCCTTGGCCAGTTCTAAGCATTTAGAGTGGATATAGCTTGCTGATCTGATTATTTCAGTTTGCTGTTGTTTATATCAGAAATTCATTAGTTCAGATTTTGGGTTGTAATATTGAAGTTGTCAAGGTTGGAAGCTTAGGAAATCATCTCTCATCACCTTGCTTTGATTGTACATCTTTAGCACTTGTAATTTGCAGATAATTTGCATTGTAAGGCTGACAAGAGTAGTACTATTTCATTCATTTATACTTCTACAATTACTTTATGATTTTAATGCAAACACTGTAACCCTTGGATGGTTTACCGCCAGTGTGGAGGAATAAGTATTGTATCTTTCATATTTCACCCACTACAAAGTGGAGTATTCCCACTGCTTAGTGGATGCTTGCTATTAGCAGACGAATTGTATTTCATTGTAATTATCTTTCCCCCCACTGAACAAGTGGTAGCGTGGATTGCTCATGGTCGGATTACAACCTACATTTCAATTCTGGCTTTATATTTCAGTTCAGATTTCTGCTAACGATCCCATCGCCATATGCTATCACCTCGTCTTTTAAAGGATCTTGGTGAACATTCTTGGCGAAGGTTACTTTAGTTTGATTATCATTTGGGAGCTAACGCTAACATTTGGTGTACTGTTGGTTTGTGATGTGGAAATGTTGAGAAAAAGTTAAGAGGCACATTATATTTCAGAACTTGAATTCCTTAGCACAATTCAAACTTCAAACTCTTAAGTAGACTAGCAGAATGATATAGTAGTTCAAACCCTTATCAGCTTCAACAATGAAAGATATAGCAATTATAATTCTAACCAGATCAGCAACAATGATAAAAGAGACAAGAACACACATTCACAAGATAACACTAGATTTACGTGGAAAACCCAATGAGGGAAAAACCACGGTGAGAGTTAACTCACAATATAAAGGTTCACTGCCAAAAAGGACTTGCAAACTAAGGCGCACTACCTTAGAACAAGATACAAAGGACTTGTTGAACTGAGGCTAACACAACTTCAGAGGCAAGATACAAGGACTTGATGATGAGATTCACTATCTCAGAGCAAGACACAAAATTTTATAGAAGAATTACAATATTTGTCAACAATTCATTCTAATGAGTTAGGCATTAAGCTGCATCTGATCTTTCCTCTTCACACTGTACCACTAACACTGTTTGATATTGAATACATTCCACATTCACGCTTCTTCCAACTATTCACTTCTACATTACATCTTGCATCCAAAATGTTCTTACATTTATATCCATAGTAAGACCTCAAAATATCAATTAGGTCAGCCAAGAGAGAATACAAACAATAAATTCAACAGGTTGGCCATACAACATAATGCAGCCCTATCTCGAAGATGGAGAGGACCAAAAAACTCTCATTACATCTTCCACTATGATCCAAAACAATTCACATGCTGGCACACATCAAACTAAGTCAGCATCAAGGAAACATGTAGATAAAACGTGAAGCACATAACCAATCGGCCCAAAAACATATTTTCAATTGAATTAACATAATGCGGTCCCCAACAGCATAGGCCGGGACCTAAATCTTTCAATACACATCTTCAATTTGCTGGCACAGACCTCCAACCACACGGTGCAAGCAAAGGAACAAGCACTATCAGCTAGATATCCACATGTAACTCAAAAAGCCAACTCAAGACACAATGTGACACCAAAGAGGCCAATTAGCAACATGCAGATGTAATGTCCCCTTCTTAGCGAGCTTCAATGTTTGATGGATTAGCCTATCATTTATTCCTCGTAGGCTAATGTTGGTGTTTAGAGGGCCTTGTGTGGGAGTTATCTGGTTCTTCAAATGGTAGTTTATGGTGTTTTCTTCTCCATTTCTTGAGCTTATTCAAAGACAACCTTCTTTAGGAGTTTCAGGCTCTGTTTATATACACTTGCTATTTTTAGTAAGTGCCTTGGACGTTGGTGTCCAACCTTATTATTTATAGTAAGGCATCCACATCAACAGTTTGAGCAATGGGGTTCCCCGTGGCATTGATAGAGTTAATTGGTGTTGAGTATTTATCGAGATATGATATATTTATTACTATTAAAGTGATTACTTTAATAATAACTAAATAATAAAGTAGATATCATTAATAGTTTATTTGACCTTATAATATATGACATATTTCAATAACACAAGGTCAATTATATTATTTCATTGAAAGGGGCGCCCAGTTGGAGATATAACACTTGGCAACAAAAGTAAATATTTTAATGTTTAAAAAGCCAAGAATGAAATGCTTTTTAGGAGAAGCATAAAAAGCACTCAAAAAGAATTTCATATGGATTCATTCAATCAACACTTTGCAAATCTTCAAGAGTTTTGGCTGTGAGAAGAAAACAAGGATTTCTACTGCAATTTGATCTTGGAGAATGTGATTTCTCTCAGATTGTGCATTCTAGAGGTGTGAAATACCACCCAAAGTTTGCATCTTCAAGTGGCTTCAACTAGGGGTCACATTTGTGCACATTCAACTGATTATTTCAAGGTTTTTTCAAAAGAGTATTTCTTGAGATCAGAAGTATATATATGCTGTAAAGTTTTCTGCTGTTTGAGCACATTATTCTTGGCACATGGGAGATTATATTAGCAGGCCGTACAATTTCCAGCTTGAGGCGTGTGACTTCATGGCTAAAACGCCTTGTGTTTCAGCATCCATTCATCTTCTTTGGGGCCGGCTAAGTCATTACTTCCAATCAACAGAAAATTGGATGTGGAGAAATTTAATTTCTGTGCTAGGCGTCCAAGCAAGGGTTTTCCAGTTTGCTGATATGAATTTCCAAAATTTGCAACTTTAATGCATTGGCTTTTTGAGTATGAAATTATTGTTAAAGCATTCAACCATAAATCTGATTCTGAAAGTTTATTGTATATGATTCTTTTTTCCTTTCATTGCATTTGTATATACATATTGTTTGCATTTCTGGCGTAAATCTTTAAAAAACACAAAAAAAACAAAAACTCAAAAAAAACCAAAACAATCAGACAAGGCAAAAAATCAGTTAGTAAATATCCATTTGGAGGGGGGATATCTCAGTGGTATCAAAGGAGTTTTTTGCCATCTTGTGTTGAAAAACTTACATGAGGAAAGAGTTTATTCAGTATTCCAAAGGTGCAGCACAATGGGAACCACCGCAATTACCAGAGGGTGACCATTGTCAGGACATTTGGGTATTCACAAGAATAGTTCTAGTGACAGTAATAGTGTGGCAGGTGCCATGGCAGAAAAGGATAAAGGACATGTTGATTCAGTTAGTCCTACCAAGAGGAAATTTGATAACATGATGGACATGATGTCTCAACTTTTAGGCACAATGAGGTAGTTTACCCCACCACAACACACGGGTAATCCTGATAAGACTAGTGGTACTTAGGGTTTTGGTCAGCCCAATGTGGCAATTCAACGGTCTACATCTTCTATGGGTTTAGTCCTTAGACCCAACCAGCCGACCTTCACTCCTAAAGAGGCTCCACAAGTTTAGGTACAACAGCCAAAGGGACTCACGGCTGGGGATATTTGTTATACCCAAAATTATTAATTGTGCTTCATTAAGGCATTTTGGTAAAAATGGTCAAAGTCTTGTAAAAATTGTCGTCAAAAGTCAAAAAGATAAAAAATATAAAAAATTAAAAAATAATAAATAAAAATTAAAAAATTTTATTTTTAAAAATTTCTAAAAATAGACTTCAATTAGGGTTTTATGGGTTGTCAAACGGATGTTGGCAATTTTTTCTAAGAATAGAAATTTCTATTTTAAAAAATGTCTAAAAGTAAAATCTTTGCATGGAGAACTCAGAGCTCAAAATGATTTTGATTGGTTGAAAATACGTCACGGTCAGGCTGGTCTAGTCAGAATCGTCAAAAAGTCAGTTTTTCTCTAGTGGGTCTATTTCGATTTTTTCAAAAGATAAATCAAGACCTCCAAGGTCATCAATGGAGGATGGCCACCTGCCAGGTGTCAGATTCAAAGTCTCAAATGTTGCACAAAATCGAAATAAGGGAATAATAATTAAATTTATTATTTGTGAAGTTATCTCAATAATGCAAAATCATAAAGATAGCTTTATATTTAATTAATTTAATAAAGTGACTAAAATACAATATATATCATAACGTCACTTTGGGGAATAAAATAATAATATTTTCTAGAAGCTTCTTGAAGGTGATTGAGAATTCTTTATAAGTAGCCGAATGCAAACAGTTTGATCATGTCTTGAGTTATTCTATATTCATACCTATGTGGTGAGAGCTTGAATGCTTGCATTGTCTGAAGGTTTGAATACTCTTGGATACTAGTTTCGGTTGTGAAAGATCAACCCTAGCTAGAGATTTGGGAGGGAGATAATTCAGTCTTCCTGCTTGAGCATCATTGCAAAATTTAATAGTATTTTAACAAATTTTGGAAAAGTATGAGAAGTGCAATTTTTGGAGATTCATTTTCAGTCATCTTGGTGCATCGAATTCATTCTTGAGGACGATTGTATTGTTGGAAAAATCGTGGCACATTGAGCATTGAATCGCAGCACTTTGTCATTCGATTTTGGAGGTTTCTTTTGGCATCTCTAGGCACAACCTTCTAAATTGCAGTCAGTCTGATTTTGGAGAGTGAAGGCTTGTTTCATGATCGAATTTTGTTAGGAGAGGTCGCAGTCAGTTCGATTTGGAGTTTAGAGGCATTGTTAATATTTGCTCCTTGTTGGCCAAGTCATCATCATAAGGGTGTCAATCCAGGTTCTCATTTCAATATAGAAACCTGTATTTAGATTTGCACTTGCATTGTCTTTGAGTCGCTGTCATCACAGCAGTTTGTAGTTACATATCATATGATAAAGGATATCTAAATCTGCATTGCATCTCTGTCATAAGAGTTTGAGTTGGCATTGCCATTTTGCATTGTAAATCCTCTCTCCTTGGGGGCGATCAGTTGTAGGAAATATTGGCAAGTGTTTGTAATCAGTTTGGAGTCTACACATTGCAATACTGTGGAGTTTGAAGTTTGCACAAGAAGTGTTTGACAAAAGGTCTCTTTCCTGTAACTACATATTAGCATGAATTTTCAGTCATCATATAGTTTGGAAAATCAGAAAAACACTTTGCATTGCATCTTACTTTCATTTGCAATCAATTGGCATACTTAGATTAAGTCATTAGAGTCTTTACATGCATTCTAGCCATCATATAAAAAGAGATATATCATTGAATAGCTGAAAAGAGATTGTAAAACAATTGTTTGACAAAATTCCCAAGCACCAAAAATAGAAAATAAAGATCAGATTTGGCAAGGTTCTTTACAGTCTGGAGATACAAGGCGCCTTATTTGAAGGAGGGCGCCTTGTTTTCAATGTCAGTCAAATTTCAGCTTCTGACGACGGTCAATGCAGTCAATCTGGTGGCGCTAGGCGCCCCTGTTAGCTAGGGGCACCCATGATCTCATGACTTAGAATTTTTTTTTTGTTTTTCGGAAAACGTGCAATTTAACTCTTCAGCCCAATCCAAATAGAGTCAAATGCAGTCAAAAGTAGTTTTTAGGGTTTCAAAAGCAGGGGATCAACTCAAATATGTTTAGGCTCTTTAGCGAATCCATCATCCAATCCAGAGGACCTATCAAACGGCGGGAATTGCAGGTCAAATAGAGGTGTTTCACGCAAAATGGATAAAATCAAAGAAAAGTTGAAAATTTAAAAAATAAACTAAGTCTGGTAATCTTCGGCGCCTTATTTCAAGGAGTGCGCCCAAGACTTCAACACTTCGAATTTTGTTTTGCATTTTTCAGAAAACATCAAAACGTTTTCGTCAGCCCTTGGAAAATTAATCAGATGCAGTGTTTGAGGCTAGTGAAACATATCATTCTTCTCAAATTCATCCAGGCTTACCAAATTGACTAACTTTCAATCTCAGTTGTTCACAAATTGGCAAAAATTAATGCCCGAACAAGGGGTACCAGATTTCGGAGACACGCTATTGGCGTTTCAATTCACACCTTTGGAGTGGAGATTAGAAACGGACAGCTATGCACAGTTAGACTGCTCTTCGAATTAGGCAGGGAAGCTCCCTCTTTGCTGATTATGCATAAAAAGAAAATACTAAACTAATTGCTTATCTTTTTATCTCAACTGAGAGCACAAGGTTATAAAACTCTTTGCGTTGCAGCTAAGGTTTTCTCTGATTTCATAACTTCAACTACAACTAGGCCTAAACTAATGACGCTTCTAACTTCTCAAGTAAATTCAAAGCAAGAGAATTTAGAAGTAAACAGGGAATGGTTGCTAAACACAAAGCTTAAACAAACTTGTTTCCAAAACATATTCAACGGCTCATTGTACTTTCAGATAAAAGCTGAAATAAAGATTATGGAAGCAAAACATGAAACAAAAACACCAAAAGTTCCTCAAATTCTAACACACCTGGGATAGTAGATTGTAGCTACAATAGGCATACAATGTACGATAAAACCAAACTACATTGAACAAAGCGAACAAATACTGAATAGCAAACTTGAAGGCACTAAGGCTTAGCAATTTTGTTATAGCAACAATACTTGAACATATACTAAATAACAAAGAAGCAGGCACTAAGGCTCAACGTTTTGTTATCACAAGCACAGTTAAGAAAACAATGAGCAAGGTTGCTCTTATGTATACACAAACACAAAAATAGGGAACCCTAAAATCTCCTTTTGTTAACAATTAGTCTTAGCAATTGTCTAGGAAGGCAGGACACATGGAAAAGGCATGGAATGTAGAGTATGCAAACCAAACAAGAGCAAGGGTTGACCAATGTCTATTTGAGGCTAGGTTAGAATTACCCAACTTTGCCACTGAGGTTAACCTATATGTCGCGCCACTAGGGTCTTATGATGTAATCCTAGGAATGAATTGGCTGTGGAGACATAGGGCTATTGTAGACTGCCAAGCCAAGATTGTAAGATCCCTTGATGATTTAGGAAACCATGTACAAATCCAAGGGATACCAAGGGAAGTAACTGTTCGGCAAATCACAGCAATGCAGTTGATGAAAGTCAAGAAGAAAGGTTGCCAACTCTTTGCAGTCAAAATTGAAAAACTAGGGCAAGAAGACGGAAACTCTGTGTTTCAAAGTTCTCAAGAACTTGAAGACGGAGAAGTGGAAGAAACAGGGAGATCGGATATGGCGAAATATCCTATCCTAAGAGAATATGTTGACGTATTTTCAGGAGGAACTACCAACTCTTCCACCCAAGAGAGTGTTCGATTTTTCAATTGACATTGTACCAGGATCTAAACCGGTATCTAAGGTACCATATAAGATGACTACAACTGAGCTCATGGAATTGAAGACACAGTTGGATGAATTGTTGTCCAAAGGATTAATACGACCTAGCATATCACCATGGGGAGCACCAATAATATTTGTCAAAAAGAAGGATGGTACATTACGTTTATGCATTGATTATCGAATGCTAAACAAAGCAATGGTAAAGAACAAGTACCCATTGCCACGTATTGATGACCTCTTTGATCAGATGAAAGGTGCAGCAGTATTTTCAAAGATAGATCTGAGATCTGGATATCACCAGCTGAGGGTGAAGGATGAAGATAATTTCAAGACAGCATTTAGAACTCGTTATGGACATTATGAGTTCATAGTTTTACCTTTTGGTTTAACTAATGCGCCTGCAGCATTCATGAATCTCATGAATAGTGTTTTCAGAGATTATTTGGATAAATCTGTGTTGGTTTTCCTAGATGACATACTAATTTACTCCAAGAATGAAGAAGAGAATTGTAAACATCTTGAGATGGTGTTACAAAGGTTAAGAGAACACAAGCTTTATGGGAAACTATCCAAATGTACTTTCTTTCAAGAAAGAGTGCACTACTTGGGTCATGTTATTTCAGCTGAAAGGATAGCAATGGAGCCAGCCAAGATAAAGGCAGTTATGCAATGGCCTGTACCCAAGAACGTATCTGAAGTAAGAAGTTTTATGGGACTAGCTGGATATTATAGGAAGTTTGTGGAGAACTTTTCAAAAATTGCTTTCCCTATAACATCTTTGCAAAAGAAAGGAAAAAGATTTGCATGGAATGAGAAGTGCCAAGAGTCATTTGATCTTCTCAAGGAAAAGTTAACCACCGCACCAATTCTAAAGGTACCAGATCTCGAAGGAAGCTTCACAGTCATAACTGATGCTTGTGGAGAAGGATTAGGAGGTGTGTTGATGCAAGAAGGACCAGTAAATGCTTACGAGTCCAGGAAACTAAAGCCATATGAAATGAATTATGCTTCGCATGATTTAGAGTTGGCAGAAGTAGTACATGCTTTACAGATGTGAAGACACTACTTGCTTGGAAAACCATTTGAGTTGAAAACAGATCACAATGGTTAAAGATATCTCTTTACTCAACCTAATCTAAATGCTAGACAGAGAAGATGGTTGGAGTTAATAGCAGATTATGACTTTAATATTAATTATATTAAAGGAAAGGAGAATAGAGTTGCCGATGCCTTAAGTAGAAGACGCCATATTGCATCTATAGTGACAATTCAAAGCGACTTCAAAGAACAAGTGCTTCTGAAATGCAAGGAGGATGAATTTTACTTACAGGTTAAGCAAGCACTCATTGAGAATCCTCTAGACTCTAGATATGAAGGATATCAATTCGAGTCCAATGGGATATTAAGGTACAAGGATAGGATGTATGTACCAAATGTCAAGGAATTGAGAAATCTTGTATGGAAAGAGATTCATGAGGCACCATATTCTGGACATCCTGGAGTGACTAAGATGATGGCTGATATAAAACCATTATATTTCTGGAAAGGAATGAAAGGTGATGCTGCAAATTATGTAGCTCAATGCCTTGAGTGTCAAAGAGTCAAAGCGGAACATCATCATCCAGCAGGGTTGTTGTATCCACATGACATTCCTGAAAGAAAATGGCAAGTTCTAAGTATGGACTTTGTGCAAGGATTGCCAATGTCTAGGAACAAGCATAACGCCATTCTGGTAGTAGTGGACAAGCTAACAAAAGTAGCACACTTCATACCAGGGAATCTAACCGATGGAGCACCGGTCATAGCTAGGATGTTTGTACAGGAAGTTTTTAGGCTGCATGGTATTCCTGAGAAGATTATACCTGATAGGGATGCACGCATCACTTCTAGATTTTGGCAAACTTTGTTTTCTGCATTGGGAGCGCAGTTAAACATTAGCTCAACATATCATCCGGAAACAGATGGGCAAACTGAGAGGGTAAATCAAGTTATGGAAGACCTACTTAGGGTATATTGCATGGATCAGCAATATAAGTGGGAGGACTATTTATCCTTGGTCAAATTTGCATATAACAACTCGTATCATTCTGCAATTAAGATGGCTCCTTTTGAAGCTTTGTATGGTCGGAAGTGTCGAACTCCTATAAGTTGGGATAAACTTGAGGATCGAGTAAGTCTTGGGCCTGAAATGTTAGCAGAAATGGAAGAACAAGTTAAGGTTATTAGGCAAAGGTTATTAGAGGGTAATAGTCAACAGAAAAGTTATGCAGATGCTAAGAGAGTGCCTCGAAGTTTTGTCATAGGTGACAAGGTACTTTTGAGAGTGAAACCTCACAAGAGTTCCATTAACTTTGGAAAGAATTCTAAATTGGCTCCACGTTATGTTGGACCCTTTGAAGTCTTAGAAGAAGTAAACCCTGTAGCTTACCGAATCGCTTTGCCACCCGCTCTTGCTAGAATGCATAATGTCTTCCATGTGTCTTACCTTAAAAAGTATATTGCAGGAGATAATCATGTTATTGATTGGGCTGCCTTACAGGTAAGGGATCCCGGAGCAGTAACTCTCGAGCCCGTCAAGGTGCTGGAAATATGTAAGCTACACTTACGTAACTGAGAAGTCTCGCAATGCAAGGTTCAGTGGGACTAGTATGCGGAAGACTCAGCAACTTGGGAGGACTATGCGGAAATCCGAAGAAGATTTCCTGACATTCTTGAAGTTTTTGAGAATGCTGAACAATAAAGATTTTGTTTTGTTTTTTTGCTTTGAATAATACCTTTGGTCATCGAGGACGATGAATCATAAGGGGGGGAGTATGTTACACCCCGGAATTTGTATAGTTACTAATTAAGTAATGCTTAGAGCATTCTGATTGTAAGAAAGGATTTGAATGAATAAAATATGTTGAGCCTTGTTATCAATTTGAGAATCTTATTACATGTTATGATTGGCTCATTCTGTGTTCTTGATTGATGTTATTCTCGGATAAAGCAATGCATAAAGGAGAGTAATTAGTCTTGTTTTATATTTGATTTATATATACTGCAAATGTTATGAGCAAGTAACTGTCGTGGTTTTGTGCCAATGGATGTTGGAATAGGAACTATTCCTCCAGGCGGAGGGGAGGCATCACTCGGGAGAGGGGCTTGGTCGGCTAACCGATAAAGTTGATCATATGAGCATACACACACTTCACTGAGGGTTTTGGGAACTGAGTCAGAATTGAGTTGTCGTAATAAGTCATCCTTAGGCTTAGGAGTTTTGGATTACTTCTTTATGCTTTATGAGTGGCGTTACTTGTTGACTGACTTACTGTTCTGTGAGCCTTGAATGTGAAATGTGAACTGATAAGTGTGGTATAGACAAGATGTATATGCGTATACATGTACCACTCATATGTACGTGACATGTATGACATGTCGATACAGATGTATGATGGGCAATTATTATGCCATACACATGTGTCAACATGGCATACATACGGATACGTATACATGGCTAGCACACCTATAAACATATGCACACTAGCCATAATGTTGTTATAACGTTATATTGATGCCTGTAATTTACAGTTAAACGTATATATACATGTTTGTACAAACACGTGTATTAAGGGTACGCTGACTGGCCTGTAATACACGTATTTGGATAATTAAATACAAATATGTATAGATATATTTAAATGTAAATATTTGAATGTGTTTATATATATATTTAATATAAACGTTATTATAGTTTTACCTGGAATAAAATATATAGATATATCTATAGTAATATTTAAATATTATATAGATATATACATATATTTAAATACGGTAAATACAACTATAATATGATATATATTTAATATAATGAAAAATATAAATATAATATCTTGTTTATATTTTAAATAAATATTACTTTGGAAAAATAATTAAATTTGACTTGTATAGTCATTTGGCAATAAAATGCATTTACCATAAGTAAAGAAAGTATTTTCGACTTCCATAGTCTATTGGGAAAATACGTTTGAAATGCCATGAGAATTTAAATGGTAAATATTTTAGTCTTTTGAAAGGTTTAAGCAAATACATTTTAAAACCTTGGCTAAGTTAAAATCACGAATTAACTTCATACTGAAAATCACGGACTGTGGAATGGCCGAAATGGTGAAAATGATGAACCGCGCGTAGCTCCTCGCGCCAATAGACCAGGTCACAAGTTGCAAGTGCCACCATTCTAGGAAATGCGAAGGGAGGGGCGGAATAAAAGCTAGATGGCTGCGTTTTTACATTGACATTTTCTTACTGAGATTAATCTGCCATTTCTAAAGCGCCTGTGAAGAGTAACGCCTGTAGGTGTCTTCCGTTCATATTTTGCCATGTGAGAGTTGAAACCTTCTTCATAAATTAGGTCGAATCATCTCTCCTTTTTGCTGAGTAACATGCTAGATTGCTGCCACTGCATAATTTGACATTTTCAATGAGAAAGGTGTCGAATTCTCATGCCTAAAATGTAGAAAACATGAGAATTCGAAACCTATAAATAAAGGAGTTGCTCTCATTGTTAACACACGAATTTCCTATATGTTTTTGCTTAAAAACGAATTCCTTTTAGAGCCATATTTTGACATTGCTGAAGAAGCAATTTGAGAGCCATATTTTGACATTGCTGTAGAAGCATTTGTTGGATAACCATACTCTGTCATTGCTGTAGAAGCATTTGCTTGAGAGCCATATTTTGTCATTGCTGAATAGCATTTGTTTGAGAGCCAACTTGCATATATTTCCTCACCATTTCTGAGAGACTGGTATTTATATGCTACAAGCATAAAATACAGAGCCAGTAATAGAAACCAGAATTGAGAGGAGTGAAACTACAGAAGGAAGAGAAGCAGCTGCAGACTGGAATCATTTACAGCAAGGAAACAGGCATGTTAAATGTCTTTAATTAGTTCTTTATATTAATTAATCTGCTTGAATTAGAATTTAATTTGTGAAAGGAAGTAAAATAGGAAAGTACTAGAAGAAATTATGTGGGAATAGAATAGCTTGTTGTTATGAAATAACATAGGGAAAGCTTGTTTGTGAAAGGAATGCTAGTTTATGAAAAAGATAGCTTGTTATTAAGAAGTACTTAATTTCATTAAGAAAGCTTGTTTTTAAGTAAATAGCTTGATTCAATATAATTGCTTGAATTCTTGGGAATGACTTGTTTATAAAAAGGAAAACTCGTTCATAAAGGGAAAAGTCTATTTATAGCTTGTTATGGAAGAATAGATAGTCCATTTTATAAAGGGAATGTTTGAAATGAATCTACTTGAATACTGCTTAAATTCCTTATATAAAGGAATAGAGGAACTAGTTATTAAATACTAGGTCGAGGGTGGAATCAGTACCAAGGTAGTCTAAAGCTTTAAAGTTAATAGGTTAACTAGGGAAAGCTATGTACTCCATGGATAAAGGATTCCATGTTAGGAGTTACCCAAGGGACCCCTTGTTGACTGAATTCCAATTCCTGATTAAGTAGATGATGTAGGAAGTCTAGGGTGATTGACTACCCACGGAAAGGACTCAACCTATGCATAGGATAAGACAGCCTTAAGTCAAACTGAACCTAACTTAGTGCAAGTGATAGATGACCGTCAGTTTAAATACTGCCGAAACACTTTGGCCAAAGTAGTGTAGTACACCTACGTCCACTTAGACTGTGAGACGATTACACTGTCAGTTCACAGTAGTCCAAAATACATACTAGATTGAGATTGTGAGGACACAAGGATTTAGTTATGTAGGACTACACACTATGCTCAGTTGGTCATACAAAACCGGTTACCCAACCAATCTCTTTGTAGAAGGGAGGGTCGTCTACTTAACAGTAAACGTGCGGGGAACCGCAATATAAGTTTGTGGTTGGCGGAAAAGCACCTGAGTGATGTTTCTCCTCCATAGTAGACTTTTAATGAACCAAGGTTTGAAAGGGAAGAACCTGGACAGTCTTATTCCTATTTGCTCAAAAGCTTTCGAGCTATGATTGAAACTTGTAAGATTCTTACTTTGTTATTTATTTGAAAGAAAAATAATTATGAAATGCGTACTCTGTTATTTACTTGGAAAAGAGAACAATAATGTATTGTGTCAATTATTTCTTTATGATGAAATGTTGTACTAGAATGAAAAGAAAAGTTTATTTACTTTGTCATTTTAAATGTATTTCCTTGTATCTTATTAGTGAAAGTAGAAAATTTTTGTTTACCCGGTTTGGGGGTTGTTACAACTAAAGAAACCTTAAACAAACTTGTTTCCAGAACACATCCAATGACTCATTGTACTTTCAGATAAATGCTGAAATAAAGATTATGAAAGCAAAACATGAAACGAAAACACCAAAAGTTCCTCAAATTCTAACACACCTGGGACAATAGATTGTAGCTACAATAGGCATATAATGTACGATCAAACCAAATTACACTGAACAAAATGAACAGATACTGAATAGCTAACTTGAAGGCACTAAGGCTCAGCAATTTTGCTATAGCAACAATGGTTGAACATATACTAAATAACAAAGAAGCAGGCACTAAGGCTCAACGTTTTGTTATCACAAGCACAGTTAAGAAAATAATGAGCAAGGTTGCTCTTATGTATACATAAAGCAAGGTTGCTCTTATGTATACATAAACATGGCAAGATTTAATCCTATGTCTAAACAAAGATAACTAATAGTTAACTGGAATGCTAACATCAAGCAATTGATCTAAAACTAAAGAAAGCTCCGACTATACAATAGATATCTCCAAAGATAGATATGCATGAAAAGAGGACAGTGAGTTAAACTCAGAAAAGACCTCAAGTTAACTGCTGACATCAATTGAGTTCTATTCCTGGAAATATTCGCACTTCAATTGGTAGTTCACTGATTGGTAACTTTGGTGGCTCTGTAAGTGGAGTGATGACCTTTGTTTCTTCTATAGCTTTATGCTTCTGACGCTTTTCTTGATTTTTCTCAATGGAAGAGTATTGCATGATGAAACCATGAAGTTTGACTATGAACACGGATATGTTTGGACTAGTTCTGCACAAAAGTTAAAACTAGCTTCGCTGAAAGGCAAAATGTAAGAAACCTGGTGTCTCTCAACCCATTTGCGCTGACTAAAGTAAACTGTTTTTCTGTGTTTTGTAGGTTTTGTATTTTTTGTGGTTTTTTGCAGCAATAAGGAAAATGCGATTTTGAAAATAAATGCTAGTAAATTCAGTATAAAATTCAAACATGAAATCTATTACAATAAATGATCTCCAAAAGAATGGCGAATGGTTTTTATTTCATGTTGGACAACTACAATGCTAAACCCAAGCCATGCATACAAAAAGGGCAAGCAATTATTAATGTAAAGAACCTGATATGCTTGCAGCCGCTTGGAAGAATGAAGGAAAGTATGGCCTAGCTTAATGATTGACTTCTCCACCCAAACAGTGACTGAAATAGACTCTCCTAGCCTGGGCGTCCAAAATGGTGAAGACTGGAGGCTGAGAAGAGAGGCGTTTTGAGTGCTAGGAGAAAAGACGTCCTTTCAGCAGCAAGTACGGCCTGTCAGCAGCAATAAATGCAGCCGTACATTTCTTGAAAGGTGTGCCAAATGCCAGTAAATGATAACTGCTGAAAATAGATCCTTCCTAAAGAACAATCGAACCAAAGTACTGAATAAAAACTTCACTGTAAGTTCTGTATGACTCCAGAATGAAGCCACTCACTGACAATCTTCAACTGGTATCTCACAGTCTCAGTATGTCTAATTCTGAAGAGGGAACGTTCTCCAAAATCCAATGATTTACAGAAACCCTTGTTTCACAAACCCCAAAGCTCTCAGAGAGAAAAGACAAATTAGAATAATCATAACATAATCCATTCGATTTTGCCTTGGAGAAATATATATCCTTTCTCAAAAAGTCGACCCTTCACAAAAATCAGCTCAATTGCATTTAATAATAAAATAATTTGCCCTTTTGAAATACTTAGGCCAATTATTAATAAATGCCGTCCTTTTTTATTAATGAGTACTAAACTCATTAAATATTAAATTTTCCCCTTCATTATAAAGTATTAAAAATACTTTATAATTCGCCCTATTAATAATAATTTTTAATATTTCATTAAAAGTGACTTTATATTATAAAGTCAAAATAATAATCTCTTTAATTATTATTAAATGCTCTAATAATCCCTGTTTGCCCATCAAATCATCAAACCAAGTCGAAACTGAGCTGACCAACTGAATCAGGTGCCCTGCCAAAAATAGCAACTCCTACCTACCTGACTTACTATAAATAGTAAGTAACTATAAATCACTTTGTAAGTGTCCGCAAAGGCCCAAACCTGAATCAACTGCTAGAGTGATGTTCCCACACGCTGGATAACTGCCCAAGTAACCCTCTAAACACATCTGTCAGCCTAAAAGGGTTTGAATGATAGGCTAACCCTTGAATCCACTGCACTGCCTAGGAAGGGAACATTACACAAAAGAACGCAGATTTTTGGATAAAATCTAAGATATGGGTTTTGTAAGGAATGTCATTCAGAATAACCCAGATCATTTGTTTTTCGAAAAATTGACTTTTTCAAGATCATGCAAGAACCCCTCAGAGGTAGAAGTTGCGAAGTAATTTTTTCTCAAAAAAATTTGAGATATGGGTTTTGTTGGTGCTCGTGTGCTAAAAGAGACCCAGATCGTCCATTTTTCGAAAAACTGATTTTTTCACGAACATTCAAGAAACCCTAAAAAGTGGAAGCAGCGAGGAAAATTTGTTTTTGGAAAAATTTAGGAAGTGGGTTTTGGCCAATTTTGTGCTACATAGACCTAGACTGCCAAATTCTCAAAAAAGGTGATTTTTCCAGAATTCCTAAAAAGTAGGGCTGGAAGCTTCCATAAAAAGTTGCCAATCTTCAAGAGAAATGCAAAATAGAAACACCTAGATTGATGAAAGTTTGAAAAGAAGACCTTTTATTTATGAAAAATGATGCCCTGGAAGGATGGATCTGGAAAACTGTTCTGTTGTGCAACCTGAACTCAAATCTATGAAGAACTCTGAAAACGCCTTTCGTTTGATCCTCCAAATGCTATTGAGAAGAAAATACTATGTTTGCTCGTTGCAGCTAACCTACAAAATAATGAAGAATGGATGCACAAATGCTTCTAAAGTAAACTTTGGAGATGAAAGAAGTAGTTAACTCGCAAAAACCCTAAATTTAGGAGTCATCACAAGAAAATATCCGTCAACTCAAAGAATCCCTAGAAAATAGGGCAATCAAAGTATGAAGACATCTTTCAAAAATTTCTAACTCAAGTTGACTTGGATGCCCTCCTTGGCAGTGTTAGAATATTTTTCAAAATTTTCCACTTTTCCTTGATGAAATGCCTTCGTTTGATCTTCAATTCCGAATGTTTGATAGGTCATATGGAGTGGTTGACAGATTCACTGCGGAGCGTGATCAAATCTAAGAAGATTGTCTTGGAAGCTGCAAACCGTAAAAAGTGATTTTGAGGGTCTCAAATGCTAGGCGCCCCTGGCTGACTGGGGTGCTTTTCATTGCCAAACTTAACCATTTCTTAGTGATTTTCAACTTTTTCAATTTGTCTCCTATGCTTCATTTCCCGTTTGATTTGCAATTGCTGATGATTGAAGAATTCGTGGTCAGGCTGAGATATTCAATGGAAAGCTTGAAGAATTCCCGAAAGAATGACTGGTTTTGCAAATCCAAAAATTTGATTCGAAAGGCCCAAAATCCTAGGCGCCCCTGGCTAGATGGGGCGCCTATGTGTGGCATTTTATGATTTTCGATTTTCACTTTATTGCAACATCCCTGTTCAATCCAAGATTTTGGTCGTTTGACAAATCCTAAGAACTTGTTGATGGATTCGTTGTGAAGTTGGATCAAATCCGAGGAGAACCCCCAAGATTGCAAACTCTAATAAGAGATTTTGGGCCCTTGAAATCTTGGGCGCCCTTGGCTAGCAGGGGCCCTTTTCCTTCAAAAACTTGATGATTTTCAATTTCTCCCTCTAGCTCTTTTGGTGTCTGTTCGATCTTCAATTGTCGACGTTTCACAGGTCCTCTAAGTTGGCTGATGGATTCATTGCGAAGCTAGATTAAATCTGAGATGGAGCTCTTGGAAGTGGAAAACCCTAAAAATGACTTTCGACTGCCTAAATCTTTGGGCGCCCCTAGCCTGCAAAGGCACTTTTCTTTGCCAAACAACCATTTTTTTAATATTTTCAACTTTCGTTTGCCTTTTGTTCACCGTTCATCAACCGTGTTCGCACTCCGCCAACCGCGCTCGTTATTCGCATGCAACACTAACACAAGTCGTTCACGTGTTTGTCGACTGCATCGGTCGTCGTCGTTCATGTGTTGACTGCATTCACGGTTGTGCATGCGTGATCTAGTCTTGCTTATGTAGCAAACCAATTAGTTAACATACCCGCAAGCCATTTTTTATTTACATAATGAAATCGAGCTGCTAAAGCAGCTAATTTAGCAGCATCAGCTGTTTGATGTTTTGTACCAACTATCATAAATTGTTTTCCTCTCTTTGCTCCATCAAACACAAAATCACAGGCTTTTGATAAAAAACGAGCGGTGTAAGTCAAATTTATAATATGACTATCTTTACGTTCTTTAAGAATGTAAGGTGCCATTTTAGGATTCCATTTTCTGGTCTCATGACCAAAATGAACTCCTACTTTTACCATCTCTTTCAAATTGATGTTCCAATTTTTTTTCGTCATTTTGTTTTTATTTTTTACTATGAACTGGAATATCTACATTCCAATGGAATGGGTTAGATTGCTTGTCGTAGCATGCTTGGTACAAGATATTCATTTCATTTTTTTTTATTTTAAAAGAACTAACAAGAAATTTCTTCATTCATACAAAATTACTTTTTGACTGCTCGTTTTGATTTTTTCTTTTTACTAGTTTTTTTATCACTTTTTTTCTCTTTTGCTTGAAAAATTGGCTAAGGCATTGACTTCCAAGCGCCTCCCTTGAAATAAGGCATGCAACCTTTCCAGACTTCGTTTATTTTTCGCAATTTTCAACTTTTTGAAACTCCCTCCTCCATTCACCATTTTTCGAGCATCTTTTGCCGTGAATTGATCTATGCAACGTTTGAGGCTTAGATCTAACACCTAATATCTAGCCATCCTCCATTAATGACCTCGAAGGTCCCATCTTTTCTTTTGAAAAAGCAAAATAGACCCACCAAAGAAAAACTGACTTTTTGACGATTCTAAATGGACCAATGGGATCATGACATGAAATCAACCAATCAAAATCAATTTTAGCCATTTTTTCAAAATTCTATTTTTAGGGTTTTTCCTAAAAATAGGCCTAAAACCCTAACTTCTATTTTTTGAAAATTTTTGCAACCATCTTCTTGATAACAAACCCAAAAAAACCTATGATGTATTTATTTTTCAAAAATTTCTAAAAATAGAAAATTGCTATTTTTAGGAACTGACCCTTTTTGACTTTTGACAATGATTTTACTAGATTTTGACCATTTTTACCAAAATACCTTAATGAAGCAAAAATTTTAATTTTGGGTACAACACATGCAAACCAAAAAAGTTGAAATTCTCAAAAAAGTTTCTAAGTTTGGAAGACTTAGGCATCTTTTTTCAAGGAGGATGCCTTTACTGCCAACACTTGAAGATTTTTTAGCTCGTTCATGTTTTCTTCGATTCAACATTTGTCAATGATTTCTGGGGTATGCAATCACGATCAAATGTCATCAGATGCCAGAACGAAGCGGGGGATCACTTCAACAGTGGTCAAAGATGAGATTGCCATGGTCAAATAGAGATTATCAGTCGACAATGCTAATTTGACGAATCATCAAAGTCAGAAGCAAGCTTCAATGGAGGTAGAGCCGAGCAAAAATTGAAAATTGTGAAAAAATTCCATCTTTGGTGAAGTTGGGCGCCTTATTTCAAGGAAGGCGGCCAAGTCATCTTGCCTAAAAAAAATTTAGAAAACCTCTTCATGTATGCATGCTTTTGTCGCCCTATAAAAGATGAATTCTCCGTTTTGATACAAACAAAGTAAAATATTTTTGCACGCAAACTCCAAAATTTTAGGATTTTGCATGAAAGTGCTTTTTATCTCCAAACCCTATTTAAGAAAAGCTTTGAGCATTCATTTTTCATAATTTGCAGGTTAGCTTTAGAGGAAGAAACATAAAATTTTCTTGTTATCAAGATTTGGAGGCTCAAACAAAGTAATTTTTCAATGTTCTTCATGGATTCGAGATTGGGAAGCACAGAGGCATGCTTTTGCGTGGTCTGTATTTCTAGGGCATCACGTTTTAGAAATAGGTGGTCAAAATTTTCAAGTTTCATCGATCGAGGTCTACTTGTTTTTCACTCCTCTTGAAGATTGGAAATTTTTTAAAATTTGCATGTCGGCCCCTACTTTTTAGGAAATCACGATGTTTGAGAAATTCTTAGATTTTTCAAAATCTGACAATCTGGGTTTCTTCAAAACGAAATTATCTACAAAACCCAGACCTCAGTTTTTTGGCCCTACTTTTTAGGAAATCTTGCATAATCTTGAAAAAATCAGCTGTTTCAAAATCTAACGATCTGGGTCTCTTCAAAACAACATTGTCTACAAAACCCAAATGTCAACTTTTTTTTGGAAAATTTGTCTTTTTCTAAATAAAAATCAGCAATCTATTTTTAGCTCTTGGGCAAAACTTTTTCGAACATAGGCGTGTTTACAATCAAACTTCATGTCATAACCCCTATTTTCAATAATTAATTTTCAATTTAATATTACTATTTTAATGATCCTTGACCAGACTTTGACTCATGTGCGTAATAGGAACATACTCTCGGCAGAGAGAGAGAGTATCATTGAGGAGGGGGTGTCTAGCTGACTGATAGCGACTGCGGTGAAAGAAATTTGCACACACACGTGCACTTAGATGGCATACAATTGCATAGTCATTGCATAAATTAATTTATTGATATTGCCTTCTTATTTTACTAGAAAAGAAAATCATTTAATATTTGTTATTTAATTAATTGTTAGTTAAAAATGCTCTTGGTGAAATAAAATTAATATAAATTACATATATATTGATTTTTATTTGAAATTGTATGTGAGGGAAAGAATTATATTTTATTAATTATTATTTTTTTAGAAATAATTGTGTGGCAAATTAATTAATAAAATTATGTTTAGTTATTAAAATTTATGCCATTTTCAAAATTAAAATATATGTTTTATTTTATAACAATAGAAATAATTCATAGAAAAAGAAAAACATAAACTTAGAAATGAAACAAAAAGGAAGGAAAATAGAGCAAAATAAAGAAATAAAGAAAACAATAGAAAAAGACACCAAATTAGAATAAAACAAAAACAAAAGCAAAAATCAATAAAAGAAATATAAAGTTGCAAGTTATATTTTTCTTTTATTAAATTAGATGAGAAAGAAAGTAATATTCTTTTTAATTGAAATAAATCACGTATTTATTTTTTTGTTGTGATTAATTTTGAATTGGCAATATCTATATATATATATATCAATCATAATATTTATGCAATTATAAAATAAATAAATTCTTGTATTGTAATTAGATGATGAATATGTTTTAGAAACAAGAAAAAGGAAAAAAGGAAAGCAAATCAATAAAAAAAGAAAACGAAAATACAATAATGCAAAAACAAAGTAGATAACTGAATTAGAAAGAACTAAATAAATAAATATTAGGAGAAATATTTATCTAATATTATTTTAATAGCAAATTTTCATGAGATAAAAGCAACAAAATAAAAAGATAGAAAGAAGGAAAGAATGCATTTAAAAAAAGAGAAAACCCTCTCATTCTCACACACACAAGATTGATACACAATATTCATTTTGAAGAAACAAGAACAGAGACGAGAAAATTTCAGATTTGGCAAAGGAAGCAAAAGAGGGACAGTTAGATGAAGAGGAGAACCAGAAAAGAATTCAATCATTGGGGAGCATATTAAACATGTTTTATCCAATCCATAATGTCATAATGTTATTCTCTCAATCTGGGTGAGTAAAATGATTGTATGGTCATTCTCTGTTTCTGTACGAACTGAGAAATTTATTGTTAATATTTTATTATTATAAATATCATAAAACCATTTTATATATTTGATGTTATCATTATACTGTTAAAAACAATAGTATTATCACTATTTTCTTTATGATGATATATATAAAATTGTTGTTCTATAATTGTATGTACTGTATATATATATTGGATATTTAAATTACTGTTGCTATTCAGATTACGTATATTATTTTAAAATTAATTGATATTTATACTACTGTTATTATTATTTTACCAGATATTAAAATTGTTATTGATTTTATTGTTATTAATTGGTAAAGATTTATATTTTAATTGTTGTTAAAATTATTATATTATTTTACTGTTATGATATAAACAACATACTGGAATTAAATTGTATTAAAATCATTTGAAATTTCCAGCAAATATTATTATCACTGTGTAGTTTTTTTTTTTAATTGAAATTTTATATAAAGAAAAATTTAAATAACATATAAATTTGCTTGTGGTTGTAATAGCCAACCCACGGGCCTTATTAGAGGCTGTGGAGGAGTATAGGCAAATATATATATTATATATAATATATACATATATATGGATATATATACTAGCTGCCTGAATATTTGGTGTTTTGGCTGCTCTAACCAGCACTGTTAGATTTATGGTATAAGTTGGATGCCAGAAATTTTCTTTATATTAGATTCACTAAGTAGACAAATAGGGAAAAAGCATATATTATTGCTATATTTTCATTCTGAATGCAACTGTAGAATACACCGGCACTTTGAATGAAATAAAACCCGAAATGTTAGAAAACCAAATGTTTAAGTAAACTATTATTTGTGATCATTAAATGTTTCCATTGATTTGAAAAGTAGGATTGTTTATTTCAACTTGTAGATTGAATTATTTCAAACATTTAATTACATCACAAGATTAAAAAAATAACTCTTCTTGAAAGATCATTACATATCACTAGAATTGTAAACATAGACAAAAACATGCAAACCAGAATAATGAAACTTTTGAGCAAATTCTATTTTTCTGAAAAAGAACACATTGTTAGTAAATATTTTAAATCTTAAACAAACTATTCCTTTTGTACTTTGAGAAATGGTATCCTGGGAAGAACCAGTTGAGGTAGTTGTCAATAACTTTAAACGAGGATGATCTGCCTAATTTTGTTTATAAACTATAATCTAGGAGATAGATTTATCTTAAAACAGTCATACGATTAAGAAGATTGTTGATTTGTTACACACAACCATGTGTTTGGTAAAATACATAGGTATAAGTTATTTCCTAAAAGTTTGGTCTTAAAATCAAAATAATAGTATGCCTAAGACTCTCAGACTATGGTATTCAATTAATTGCACATGCTTGACTCATGCTTGTAAGACCATCCTGGTATTAATATGTGTTATGTTTTACAAAATGATGTCCTATGATTTGGGGTTTTGTATATACTCCTTTTTATGCATTATGGGGAAAGAAACCTAATTTGACTTTGATAGATGAACGAATTAAACTTCTATTCATTAATTATGTACATGGTATATGATCATGATATCAAGAACGAATGACTGTTCTTCGAAAAGGATAACGTTTCTTTGCATATGTATTTTACCTTACTTGAAAAGTATGTTGGAAATATTGTCATTGATGTCAAAGATACAAAGACAAAGCTTGCTAAAGGAAGATTGTTGGATATTGCCATTGATGAGTCAAGGTAAAATGAGAAGATGAGCACAACTGAAGATAACAGATTTGAAAGAAAGAACTGTTGGAAATGTTGTCATTGATGTCAAGCGTATGAGCAAGATTGTTGATTATCATCAATATCAAAACTATTGTGGAAGGAATTCGTTGTCTAAGTTTGATGTCAAACATATGAAGATGAAGACACAATCATGATCAAGATTGGTCAAGAGGAACCAATGCCAGCATGAACATTACAAAGAGTAATAAGGAGCCTGATGTACATCCAGTTTTATATGAACCTATGCTGTGAATGAAATCTGTATTACAGGAGCAAAGGAATCTGAGTCATGTCTAGTGATGACATATTTAGAGAATCGACTAAATAAGAGGATGTCAACTTAATGCTTGGAAATAAACAAGAGGCCGATCCTCTTTTGGTTAGCACAGAAGATAACAAGAGACAATATATCAGCAATCATATCATCAGTGAAGGACATGACAAAGCAAGGCATAAAATAAAAGCATCGATATCCTTAAATGCTAGAGTCATCACAATTCAACATAAGTAAATTGTTGTTTATATGTCTTCAGATCATATGATTTATTCAGATCAGATAAAGATACAAAAGTATTCGATCTGGTTAAAGAGGCAATCGATCATCTTAAAGAGGAAAATATAAAGCAACTTTATTAAGAGATGTTAACGATTAAGTGGTATGATTTATTCTACTAAGACAAATCGACTTTAATGAAACAAAACGATTCTATTGAAGGACAAATCCTTTCGAAGAGAAGCGATCCATATTCAGATTTGCTAAGAAAAAATACTATTGAAATGATGCGATTCCTTGAGAAAGAACGATTTGATAACAAATGTTCACAATCAATGGACACGTCTTTTTCTGGAAAAAACACGATGAGTAGTCATCAGTTCAGTTAATAAAGCAGTGATTATGATGCGTCAGATTAGAGAAGAAGGTGTGATCTCTCTTGATAATGCAAGTCAAACAATAATCAAGACAAACAAACTAATAAATTAAAGACATGAGGGGGTGCGATTATGCCTTGATAAAACAAGCAAACAAATATTAAAAGATAGATTCAAAAAGACATCAAGCTTGAATGAAGGGTTGCAAAGATTGAGCAACATATGTATATATGATTCAATTGAGATTTGAATGAAGTGTGTAGTTGTGATCAGAGTGAGCAATGAATAAGAATTAAATAAAAGAGAGTATAGAACGATGAAGTGAAGAGTGAAAAAGAGTTTGTGATATATGGGACAGCGATTAATATAAAGAGGAGCAGCAATCAGAATATGAAAGAATATAGCAATGGATATATAGAGGGACAACGTAATCATTAAGGCAGATATAAAGAGGAATCAAAGGCAGATTTCTGAGTATGGGAGTAGAGTGAAGGGTTGAACGGGTGCGTAATAAATATTATATGAAAAAGAGCAGATTGAGAAAGGGTTAAACGGCAGAAAAATAAAGTGTAACTCAGATTTATTTTGAGTGTGTATGCAGCCCATGTATGAATGATAAATGCAAACATATATGATGAATATATGTGAAGATAAGAAGCAGAAATCTATGTGAAAATATTGGCATGATAGTGATCTGATTTGTGAAAAGAAAGAGTACTTGATTTGGATCAGATTTAAGGTAGAAGAAAGTGTGTGATCAGACTTGTGAGAGAAGAAAGAATAGATGTGTAAACCTGATTTGAAAAGAAACGACTTACATCATACAGAATCAGATTTGTGATTGGATCAGAATTTTATTTTGAATCAGATTTGCGATTGGATTAGAGTTGTGAGAAGGAAGGGAAGTTGTGACTGGATCAGATTTGAAAGAAATATATTTGAGCAGAATTATCCGTCATCCGTTGAAGAAGCAACATTGAAGGTGGAGCATTGTTCTTTCAGTTATTATCTTTGCTGAGTTGGTGCCTCCGGTAGGTTAGTGCCTACGAACATTAGGGGTTGGTGCTCCTTGTAGGTTGGTCTAAACTACAAATTGATGATTCAAGTAGGTTGGTGCCTACTATCATTGTAATTTCATATAAACATTATAATACAATTGTTGGAGTCAACTTGTTTATATTGTTTCATATTGCATAGTTGATATTGTGCTAGAAGTTAAAGTTGATAAGAAGGTAAAAGTTTGTTGATATACTAATTCACACCCCCCTCCCCCCCTTCGCCCCCCCCACTTCTCAGTATATCTTTGTGCTCTTCAAAGTATGTATGAATCAGTGTTACAAGACTCGCCCAAACTCGGCGAGTACTCGCGAGTCCCGAGGCGGGTGACCCTAAACGAGTCCCAGAGACTCGGCTGCCGAGTACTCGCCGAGACTCGCCGGACTCGCCGGACTCGGCAAACTCGCCGAGTCTCGTGCCCCAAACTCGGCCATTTTGTTTAAATTTTTTTTTAAAAGATTGCATTCTTTTTTTTTCAAATTTTTTAAATAAATGGTGTGCGCCATGAAGGTTTGTGTGGTTTTGAAGGTCTTCATTTGGGCTTGGTGGCTGGGGCTCCGCCCCTCGACCCCACCCTGTATCGCAACAGGGAGCGCGCCCAGGGCACTGCCCCGGGACCCTGCGAGGCAGCGCTGCCCCCAGACCCCCGCAAGGGGCACTGCCCCTTGACCCCGTTGGGGCGTTTCCCCCAAACCCTCATCAAACTATAGGTCTAAGCATGTTATAGGCCAATGATGAATCATGATCATAAAAACCTACAAAATACATATCCCCTGTTGCGAATCTTTGCATCTTTCATAGTCAAAGCCATAATCAAGGATTATCTTGTTTCAAAATTCATACATTAGACAACAAAACATGCAGTCTTGAAGGCGTCAATAAAATTTTAATAATAAAATCCTCACTTGAATATACACACCAATCATTGAGACACAAGCAAATATCATGGCTACATCATCATCTAGGACCTAACTTAGACACTAGCGCATGACTTGTCATGATATTGGGATGAGTAATGCAAGCTCTTCTGAGCCATAGACTTATTTTTTTAGTTTTGATATTTGTTTTAATGCCATGGATTTCAAATTCCATGAGTTTTGTATACATTTGACAATATTTATATATCTGAATGTGTTATTTCCTTCAGCTAAAATTTGCGTTTATACTTATGTGATCGATATATGTTTGTGTATAGGATCATAGTAGTTTCTATTTCATGATGTTATTGTGTATTTGAGGTTTATTCACTAAAGGGTGCATGAAACAAGCTTTAAATCCTTAAAAATCTCTAAATTTCAAGGGTTTTTCTATTTGCCGAGTCTTGGGCGAGTCTAGGCTCCGAGTCCGAGTCCGAGTCAAAAATCGGCTTGCCGAGTCCGAGGCGAGTCCGAGTCTTGTAACTATGGTATGAATTGTGAATGCATTTTTTTCCATTTTTGCATTTACATATAATAAGTTAAGTAGAGCGCCAGATTCTTTCACCTATGTCGATTCCAGTTTTGCTAGACCCCTTGTGATGGGTCCCGACTTCCTAGTAGGAAGCACGGGGAAGCTTTGTGCTTTGTGGTAGGGTGGATATCACCACGACGATACTCTCTCTCGGGTTCCACGGTGCACATGTCGAAAGATGTTATGTATTGCTATTGTGTTATCCTTGTGTAAGCCTACATGGCTAAATTTTGTAAAGGCACGGCCTTGTGTTGATATACATATTGACTCATTAATGTATGTAATTCCATTTGAAAATAATGATGAAGTTATTTAATTATTTTCTTTTAGCACCATTTAATAATTATCTTATACTATTTAATTATTTCAAGAAATGATTTGCTTATCGAAGGTTATTTTTAGTAAGTGAGATTTACCGACCCTATACTTCAAGTTTTCAGACATACAGTACTCTCCAACAAAAATCAAGACCAAATCAGTGTTGCTCCACGATTTCCTGAGAACATTCAAAACCGACTTACATCATGCGCTTCCGGTGTTTGATTTGCGTGCTTTGGAAGACGTGGGAAACATTGTAGTCAAAAGTCTCGATCATTTCGGGTTGCTTGCCGCAGCTTCTATTCCCATCTCAGTGCAAAGTCTTCAATTCATAATTGCTTGTGTCGAGCATTACAATTCAACTTCACGAGAAATCATATCAGCAGATGGTCGTACTATTTGCAGCCTCAGGCTGAAAGATATTGAGAAATGTTTCGCAATACCACCATGGACAGAAAATTTCATCATATTTATTGAAGAATGTGAAAAGGTGTGGTATACGCAAAAGGACAAGTGTCAGAAAAGAATGGCTTAGAAGTGGTTGAAGGAGAAGCAAAATACTTTGCCAAGAAATGTTGGGCGTAGTGGGTTCAAGGAGGAATTTGCAATCATGATTACTTTGCTCAACCAAGTCACAAGTCAAGCAAAGGCCAATAATTTCCAGCCTTGCATGCTTTACATAATTTCCCAGATTGTTGACAGAGTAGAACACTATGACTGGCCAACATTGATAAATGATTGTCTCCAACATCAGATGGTAGAGTTCTTCAAGGCCCATGAATTCCACATGATACCCTACCTCATATATCTAATGGCCTTTCAAGGAAACTTTAGAGGTTTGAATGTTTTTGGAACTTTGGGTGTTAAACATGTATATCATCATTACCCACAGTTAGAGTTTTCAAAATCTGAGCGACGTTACAAGCAAGTGGATCATCTATTCCTAATGCATACAGTGTGAGATCTTGATAATGAGTTGCATATACGAATTTCAGTGGATGCCAGATTGGAAATGGCGGAGTGGGCTGATTGGTTTATCCAATTCCCCATGTTCTCCTACATAAGAGTATATGGCTTCTCAGGTGATCCAGTCATGCTTCCTAGATATCCAACGAATGAGGTCGTGTTCATGGAATTTGTAACGAAAGTACACAAATTGCACACATTTTTGCGTAACAAACGCAAGCCTACATTCAGTTTCCCATTTGAGATGAGTATATACAGATGTAGATTAGCAGCTGATGCTAAATTGATGACCGATGAAATGTCAAAGTTTGGTCTCAAGCTTTTCAAGGAGAGACATTCATACAATCCTTGTGGTGTCTTTGCATCTCATCTTTGTCAAAATCATGCATATATACCTACAATTTAAGATTTTTGGGTTAATTGTGTTGATGAGTTCGAAGTGCGCAAGCGCAACTACTCCAAACTTACTCTTTGGGAAATGGTAGATTTCTTATCAAAAGATGTGGAGGGTTTGTCAAATGATGATGGGGAATTTCTACTTCCCATGTATGTCCGAGATCAAGTCGAGCAACGGCCACTTTCACTAGTTCATTAGTTCGCCAAAGAGAGCACCTCAATTGAGGAAAGGACAAGCCGAGTTATTAAGAATAGTAGGATATTACTGAAAAGTAAGAAGACATAGAAGCTAGTTATTCTAGTTGCAAAGTCGCCAGTAGTTCGGTCATCTCTACCTTCTAAATCAAAACCCAAAGGGAAAGCTATGAGCAATCCTCTAGAAGATACAGATATTAGCAGAATGATGAAAAGCTTAAAGGAAAAGGTGAATCAACGAGAACAGTCAACAGATGCACCAGAAGTTCCAGTTCAATCAACACCGCAAGTTGAAGCCATGCCTTCATCTCTTGTTCTTCCGCCGTCGCCGAGGCCTTCTCCAATTCATATAAACTTAGAAGGCGATTCACCAATTCGCAATGTCTCAACACCCATTGATCCATCAAGAGTTGTTGGAGCTGGAACAGATCCTCCCAGAGGAGTTAGTAGAGGTTGTTTACCTCGCGGAGTGTTTATATCAACGTACCACGTACACAGGAAGTAAACTGAACTATATGCAACACATAGATAGAATAACATAATATGATTGAATCATGAAACACTTCCATTCATTTCCAATTAATATCTACATGTACAATCTGACTGTCATAGTATCATTAATTCCACACATAACTCCCATCCGACTACATGATCCCAGTACATATAGCGTTCGGCGGTGGTTGAGTAACCAACCATCGTGCTGCTTCATAACCATAACTAATCAAGACTTAGTTACATGCCATTAACCATACTTACTTATTCTTGCTACGACTAATGTTTTATTATCAAAGCAACTGGCCGACTACGCTAAGACCGTACGTCGGCTTACATCATCTCCCCCCTAAAAGAAGTTAGCTTCCCAGACGACTAACACAAAAACTGGGAACCAATTTACAAAACAAATTTAGTGAGAAGAGGGTTGAGAGGACGTCCCTAGTGGCTGAGGGACTGAAGAAGTGGCTGCCAAAGTGGTGAGTTGTCGCAGCCGGTACACCTCCTCAGTACGCTGTTGCAGGTGGCGAGTGGCCTTCAATTCCTTCTCTCGCGTGGTCTTCACCAAATGCACCGCCTCCTTTAAATTCTTGTTGGCCTTCGCCTGTTCTTCGTCCTTCCTTGCTAACTGTTTAGCCATTTCTTCCTCTCGCACCTTCATCCTTCTTTCCATTTCCAGTATGGTGTTATCTCGGTCGGTCACCTTCTTGTTTTCTTCCTCTAATAGGTGAGAGAGCTCCGGCCTTTGTTTCTCTATAGATTCTGCCTTGGCATGAATATTTTGGGAGAGTGTGATTGCCTAGTCTGCCTTCTATGCCATTTTGTCTACCCTCATCTCAAACTCCTTGCAGGCTAGAAACAAGGACCTGTATGCTGCCTCCATCTCAAAAAGTTGGGCCACCAGCTTATCGTGCTTCCCACGAAAAGATGGCCTCTTGGGATACCAGGCTGCCATCATCTCTGGTGTCTTTTTGCCCACCCATTCACCTATAAATATCCTGTTGAACTCTTTTTCACTCTCTGAGTTCATGAACTGAATGATCCGTTTAGCCTCCTCTGCTATGGGTGAGTAGTTTCTATTCAGTGTCTTGGCAATGTCTGACACTTCCTTTATAACTAACGCAATAGGCTCGAGGCTGTGGATGTACCTCTCGATTGTGCCGATTGGGTCCTCTCTGTCAGGCTTGGGAATCACCACAGCAATCCCCTCAGATACATCCTCGCTAGACTCCCCATCGGTACTAGCGGTTGCAGGTATGGCTGGATGCTCTGCCATCGGAGGCTCCCCATCTGATATGATGTGTATTACCTGTGGTGCCAATTCTCCTACTTCTCCCTTTGGCTGTTCTATATCTGCCTACTGAACTGCTGGCATGTGCGCCGCTAGCTGTGTGCTCTTTGTTGTTCCCATCGGCTGTTGAGTGCTCCCTGTAGGTACTCCCTCCATCGCCTGCAAGCCCGGTGAATGTATGGGGGAAATGTCCTCTTCCCGAATGGGGGAGCCCATTTCCATCAACCATCCGTCTACATGGAGTACCTCTCCAGGTGGTGCATTCTCACCCACTGTGCTATCCAAAGCTGTCTTCTCTGCTTCCACCCGTTCATCTGGCACGCCTCCTATCAATGGTATATCACTGGTCATTCCTCCCTCGGGTGCTATGTCCTCTGCAGGCATCTTTGGCTCACCCTCAACTTTTCCAACTACGTCAACTTCCTCCCCTGACTCCTGTTCGATAGGTGCTACTGCTCAAGGATTTACCTCTACTGAATAAACATCCACTGGTGCAGTGCTGTCGACTGAGGAGGAGAGTGCTAGCTGATCATATTCATCACTAGTTGGCATTTTCCTCTTCCTCCTTGTCATCTTCGGTTCCTCTGTTGTGCCACCTGCCTCTAAGGTTGTCCACCTGAACACTGTCGGCCAAGAAGAGTCATAATCCTTGGTTGGCTGTAATTTCCCCAGTTTACCTTGCAACACCTGATTGTAGACGGCATCCAAAAACAATGCTATCAGGGGCTGGGTCATGTAGAATGCTTTATGTTTGCATTCTAGAAATTCTCTAACCCTTTCTGACAGGTAGAGCGCCCAATTGTAAATCCATCCTACACTCAACCCGAACATGAAGTCCACCATCCAAGTTGCTATATCCTGTAAGCCGACGTACGGTCTTAGCGTAGTCGGTCGGTTGCTTTGATAATAAAACATTAGTTGTAGCGGGAATAAGTAAGTATGGTTAATGGCATGTAACTAAGTCCTGATTAGTTATGGTTATGAAGCGGCACGATGGTTGGTTACTCAACCACCGTCGAACGCTATATGTACTGGGATCCGATGGGAGTTATGTGTGGAATTAATGATACTATGACAGTCAGATTGTACATGTAGATATTAACTGGAAATGAATGGAAGTGTTTCATGATTCAATCATATTATGTTATCCTATCTATGTGTTGCATATAGTTCAGTTTACTTCCTGTGTACATGGTACGTTGATATAAACACTCCGCGAGGTAAACATTTGGCGTCATTGCCTAAGGAATCCGGTAACCACCCAGACAAGAGAATGGCGTTGTGATGGGGCAGCTGACCAAAGGGCCGGTACAAGCAAACGAGGATCGTGAAGACACTCTGACAGAACCTCTGTAGTCTGTGGGAAATCTCGTTAAAGGACCACATACGGAGGGAGGCTCTCAGGCGAGAGATCCCTCAGGCGGTCATTTGGGATAGATTGCGCGTCAACAAAGAGTTCGACCATCTTCTTACCAGACTGCCAAGACTGATAGCACACCACTACATTATCTTACAAGATCTTCGAGTGGAAGAGGATCAAGAACGTCGAAGGCAGCAAATCTTGCAGCGGTACGAAGAACGAACCAAACGGGAAGAGGAGGAACGAGACACTAGTCTGAGACGTACCCTAGCAACCAACAATGATCGCGTGAAAGACCTGTAATGCCCGTACGATCGAACAAGGACAAGAACCGAATACCATTCGGGCACGAAGCGGAGGAGGAAATAATTCAGGGATCATTGAGAGTACAAGAGCAAGAAAACCGACGGCAAAGATTAAGTAGAGCACATCAAAGTTTTGTGGAAGGGAGGGACAAGGAACCATTCGTCACCCCGTACATAAAAAAACATAAAAACCAAGAAAATGAGGAAGACTTGAGTGGTAAACTTGAGAACAGCATCCAACGCTTTCGGGAGTTGTCTATATCGGACGACGACGAAGGGTGGAGGACAGGCAGATCTGAGCCCAAGACCCCATGGCAAAGGGAGCACCGAAGCAGAGCCCAGGAAACCCAAGGTGTAGAGGACGCTGACGGAGGACAAAAGAGTGACTCGTACGTGGCCGAGAGTGCAAGAGACGCACCGAAACATAACAGGGAAACTAGTCCAGTCGGGTTCAATACACGAGGAGGACAGCGGGGCAGGATGGTGACTCCAGAACGACAAAAGTTGTCAAAGTTTACGGGGAATGAGTCAAAGGATCCAGTACGACACTGCAAGACGTGCGAGACAATTTGGATAGCGAGTGGAGAAGATGACCAGGATAACTGGCTGAAAGCGTTTCCGGCGACACTTAGAGACAGTGCCATTCACTGGTACTCGGAGTTAGACCAAACAGAAAGCTTCATGGAGGGTGTTGAAGAAGGCCTTTCAGGACAAATTCAAACTCTTGAGGGATGACAGTGAGATTGTAGCAAAAATCTATAGTACGAAGCCGGGAAAACATGAGAATGTGCGCACATACAATCGGCGACTGAAAGACTTCTTGGGAAAATTGGAGGTTCAACCGGCCGATGGGCTAAAGAAGCGATGGTTCATTGAAGGCTTGCTTCCATCGCTGAGGAAGAAGATGAAAGTCGTGCCTCCGTCGTCGTACCCTGAAGCATACAATCGGGTGATGGATATAGAAGGTGAAAACAAAACATACTCCCGAGGGAAAAACAAGACGGACGACGAGGAGAGTGCGGACGACAACGACGGTGAATCCAAGACCGTACAAGCACTCAGGAAAGATATGATGTGAATGATGAAAGAATTGAAGGCCAACAAAGAGAGTATGACGGAAGCACGAGAACTATGGTGTACAGACTGCAATGAGGAAGGTCACACGCGAACTGTCCGAAGAAGTTATTCTGCGATATCTGCCAAGTGATGGGACATTCCGTCAAGGAATGCCCATACAATTGAAAAGCCAAAAGTGCACAAGTACTCTTCGCTCAAGGAGAACCGTTGACACTGCCGAACACACCACCGAAGCCCCAGTACAATAGCAATGCATCCCCTGGAGGTTACTAGAGCAACAGGAGTCCGAGGAACAGAATACAGTACGACGGTAAAGGACGACCCATGATCCAATGCCGAAAGTGCAACAAATGGGGTCACTTTGCCAAGGATTGCCAAAACGGCCAAGGTTCGAGAGGAAGATTGTGCAAGTGGTGTGGACTAGGCGGCCATGAAGATAGTGAATGCCCCAAGCAGAAGGGTATCCATATGCTGGAAGTAGAAGAACAAGAGGTACTGACGATCACCAGAGCGCAAGCAAAGAAGGCAACCTACCCAGATCCACATACAGAAAAACAAAGGATGAAGGAAGCAAAAGCTGAAGTCGAACTGCCAATGGCGAAGGAGAACAAAATATCTCTAGAGAAACCAGAGACGTCTCGGCGGTCGGAGGTGGAAACCAACATCGTATGGCAGGTACTGCAAACCACCATACTGATCAAAGTAACTAACCTTCTCCAGACACTGTCGCAGTTCGAACTGGCAATGACAAATGTCCTCTGGGATGTCAAGCAATCGCGAGTGGAGGACCGAAGGCAAGAATTAGTACTAGATTCACCATTGATCCCGTACTACTCATGGGGAACGTCGGGAAGATGTTAGTAGTTGTGCAGATGGAGATCAAAGGGAATATCTTGACAAATACTATTGTCGACGGAGGATCAGGAGTCAACGTATTGTCCGAAGACACATGGAAGAGCTTGTGGAAGCCTACACTCTGGCCACCGACATTCCAACTCTTTGGTGCCGATCAACATGGTATCAAGCCGTTGGGGACGCTAATGGCGCAGAAGGTGATGATCGGGACACAACAGTTTGTGCTAAATTTTGTCGTCATCCCATTACAGAGGAAAGCGTATGATGCACTACTTGGGAGAGGATGGTTGATAGCTTCCAAGGCAAATCATAATTGGAAGAGAAACACACTCTCGATCGAGAACAACGGGAAAAAGTACATCATCGACTTGAAGAACCAGGCCATGAGCGAAGAATTGGCTTCCTCCGGATCAAAATCGGACGAAGGGGAATCAGATGTTGACGAAGGAAGGAAGACAATGGAACCGAATGCCGAGGGCGTACTCGAACTTGAGAGTTATTCGGAGGATGAGACAAGCTCACTGAATGGCTTATTTCATTGGCAGATGGAAGACCATGAAGTGTTCCACCGAGAGTGTAACATGCTACAGATCGGGGAAATCAAGGAAGAAGAGAAACAAGGCATGTCTAGCCAGACACTTTTGGCCAAGTACGGAGAGCACAAAGGAAGAGTATCAGAACTGAACAATACACCAACCCACAAATCCGAACAGGTACGAGATACAAAAAATTGTGTTAGAGCCAAAAAATGGATGAAATAAAGTAGAGGAATTAGAAAATGTAAAAAATGAAGAGAGAAAAAAGAGACAGAGGAGAGAGAAAAGAGACAAAGAAAAAAAGAGACGGAGAAGCATGTACGAGGAAGAGACCACAGCGTACAACCTGGCAAAGGGAATGAAAGTTACACTGTACGGATTAACAAGACAGGAAGATACGCCGTATGACCTGGCAAGAAGATAGCAAAGCAAGGCATACGACTTGAGGAAGGAGCAGGAAGGCCCATACGACCGAACAAGGTACAGATTGAGAGAGGGGATCACGCCGTATGATCAAGCAACATTCAGGAGTTCGTACGGCCTGGCACAAGGAAGGAAACCGTATGACCTAGCACAAGGAAAGGAACCGTACGACCTGGCTCAAGGAAGGAAAACGTACAACCTAGCAATAAGGCAGAAAACAGAATCTCCATTGTAAGAGGCTCCATTGTACGGTCAGGCAAAAGCAGAAGAAGCTGCATCGTACGGATTGGTAGCAACACAAAATATTGCATCGTACGGCATGGCAAGAGACAATCAGTACGACATGGCAGGAGAATTTGTACAACCTAGCAGGAGGCACTTCGTACGACATGGAAGGAGGCAGTTCGCACGACATGGCAGGAGGCAATTCGTACGACCTGGCAGGAGACAGTTCGTACGACCTGACAAAAGACAGTCCGTACGACCTGACAAAAGACAGTCCGTACGACCTGTCAGGAGACAGTCTGCACGACCTGGGAAGAGGCAATTCGTACAACATGGCAGGAGACAGTTCATACGACCAGGCAGAAGAGTGGAGTTCGTACAACCTGACAGGATAAAGCACTCCGTACGACCAGGCAAGGAGGAAGTTGTACGCTTTGAGGAGGTCGTACGCCCAGGCAAGGAGGAAGTTGTACGCTTGCATCAGAGGAAGGCCGTACAGGTGGATCATAAGAAGGTCGTACGGTTGAAACAAAATAAGGTCGTACGCTTTAAACAACAAGATGTCGTACGCATAAGGAAGTCTAAGAAAAACAATGCAAAATCTGTATTTTCTAGCTTCATCAGCACTATTCGGAACTTGAGGAAGAGTCATGAAAATGAGGTGTGCCCCTCGACCTCGCTGGGGGCGCTGCCCCTCGATCCTGCTAGGGGTGGTGTCTCCCAGACCCCCACGAGGGGCGTTGCCCTTCGACCCTGCTAGGGGCGCTACCCCCAGACCCCCGCAAGGGGCGCTGCCCATTGACCCAACACCCCAAACCCCCATCAGATTTATTGGAATTGCCAAATTACAGTGCCACCAACCATCATAGTACATGAGCAATTGGTTGTCGAGCAAATGAGAGTTGCAGCTCTCGAGGAGAAATTGGCAGAGAGAGATGGAGTATTGGGTGAGAGTGACAATCAATTGGCAAAGAAGGATCAATTGGCATTCTTGGTTTTCAGTCGTCTGGAAGACGACTACTTTGTGGGGGGAATGATGTAGTCGGTCATGAGTCAATGTAGTCGGCCGATAGTGTACTTCATCGGTTGTGAGCCATAAGTAAATAAGACATTAGTTAATATTAATAATCCATGTACTTATGTTATGTATGGGTCATGTTAGTTGTCTCGGGAATAGTTCTTGATGAAGTAATTAGTTATAATGAAGGGACCCGACGGTTGGTACCTTAACCACCGCCTGCGTACTATATGTACTTGAGTCATGTAGTCGGGAAGGGGGATGGTACTACTATGTTATGCTATGTTTTGTCTGGAGACATTATGATGTAATTGCCAAATACTGAATAAAGAAGTATATCTACATTCTGTGCGATTGCCATGTGATTATTATATGCTGTCAATGTTACTTTATATCTCCGTTTACTCTGTACGTCATTGTACCCATAGTGAGTAAACAGAGACTCCTCGTCTCGGCTTGAGAACTTGCTAGGTAGGAAGAGAAGGAAGCCTTCTTATCAGTTAAACTTTGCAGAACTTGATAACGTCTACCAAGACACAACAAAGAAGAGACTTAAGAAGCAAGTTCATATGGAGAAGAGTCCTGAAGGCGAGATTATCCTTGAGTTTGCCACACCTCCGGAGGACAAGAATGTTGATGAGGTTGAAATTGATGACTTCAAAGTTGTCAAGGCCAATCTCGGAAGAAGCACACAATGTACTGATGTGAATCTCTTCGAGGTTGCAGCTGATAATCTGAAGGAACGAGTGCTCAAGAATGGAGAAGATAAGGCAGCCCTCAAGGCTGAGGTTCGGCAACTGAGGCAGTATATTTCCAATCTCCTTCATGGTACTTCAGGGGCCACCTTGTTGCTTCCACAGATTCTAGAGTCACCTGCAGATCAACATCAGTTGAGTCAGTTAGTCATCTACGAAAAACATATGAGAGATTGGATAGAAGATTTTGTCACTAGGGGTAGATTTATATTTGCAGAGATGTACCAATTGAGGTATAATGCCCATGATCTTCACTCAGGGATTCAGGAGTTTGAGCAGAATATAGCGGAAAGAAAACCAAGAGACAAGATCGTCATTTCTGACTTGAGGACGGCTCATGATTCAGTCATCACAGAGGAACACAAGAAGAAGCTTTTTGCTTGGAGAGAACAACACCTCTTCAAATTAAAAAACTACGAAGGAATATCTGTCGAATTGGCTAGATATAGACAAAAGGTTGCTAATATTCTCAAATTTGTAAGCATCTTTGTTTCGCAGATCCCTTGTCAATATCGACATGAAGATGGCATTTACTTTGATCTCGGTGAAGTGCAGACAGAGTTTTAGAACCTTGTCCATGGCAGTTTTAATGGTGATCCTGTTGCTTGCAAGATTAATCATGTTGCTGCAATGTCAGCAAAATTTGATGAAGCAACTGAAAAGAGGAAAGAATTTCTAAGTTTTATCGCAAATAGTGAAGAGATGCTAGAAAAACAGTATGTTGTTCTAAATAGTATCAGTGTTCCTGATGAAGAGGCAGTTAATAGCTTTTTGGAGGATATGATTTCCCAAGTTACCAATGAGTGAACTACCAATTGAAGCATGCAAAGATTTCCAGGAATAGAACTCAAGTAAAGGCACCAGTTAACTTGATGCCTTTTCCAAGTTAAACTGGTTGTTCTCATTCATGCTTATCTATTCTTTGCAAATATCAAATGTATAGTTGGAGTTTTTCTTCTTGTTAAATCAGTTAACTGATATTTGTAATCCAGTTAACTGTTAGTTATATTTTGTTTAGTCTTAGAAATAAAGTTTGCATGTTGGCATGACTAGTTGTTAAAAACAATGAGATTTTAGAGTTCCCTACTCCTTGTTTGTGTATAAATAAAGGCAACCTTGCCCATTTATTTTTAACCATTGTTGTGATAACAAATTGTTGAGACTATTTTGCCTACAACTTTGTTATTCAACGTCTGTTCACTTTTGTTTCAAGTGTAATCTGGTTTGCTCACATATCGTATGCCTATTGTTGGTGTTTCAATTCGCACCTCCGGAATGCAGATTAGGAATGAACAGCTATGCACAGATAAACTGCTCTTGAAATTAGGAGGGGAAGCTCCCTCTTCACTTATGATGCTTAAAGAAAGTAAACTAAACTATTTGCCAATCTTTTTGTTCTCAGCTAAGAGCACAAGGTTATAAAACTCTAGCGTCGTAGCTGAGGTTTTCTCTTTTAGAATTTCAACTACAACTAGGCCTACTCTAATGACGCTTCTAACAACTCAAAGCTTAAGAGTTAAAAGTAAAGAAGGAATGATTCAACACAAATACTTAAACAAACTCTCTTCCAACGCACACCTGAAGACTCATTATACTTTTCGATGCAAGCTGAAATAAAGATTATATAAGCAAAACACATAAAACAAACCCGAGAGAGTAGATCAAATCAAATGAGCCATAAGATTTCCTTTCTCAAATTTCTAAAAACGATTACACTTCTGGGACAGCAGGATTGTAGCAATAATAGGATTACAATTTAGCAATCAAACCAAAATACACTTAACACAAATTAGACATAAACTGAAAAATATCCTGCAGCAAAAGGCAAGCATGCAAGCTTGCTCTTACACTAAGTGAACAGACACTGATTAACAACTTGCAGGCAAAGTAGGCTCAACAATTTGCTATCATAATAATGGTTAAAGAAAAATGGGCAAGGCTAGGGGCCCTTATTTATACACAAGCGAAGAGTAGGGAACCTTGTTTTTACAACCAAGACTTGCCAACTCGCAAGCTTTATTTCTAAAACTAAAACAAGATAACTATCTAACAACCTATTGAAAGCAAAAACAAGGAAAGTTCCAACCATTAAATTTTGATTTTTCCTCTTTCTCAAAGAATAGATAAGAATGAGGAGTAAACCCACAAAAGTGGTATACAATTCGAATGAGGAAGGAAAAACTTGCAAAATATTGACCCCATGCCAAAAAATTTCATTCTTGGGGTTCGAACGAACCAAAAGAAGGTTCGCTTCAACCTAGGTTTGAACCTAGGTTCGAGCGAACCCATTTAATGCAAGTACGGACAATTCCGCCAAAAAAAAATGAAAACCCATTTTTGAAAGGGGGTTCACTCGAACCAGGGTTCGAGCGAACTCTGGTTCCTCGGACCCCCCCCCCGGTTTCAGTAAACCCCCCTTTTCCTTGATTTCCGCTCTCTGTCATAAAAAAATCAAAATTTTTTGCACTTTAGAGTTCAGGTTGAAGATGAAAATAGCGGAGACTTCACAGACCCAACTGGAATCAGGTAGTCCTCGTAACGAGCTATCCAACGACTATAATTTTAAGATGCTTTGGTTTTATTATGTATTTGATTTTTTTAGTTTTATTAAACATAGGTTTTCAACCGAAAATCAAGCTCTATGTTTTGCACATTTGGAAAAATAGTAGATTATCAAAATAAAATTTTGAAAAATATGTTCAGGCTGGGTATTCATGTCCTTGATCCATTAAAAAAAAAACAATTGAATTTCAATACATACAGAAAAAATTTTGTTGTATGCAGTTCGCCTATGTTTGAATTGTAATTGGTTTGACTTCGAAACTTGATTAAGAAAAAAATATTTAATAAAACACAATCAAACCAAATGAACTGGTTAGATATCGTAGTTACAAATTTAAATTCGAAAATATTAGAATTTTATCCTTCATACAAAAAAAATTATGTTGTATACGATGAGCATCAGTCCTTAAAAATGTTGTTTACTGAGAAAAACTAGTTTTCAAAGGAGATGGAAAAAAAGTGCAATCTGATTCCAAAAATTTTGAAAAAAATATATTTAGAATCTATAGACAAAACGTCACAAATCACTAGTTTGCATCATCTTCAAATTCCTCACGGTTTAACCGCTATAGGAGCCCAAAATTGAAGATTTAGTTAAAAAAATTCAATTCAGTGTCCAATTTGCCCAAAAATTGTAAGCTAGTATTGTGGGATCACCCTGAGACAAGAATAGCAAGAAAACTCGAAAAAGGCATCGAGTTAACTACTGCTTTAAGTTCTATTCTTGGAAGTTTTCGCTGCCCCAAAAAAATGACTTTAAACATGCTAGTTTTGGTGGCTCTACAACTGGAGTGATGACCTTTTATAAATATATCCTCTTGCTTCAACATATCTTCTTTGCCCTGTGTGCGATCATCTTCTGCCTTTCCTCTGTTTCTTCTGCAGCTTTTATGCTTCTAACACTTCTCCTAATTTTTCAATGGAAGAATATTGTACGATGAAAATCTTGAATTTTGACTGTGAACACGCTTATGTCCGGAAAAGTTTTGTGCAAACTACTGAAAAACAAGTTGCTAGATTTTCTTGAAAAAAAAGATTCCCAAAAAAAACTGAGGTCTAGGTTTTGTTCAAGAACATGCATGATGTTCAATTTTTGGCCAAAAAAATCTGAAAAACTAAGATATGGGTTTCAAAGATAACTATACTGATTGTCAGTTTTTTGAAAAAATGGATCTTTCCTCAACATGCAAATCTTCGAAAAATAGTTGAAAAACTAGGATTTGGGTTTTGTAAACAATTTCATACTGAATAGACCCAGATTATTAGATTTTGAGAAAACTAAGGTTTTCTCAAAAAGCGTGAAAATAGCAAATTCTTGAAAATATTAAATTTCCCAAACTTGAAGATGATGAAAAACCAAGCGGACCTAGATTGATGGAATTTGAAAAAATGACCCCCTTCTTCTAAACTGTAATGCCTAGGAAAAATAAAGCATGAAAAAGCAAACCTTTGTGCAACCTAATCTCAAAACCATGAAGAACACTGAAAAAGCACCATGTTTTGGCCTCCAAATCTTGATGTAAAGAAAATTGTATGTTTCTTACAAAAAGTGAATAATGAATGCCAAAAGCCTTCTTAAATAGGTTTTGAGGATGAAAACATTTATTCTCTAACTTTAAATCTTTGAAGCCAATCCTGAGCCAGAAACATCGAACGTAGACGTTGTTTTCAATGATGCATGACGAAATTCGGAAATTTTACCAAGGCATTGAACTTGGGCGCCTTTACTTGGCAAACACAGCAATTTTTTTAAAATTTTCAACTTTTTGCTTGATAAAATGCATCCGTTTGATCTTCAATTCCGGACACTAATTGAATCCTATGAACTGGCTAACTGATCCATTGTGAAGCCTGATCAAATCGGAGATGATTGTTCTGGAGGCAGCATTTGCTAAAAACTGCATCTGGTGGCCTGAATTCTTAGGCGCCTTGGCTAGTTGGGGTGCCCAACTCTTCCAGAGTCAAAGTCATTTTTTTTGTGTTTTTCATCTTTCAAATTTAACCTTTTTGTTCTTGATGATCTTCATCTTCATTTGACTTGCAACATCTAGTGTTTGATGAATCTGATGGTCTAGCTGAGACATTCACTGGATAGCCTGAAGAATTCTGAAGAAGATGGCTAGTCTAGCAAACCCTAGAAACCGGATTAGGCTTCTCAAAACCCTAGGCGTCCCTAGCTAGCTAGGACGCCCAAGGATCCCAAAGTTAGATTATTTTTGAAGATTTTCATGATTTTCATTTTGCTCCTCATATGCAACCTTTCTATTTTGAAATATGTCGGCCAATTTTTTTCATTTTGTTACACAGCTAAATTCACCCATTAGCATTAGTGTAAACATAAACCAGCTAAATGTAACCCTCTCCTCTGATCAACCTAGATCCCAATGCGGGCAAGGTTGAGAGCATACATGAAAGGGGATCGTTAGCAAACAAGAACTTGCTAAAAGTAACTGAAAGAAAAGCAATCACTCAACCACTTGCTCAGCAGGAGGACTGGAATTGAGAGTACAGTATTGAAATAAAGTGCAACTCGACCACTTATTCAATAGGAGCATTTTGACGGCTCAGCCAATCAGCAAATGATGAAATACACTAAAATAAAGGTAAATAGGCGGCAAGCCGGCCTCTTCCACTTGTTCAGTGGGAATGCAGTGATTAACTTAAACTATAGACTGAAGGAGTACCAGTCCCTTCCACAATCGTGGGAAATGGCCAAAGCCAAGAACACTGGCAGTACTACTGCTCAGCTTACAATTTGATAGAACTTCATGCCATTCGGATAAGTATAAAGTGCTGTAATGAAATAGGAAGATTCGCCTATACTTATCTTGACCTCACAAACAACAAACCCAACTCTTAAACCCCATTATGCAAATCTGGTTATGTCAGACCTGCACTGAAATTGCAGAATCAGCAACATAGAAAATCATTCATCTAATGATAACTCACTCAATTTTCACCCGAATCCCATGAAACCAAGTGCGAACATGTTTAATGTTAAAGGCGCCCAAGATAGGACCAAGAGACCAACCCAAACACAACACATTTATTTTGCACGCATCCCAATGCTCTCCCAAATGGTACGGCCCTCAAGAAAGGGCAATTTTGCCATAATAAAATAAAGACTCAACAATAAAATCTGCAATTTGGTGGAAGGGGTCGCCTCAACCAACCAAGCATAAACCTCAGACACCCATAAGCAAATAAAAATCACTCAACTACTTATGATTGGAAAACCAGTTCAGCCACAGCTAAAACAGCAACTGTGAAATGGACTGAAAATACAAAACTCAAACTCAGAATGCAAAATAACTCTATAAAAACAAACTCTTAACTAGTTGCTATATCTCAAGCAAGAAGCTAAGCCAGCTAGGAGGTATGCATCCCTCGAAGCAAGTCTAATACCATTCCGGTAGCATAACTTTGCATAAAATTCCAGATGCTGAATGAAGACCCAAAACCTCCTTATAATTTTGCCAAGCCTCTCTAGAACCTTCCAGAAGGTGCGCTCCACTCAAGGGTTGCCCTAGTTCCCTGTTGACCATTGACTCATGAAGTGGCGTACCTTTTCCCAAGGTAAATTCCACGCCCTTTTCAACTTATTACCCTCTTCCTCATGTGGCGTACCTATTCACCAAGTCAGCATTAATAAACAAGGATATAAATCCACTTAAATCTTTGGATGAGGCGCCTACCCATAAAAGTCCCCTTTTTAAAATGACTTAAGTTGTGAAGCTAGACCAAGGGAAAAATAAAACATTATTTTAATTAAACAACTTATCTCTCCAGAACTGCATCCAGGCGCTAAATCTGATACTGCCAACTGAACCAACTGATGAGGCAAGCCAAGAACACTGAAGCCAACAAGACCACTGCCAGAAATAGAATTTACTAAAAATAGTAAATTCCGGAAGTAACTCGGATCATCATGCCAGATATACCATCGCGAAGCTCTCTGAAAACCCAAAAAAGAGCTGCCAACCAAACACCAAGATTCCAGAAGCACACTCCAACAAAAGCTGAAACATCCTCCTAGAAGATAGGGAACCCTCATTCTGCTTCCGAGTAGTCTACGGGTCACCAGGATAGACTAATGGCCAACTGTCGGATCACTGTCGAGAAGGGGACATTACATATTCAATCCATGATTCAGGCTGTTCGATTGATCCAATGACCCGACTGATAGATTCACTGCGAAGCCAAAAGAATTCTGAGAAGGAAATCTTGGATGCACAAACCCTAACTCCAACATCTGACCCCTTGAAATGTTGGGCGCCCTTGGCTAGCTGAGGCACCTTTACTTGCTAGAGTTAGGTTTTATTTTCACTTTTTCAACTCTCTTTGCTCTTCGCGTTCACCATTTCACGCTCACCATTGTTGCATTCACCTGATATCAAAGACTGCAAAATATGCTAAGGCAAAGATAGCTAGGTGCCTTGAATGAATAGGGGCGCCTAGCATCTCCAATGTTAGACAAATTTCCAGATTCCCCTCCTTCATTCTTCATTCCTCGAGCATCTTTTGCCATTTCTTGATCTGTACTGAGTTTGAGACCTTGAATCTGAGACCTGGCAGTTGACAATCCACCATTGATGACCTTGGAGCTCCTATTTTAGCTTCTAAAAAAGTAGACTAGACCCACCAGGGAAATACTGATCTTTTGAGGATTCTGACTGTACCAACCTGATGAGGAAGCATTTTCCACCAATCAAAATCAGTTTGATCTCTGGAAGCAAAAATTCTATTTTTAGAAAGTTTTTTCAGTATCCATTTGAGAAGAAACCCGAAAAAAGGTCTATTTTTAGAAAATTTCCTAAAAAGTAGGGCCAAAAAATTGAGATCTGGGTTTTGTAGACAAGGTCGTTCTGAAGGGACCCAAATTGTCAGATTTTGAAAATTTTGAGTTTTTCATAAACATCCATGACATGCAAATTTCCATTTTCCGACCTTTTTGACAAGTTTTTACAAGACTTTAACCATTTTTACAAAATGCCTTAATGAAGCAAAAAATTTAATTTTGGGTACAACACCTATTTTGCTACTATTTGTTGTCCCAGAAGTGTATTTGCTATTTGAATTTGAGAAAGGAAATCTTATGCCTACTTTGCTCTGATCTACTGTCTCAATCTATTTCAGCACTTTGTCTTATGTTTTGCTTTCGTAATCTTTATTTCAGCTTACATCTAATAAATACAATGAGTCTTTCGGTGTGATCTAGAAGAAGTTTATTTTAAGCTTTTGTGTCAAAACAATCATTCCTTGTTTACTTCTAATTCTCAAGCTCTGAATTTACTTGAGTTATTACAAGCGTTATTAGAATAGGCTTAGTTGTAGTTTGAAGTTACAAAACCATAGAAAACCTCAGCTACAACGCAAAGTGTTTTATAACCTTGTGCTCTCAGCTGAGAAATAAAAAGATTGGCAATAGTTTAGTATTTCTTCTTAAACATAATCAGCGAAGAGGGAGCTTCACCTCTTAATTTGAAGAGCAGTCAAACTGTGCATAGTTGTTCGTTCCTAATCCACATTCTAGAGGTGCGAATTGAAACGCCAACAATATTACTTGCCACTATGATGAGTACATGACATTACCGCCTCAGATTAAGGAATTGTTGACCCTAAATCAGTTCCTAGATCAAAAGAGGCCTAGAGGTGGTGGTGCAGTTAGGACAAAGCACAGGGCACCCCAGGCTACATGTGATTTTCAGCAGCCTATGAGCAAGGTTACCTTGCCACATTTTGATGGCAGTGACAAATGCACTGCGAGATCTTGGGTCCAAAAATTGGACAACTATTTGTCTTTGAGATCAATGCCAGAGGAGGACGCGATTAAGTTCGCTACATTACACCTAGATGGTCTAGCACACGAGTGGTGATGCCACGGGTAGGTGACACTCAAACATCATCTTATTACCACCTACAATGAGTTTACTAACAAACTCATCAAGCGATTTAATCGTAACGATCCAAAGTTATATTTCAAGGAGCTATCTCAGCTCAAATAGGTTGGCACTTTGGAGACTTACATTGGGGAGTTCCAGAGATTGTCGGTAATGGTTCCTAGCATTATAGAGAGGAGGCTGATGATTTTATTCTATGAGGAACTATTAGAGCCTTTGTGTGGATGGCTCAAGGCATTTGACCCACCCACTCTACAGGACGCGATGAAAAAGGAACGAAGCATGGAGCTCGTGCCTCGAAAAAGCAATTTTTTCCTAAAACCTTGACTTCTCCAGAGGATGAGAGCCATCATCAAGTTGCAGATCAGAAAAATAAATCAGCAATTAAGGTTGATGATGAGACCCTTAATGACTTAAGAAATAAGAAAATATGTTACTGGTGAAAAGGGCCATATAGTAGGGATCATAATTGTTCTGTTAAGGGCCAAGGCAAATCAAATGGAGTGGTATTATGCTGATGATTCAGATTCTGAAATTTCAGAACAGCGAGCTGATCCAGGGGATAATGAGATAGGAAGAGCATCTAGAGGATCAGGGAAAGATGATAAGCTATCTCCTATGGCATTATACTCTAGCATCCAAAGACAGGGATCATTTAGAATCAAAGGAGTTGTGAATGGGCAGTGTTGTATCACTTTAATTGATATAGGAGCTATGACACTGGAGCTATGCATAACTTCATCGATGAGGGTTTGGTTGCTAGGCGTGGACTTCATGCAAATAACTTTGAGGGGTTCAGGGTAAGAGTAGCAGATGGTTTCACTCTTGCTTGCACCAGGAGGATCCTTAATCTCACTCTGTTGTTGAATGATTACGAATTTCAAGATGATTTTTATGTTGTCAGCATGGGTGAGATGGACATTATTTTGGGCATGAAGTGGCTTCATGCCATTGGAGAATTTTCCCTCAATTTGCAGAAAATGGAAATGAAGTTTGAGGTGAATGGTAGGAAATATGTATTGAGGGGGATAGCTTAGGGGAGTTTGTGTGCCATCTCCCTCAGTGAGAAGAAGAGTTGAAGGAAAGGGGAAGAGGTTGAATAGGTGGTGCAGGAGCGTGAGCAATTCCAGGAGGAGAACAATTCCATTCATTGCTCCATATGTTCAGAGAAAGGTATTTCAGATCAGCAAGGGAATAATGTACAGTTTGATAACAATCCTTTATTTGAGAGTGATGCTGGTCTGACTTATGACAATTCACTCTTTGAGCTAGATGACTGAAATATCCCCTTATAATTTTTTTCAAATTTTTCACAGACAACTTCACCCGTTAATATTGGATAATCAAAATAAACCAAGTCTGCTATCCCATATTTCATTTCTCTCTCTTTCTGCTTTTCATCTTGATGATGGATCATGGAGTATGATTTGAAACGTTGATGTAAAAATATGCACATAGTTTATCCAAAAATCTTGAAGCTAACTATCATGGACTCTGGAAACAAAATGCTATTAATCAAAATAAACCAGCTGAAAGTAACCCTTCACTTTTTGATCACCCAGATCCCAATGAGGGCAAGGTGAGAGCATACGGTGGAAAGGGGATCGTTAGCTGTAAAAACTGGAATGTTGGAGAGTACAATATGAAGGATGGTTCAGCCCGTCGTACCCCAAATTAAAAAATTTACTACACTTGGGCATTTTGAAGAAATGAGTCAAAGTCTTGTCAAAATCTGTCAAAAAGGTCAAAATTGGGGATTTGCATGTCATGTATGGGGATCAAAAACTTGAAATTTTCGAAATCTGACAATCTGGGTCGGCTCAAAATGACCAAATCAACAAAACCCAAATTTGAGTTTTTCAACCCTAAATTTTAGGAAAATTTCTATTTTTAGTAGTTTTCTAAAAATAGAAACTTTATGAGTTTTACTGGGTTTCTTTTGAAACGGATAATGGCAAAATTTTCTAAAAATAGAAAGTTTGATTTCTAGGGTTGAGACTGGTTTTGATTGGCTCAAAGTACTTCCTCATCAGGCTAGTGCAGTCAGAATCACGAAAAAATCAGTTTTGCCCTAGTGGGTCTGTTATGCTTTTTCATAAGCTTTTCTCTGGAGATCCAAGGTCATCAATGGAGGTAAATCAACTGCCAGGTGTCGGAGTCAAAAATTAAAGCACTGAACAGAAGTTGTAATGATGAACGTGCACGAAGAACAAAGAAAGGAAGTTGTCAAAGTTGAAAAATGTAAAATTTTGGCTAAGTCTAGAGACTCCAGGCGCCCCTACTCAGCATAGGCGCCCAAACCTTCATGCCTTCGGAAAAAAAAATTCTCCAACAACAGAGCAAAGGAAAACACGTCAAACGAAGGAGAAATTTGAAAATCTCAAAAAAAAATCTAAGTTTGCCAGTCATGGGCGCCCTTGGAGAAGATAGGCACCCAGCTTTTCAAGGCATCAACTGATGAAATTAGGGTTTGTGTTCCCAAGCAATGTTGTTCAGATTCTTCTCAGCTCCACAGTGAGCCCGGCACCACAATCATCTGATCTCTCAATCATCTAGAATTCGAGATTGAACCGAGGAGTTTCTATCGAAAGATAGAATGCAAATGATGAGAACATCAGAAAATATTCTATGTCTAGAGAACTTGGGTGCCCCAGGAAGAGAAAGGCGCCTAGGGTTTTGCAGGTTCAGATCCAACAATTAGGGTTTGCAGATAGGCTCAATCTCTTCAGTTTTTTTCTAGCTTCGCAACGGATGTCTTCATCAGCTCATCGAATCACTCAGCCACCGGCAAACTCAGGATGAACAAGGGCCATGACTAGAGGTTTTCAAACTCTAAGGAGAAAACAGATAAAAAATGGTTAAGTCTGGTAAAGATGGGTGCCCCTAGAGGAGATAGGCACCCGACATTTTGAAGGGTCAAAAGTGGCCTCCAAACAACATTCATCAAATTCAATCAAGCTCCTTGACGAATCATTCAGCTCATCTGTGAGATCAATCTAGAGGCCAAAAATTAGGATCAAACACGGGTTGAAAATCGAGAAAAAGTTGAAAGTAGTGGAAAAATGGTTGTCTGAAAGAGATAGGCGCCTCAAGCCAAGAAGGGCGCCCAAACTCTCATATGTCGTAGTCAAAAAATTTGAAATTTTAAAATTTCAAATGAAGAAGAAATGTCCACATTCAATGCATAAGTTCAAGTTAGGGTTTTGAAGAGTTGGGGCAAAAGAAAGTTGTTTCTCTCAAGACAAAACTTATTTAAGCCGCCTTTGTATTTCATTTTTCATATTTTCTTGTAGGTGGCATCCAAGGAGAAGTAGAGCACCAACTTAAAAGTTTCTCTTTTCAAGATTCAAAAGCTCAAACTTGCTGATTTTTCAAAGTTTTTCATGAATTTTCAGACCAGCACACAAAAGAGCCTGCTTTTTCATGCTTTTTCATCCAGCTAATCAATTCTTTGAAGGAGGTCAAAGTTTTCAATTTCTAGTGATCTATCTTAGTTAATGATTCAGAACATTCTTGAAGAAATTTCTCAAGTTGCAGCAGCTGCTTTTTCTTCGCATGTCCTAGAGAACATCAAAATTTTCAAATTTTAATCAATTGCAATCCCTCTAGAACAATCTTCTGGACAAAACCCAGGTCACAGCTTTTTCAGAGAAATTTCAAGATCTAGGGTTTGCTGATTTTTCAATCAAACTTCAAGATTTTTAACATCTTATTAAATGGGTTCATCCAAAATGTTCTTCTGAGCAAAACCCAAGTGCCAGCTTTTTTCATGCTTTTCAAGAGGAAATTAGGGTTTGCTGTGTTTTCAATCTACACTCAAAATTCTAAAAAACGAACGATCTGGGCATGCTTGTAACGAAATTCTGAACAAAACCCATATCTTAGAATAATTTTCAAAAAATTCATTCGTTTGAAGAAGAAAATCAGCAAGCTACAAATAAAAAGTGTGAAAAAACTTTTTTGAATATAGGCAAGTTTACAATCAATCTTCGAGTTTTGCAGTATGGAGTATATTCCCACTGAGTTCAAGACCAAATCAACACTGTATCATGACTTCATCAAAACAACTGAGACCGGCTTACACCACATCAAGCCAATATTCAATCTACGTGCTTTGGAAGACGTAGACAAGGTCACCATCAGGCACCTTGGCCATTCAACACACCTTGCAGCAGCATCCATTCCCTTTTCAGTACAAATCTTAGAATTCATAATTGTTTGCATCAAGCATTACAATCCTGTAGCGAGGGAGATTCAGTCAGTGGATGGAAGAATGATTTGCAGCCTAAAGTCGGATATGATCGAAAAATGCTTCTCAATTCCACCTTGGCCTGGAAATGTTACCATCTCTATCGAGGAGTGTGAAAGGGTTTGGGAAATTTAAGGATGAAATTGCCATAATAATTACCTTCCTCAACCAAATTACTGCCCAAGCGAATGCAACGAAGTTTCAGCCCTGGATGTTTTATGTGATCCCTCATATCATGAAGAAGATGGAGTTCTATGATTGGCCTACATTAATTAGTGACTGTCTTCATCACCAGATAACTGAATACTTCAATAGGCATGAATTCCACATGATCTCCTACCTAGTCTACTTAGTTTCCTTCCAAGGCAAATTCAGAGGGTTGAACAATGAGGGGTCCTTAAATGTACAGCGTGTCTACAAATACTACACTCAACTGGAGTTCACTGCATCATCACATCACTACAAAAGAGTGAATGAATCTTTCTTGATGTACACAGTGTGAGACTTGGATAATGAGCTACACATACACATTTCATCTATTTCCAGGGCAGCAATGTCAGAATGGGTGGATTGGTTTATTCAGTTTGCTACTTTCACCTACTTAAGAGTTTATGGCTATTCCGATGCTCCTCTCATGTTACCAAGGTATCCATCAGATGAAGTTGTGTGCATGGAATTTCTAAGGCAAGTATCAAATGTTCACACCCGCTTGCAGAACAAAAAGAAACCAGCCTTCAACTTCCCTTTTGAATTAGGAATTTACAGGTGCAAGTCATCAGCAGATGCCAAAATAATGGGTAACGAGTTAGCTAAACTTGGTCTCAAGCCTTTCAATGAGAGACGATCTTATGATTCCCCATGGTATCTATGCATCCAGACTTGGTCAGAACTATGCTCATGTGCCTGCACATGAGGATTTTTGGGCCAACTGCAAAGATGAGTTCGAGGTTAGAAGGCGTAGAAATAGCAGACTCACCCTTCATTAGATGAAAGATTGTTTGTCTGAGGATATTGAGGGGTTATCAGATGATGATGGAGACATGCTTCTCCCAGCTTACACTCGGAATCAGATAGAGCAACAACCTCTTCCACAAGTTAATTGGGCCAACAAAGAATGCATCTCAATGGAAGAAAGGACTCACCAAGTGGTTGAATACAGCAAGACTTTCTTGGTCCTCAAGAGGAAGGAATCCATTCCGGTAGCAGAGCTGCCAAGGATATAGTCATCACTTCCCTCTTCTTCCAAAGTTCAGCCAAAGATGAAAGGAAAAAGTCAAGTTCAAGAGGTTGTAAAGGGTAGTAGATCAACGAAGAATGCAAAGAAGAGGCTAGACTTCTCAGGTATAGTTATACAAGAGCAGCCAACAGTTGAAATAGAAGCCCCTCCACATGAGCCCATACCCAAGGAAGCAGAAGATGTGCCCTTGACACATGAGCCTTTGCCATCTAAAAGGTCTTCACCAATTCATATTGATTTGGAAGACGGAGGTAGAAGAAGACATTGCAGTTGTACCTCCCATGGATGTTAGTAGAGATACCCCATCTTGGCTTGAGAGCTCCTTGGTAAGGACAAGACGAAGACCTTCTTATCAGTTGAATTTTGATGATGTCTATCAAGAAGCACCCAAAAAGAAGGCAAACAAACAAATCCACTTTGAGAGAAAACCTGATGGTGAGATGGTCATGGAGATGGCTACACCTCCTGAAGATAGAAACAAGGATGAAGTTGATGTTGATGACTTTGTAATGGTCAAATCCAATCTTGGCAAGAGCACTAGGCATGCTGACATGAGTTTGTTCAAAATGGTATCGGAAAATCCTCAAGAAAGAGTGCTAAAAGATGGAGAAGACAAGGCAGTCCTCAAGGCTGAAAACCGTCAACTCCGTTTATACATTTCAAACCTCATTCATGGCACTTCATGAACAACACAGTTGCTGCCCTAGGTTTTAGAGACACCAATTGATCAGTAGCAGTTGACACAGTTGGTAATTTGTGGGAAGCAGACACAGGAATGGATTGAGGAAATCATCACTAGGGGCATAGAAATTCTAGCACAGATATTTTAGTTGAGATATAATGCCCATGATTTACATCAAGGTATCCAGGGATTCGAGCAGTTGATAGCCGAGGTAAAGCCTATGCATGAAATCATTATTGCAAATTTAGACACAGCATATGGCTTAACCGTTGCAAGAGAATACAAAAGACAAATCCTTGCATGGAAAGAACATCACTTTTTCAAAGTGAAAACTTATGAGAGGATTTCCGAGGAGTTTGTCATATACAAACAAAGGGTTGTTGATGCTCTCGAATTCATAAGGGAGTTTGTCACAGGAATTCCTTGTTGGTATTGTCAGGATGATGGTTCCTATGTTGGGCTTGATGAAGTCCAAGCAAAGTTTCAGAGTGTTGTTCGTAGCAGCGATGGCAATGTCAAAAGAATGAGTCAGCTTTCGATGATGTCAGCAAAGTTTGAGAAAGCGGCTAAAGAGAATGAAGATTTCCTGAGATCTATTGCAGATGGGGAAGAAATCTTAGAAAAGCGAAACTTTGCTATTGATAGTATTGATGCACTTGACTAAGACACAGTTTCCCGTTTTTTGGTGGATGTGCTTGAGATATAAAATCAGCTTTCATCTAGAAGCTTTCTTTCTAGCTTTCTTTCTATTCTTGTCTTAATTCTTATCCATTCTTTTGAGAAGAGAAAGAAAAAAATTGTAATAGTTGGCACTTTCTATTTTTGATGTTTTCTTAGTTGTAGATGCTTATCTTCTCTAGGTTTAGAAATGAAGTTTGCATGTTGGCAAGTATTAGTTGTAAAAGCAAGGATATTTTAGGGTTCCCTACTCCTCTGCTTAGTTATAAATAAGAGCAGTCTTTGCTCATTTTTCTAGAACCGTGCTTGTGATAACAAATTGTTGAGCCTATGTCTTCAAGTTTGTTATTGATTAGTTTCAGTTCACTTTGTGTTAAGAGCAAGTTTGCATGCCTCTTTTAGCTGCAAATCCTTGCTTAGTGCATGTGTCTTATGTCAAGTGTTAATCTGGTTTGATCGCAGGTTGCATGTATTTTGCTAAAACTTGTCGTCCCGGAATTGTAATCTCTTGTGCCCGAAGTTTGAGAAAATAAAGTCTTGTGCTTGCTTTGCTGCCCCGATATAAAGTCTCAGATTTCTGTTTATTGTGTTATGCTTTTATGATCTCCTTTTCAGCTTGCATTGAAATTCAGTAGGTGTATGTTGGAAAAAGTTTATCTAAGTATCTGTGTCAGAGAATCAATCTTGTTCATTTCTAACTCTCTTGCTCTGCTTTTACCTAAGAGGCTATAAATGTCATTAGCGTAAGTTAGTTGTAGTTGATAGTTTTATTAAAAAGAAAACCTCAGCTGCAAAGTTAAGAGTTCCATAACCTTGTGTTCTCGCAGCTGAAACAAAAAGATAGGCAAATTAGCTTTAGTTTACTTTCTTTTAGCAAACTCAGCGAAAGAGGGAGCTTCCCCTCCGAATTTGAAGACCAATTTACTGCACATAGCTCTTTGTTTCAAAACTGCATTCCAAAGGTGCGATTTGAAATGCCAACACGGATCTACAACTTTCTTGATACAGCAAAGTAGCATGCAATAAACAATCTAGAACATGTGCACAAGACTGAATGGACATATCATTCTTTCTTGAGGAATGCAGATCATTCCAATAATCCTCCATCATCACTGTATTCTACCAAAGTATAGGTAGAAACTCTATTACTTACATCTTCCACTACAAAGGGTATAAGGATTTGAAAATTTGGATATAGCACGTTGACATCTTCGCCAACTTATGTTTTGATCAATATCTTAGCCAACTTCTAAATCTTATCTTCATATCCGGTACACCAACTTGGAATGATATCAATCAAAACATTTGTACCTACCTCCACATATCTTTTACTTGCACGGGAACCTTCAACAAAGGTTCATTCTTGCACCGCAAATCTACACATCAACTGATCTGATCCAATTCTTCTTTCATGTTGAAGTCTTCAGCATCTCATCCTTTTCAAGGGGTTAAAGGTTCTGCAAATAAAATTTCCCCCTGACATAATGCTCTATCTCAGTTTGTCTTCCGATCTTGTGCAAAATGCATTAGTGAGGAATCACCCTTCTCATTTTCTTGTGCTTGTTCTCCATTCCAGACCTTTTCATTACCCTTCCTTTACTAGTTAAGGGATTCATTCTTTTTTTTGAACTTGTGGCTTTACAAAACCATTTCTACAACAATTTTCTTTATGTCCCATCTTATTGCATTTGTAGCACACAATGTTGTGCTCTGGAACAAAGTTGGTCCTTTTTATCTTAGATTTGCATTCAACAACTTTATGACTAAAATTGTTGCAAGCGTAGCGATATCCATGAAATGAAATAGTATTGTTTCTTTGAGGCACAAAAGATCTTCCACTCATGTTATCATTCCTTCCTTGTCAAGATCTACAATCAACAACCTTATGTCCAAATGTATTGCAAGAAAAACAGTAACCTTGAAAAGATTGATTGAACCTGGTAGGAGCATGCCGCCTTGCAGGCAGAGAACTTATGAATCCCTTTTGATTCCGGGCATAATTGAATCCACCTTCTTTCTTTCTATCTTGAACTGTTTTGCATCTCTAGATGAATTCTTCTTAGGATCTTCAATGTAGACCTTCTCCTCCTTTGTCTCATACTTTCCATCTGATTTGGAGCTATCAAGACTAGAAATTTCTCCTTTATTAATTTGTTCTTTTGCTCTTTCCAATTCATTTCTCAGAGAGACAACCTCCTCAATTTTTAAGCATTCAGTAGCTTTGCTATTGAACTTATCTTTCAAATTGAAGATTACACCTTCTGCTAACTTTAGTTTGACTTCACCTCCTTTTATCTAAGTTTTTAGTTTATCATTTTTTTCCTTTGATTTTTCAAGCAAGTTCTCATATTTCTAATTTAGTGCCCTTGCTTCATTCAGGTCTTCCAAACGAGACCGGAGTTTTCCTTCAAAGCCTATTTCCCAATCATCTAATTAAAGTCCCAACCTTCAGGTTCCATTGACTCTAGATCCTATTTAGAGAAAAACACATCTTCATCACTCAAGGAGACGAACGCCTTATATTTTTCAATATTAAACTTTTTGTCATTAGCATTAAATGCCATAAAGAGGGTTTCATCAATTGAATCATTCTCCTCATCTTTTGAGGAACCGCTACTTCCCTTGGAATAGAGACCCTTTTTAACCTTATCTCTGTAATTACCATCATTTGATTCTTTATAAGGACATTTAGATGCAAAATGGCCAATCCTTCCACAATTGAAGCACTTGAAAGGTAACTTACCTTTGTAGTTGTCGGTGCCTTTCTTTAACCTTCTTACAAAGTTTGCTTCAACCTCATCAAAGTCATCATTTTGGTAAGCAACTTCATCTTCAATCCTTTTGTTAACTTTCAATGCAACTTCCGTTTTTGGAACATCCTTATCAAACTCTCTCATTCGAGGTAGTAAGAGCACCAAACATCTCATCCACAAAATACTGATCCAAATCCTTGGACTCTTCAATAGCAGACACTTTATGACTATAGGATTTAGGAAGAGATCTCAAAACCTTCTTCACAATCTCACTTTCTTTTACTTCCCCACCAAGACCAATGATGCTAGAAACAACTTCATGTACCCGAAGCATATAACTTGTGTAACACCCTGCCCCTTGTGGCCTTGTTGATCTTATTTGTCATCAATGATTTATGTTCTTTCGTGTTGGGAAATATACATTATTGATTATTGTTCCTATACATCAAGTTGGTTATATTTTTTATTGCTAACTAGCTAACTATTCGTTGTTGTGATTTCGTGTGATAGCCAGATGAGGTCTATTCCCTATCTATGTAAGTATGTAATGATTGAGAGTTTTCGTTATTTGTAATATCGCTATGTATATTAATGCATTTCATCAAATTAGGTGATTAGTATTATGAGTTTGAGTAAGTGAATATAAATGTAATGATTAATATTCAATATTTGGTTGTAGTAATATTCGTTATAGGTAAATTAGATTATGGATAAGTGGTGATATTTTGATCAACTATTACTTGGCTCTAAAAGGAATTCTAAAAGTAGGAAGAGTTAAATTATATGTTAGTTATGTAGATTTAATTCCTTAGTTGATTACCATTAGAAGGTTACTTTTCACATGCTATATGTTTCAAATACTTGTGAGAAATACTAAAACCTCCTTCTGGTTGAGTAAGCAAGTTAAAATTGGCCACTATTGATGAAGGGGGTCACATAGCTATTTCCCTTATATCATTCTTGGAAATTTCTTGTATTGTCAAGGATATGTATTCAACCTTGTTTTGTATGTGTCAAGTGCATGTGGGAGATGTTGTTTGTTAAACTCTCAAGTCACCCCCTTAAATGTCATTGTTTATTTTAGGTTTTATAATGTTTTAATGTGGTTTTTATTGTTTAAAAGGTGCCCTAGGTGGTAGTTCTATGGAGTAGGGGTCTTTTTATTCTATAAAATCACTTAAATGAAGTTTAAAAGCCACTCTAATTTCCCACTTATTAAAAGTGACGAAAATGGGAGTTGGTTGGGTAGTTGGGAAGTTTTGGGGAGTTAGTTGCCCTTTTCCCTTCTATATATTCTTGCTTTTTGAAAGGAGAAGGGGTTCCCTTTTTTGGCTTGGTTTCAATCTCTTGGCCTTGGATTCTCTTCTTTTGCTTTTGCTTTACTCTTGTTCTTTGGATGCTTTCACATTTTGGGAGGAGGAATCTTGGTGAAGAATGGAGGAAGGAAGAGAGGATTTGGGAGGTCTTCTCCAACTTGGGAAGAAATTTTTGTGGTAGAAACTAAACCCTTTGTTGATCATTGTTTTGATGTATGAAAGAATGCTTTGGATGTTTTCTTATGGTTGCAAAAGTTACATGAAAATGGTTGTGAAACCTTTATGTCTTTTATTGTAAATTATGTTTGAGTTTACTCTTGATATGAACACACACCTTGACTAATTTGAACATGAGAACCCTTTTATGTGTTTTGGGTAATGAAATGATAAGGGTGTATGAATGGTGGTAATGTGATTTTTATGTGGTGCATTTTGTTGTGAACCCTTTGTGTAGAGTGATTTGTGGAAGTGCTATGTGACTCCTAGCTCAGGGGTGGATTGAATATCAATCCTATGGTTGGGAGGAGAGCTTTTTGGCCATGTTTTTTTTTTGTTGGCTTCTTCTTTCAGGTGTAAATATCGAGATTTAAAACCAAGGAAAGCTTGTCAAAGTTAGGATTCTAGAATAGGGATATGGGTCTTGTGAATTGGGAAAATGCAATTGGTGTGTATATGATGGTTGGTCCAATATGCAAATGTGTTTGTATTTTCAACTAAATGTGTAATTGAAGGGAGACATTAGGCATGTTTGATCTCTAAATTTAAAGGGGTAATATTGGGGTAAAGGTAGACCTTATACGTGTAATTATAAAAATCCCTTTGTGTAAATCTTTAAGGAAATAAAAGATTGTCTTGGGCATCAAAAATTCCAATATTGTTTGAGAAAATATTAAAGATGGAATTAAATTCTTATTGAGTCTAAAATTAAGCACTCTCTCATAGTAAGGTAAAGAGAAGAATGTATTGAATATTTTTCACAATTCTTATTCCCAAGGAAAATAAAAAATAAAATAAAATAAATATGATCTTTTCTTCTTTATATTGTATTTCCTTTAGAAATATAACTAGTTGGATATATTATTTGCCTTTTCAAATAAATAAAATTATACATGCATAATGTACCAATATATCAACTATAAGTAAACATACATGTATTAATCTAAAAGTAATAAAAATAAATAAAATCATTATTTACCAATGAAATTATAATATTTCCCTTGTATCCAAATTATCACTTTTGATATAATAAAAATGAATATCTAAAACTTGAGATTTTATATTTAAATATACATATGTCTAATTATCTAAAATAAATATTCTAAGAGTTTCATTATAGAAATGAATATACTTATATAAAAAGAATTTATCCTAATCAAAAAAATCTAAGAATTACTTTTCAAAATATATATATGTAATACTTATGAACTCGGATTAAATTTTATCCAAATACCATGAATCTTTTTCAATATTTAATAAGCTTTTAAAGAAAGGGAATTGATTCCCATGATTCGAATAGAGATAAGTCTTTCTTTTCTTTTTTTAAATGTAAACTTCTTTTATAAAATGTAAACTAACTTATACACGTAGTTTTTTTTTTTTGAGAAGCCTCCAAGGGACCGACCATGTAGGGCTCGACCCTCCTTATATAGCACCACGCCTGAGCTTAGTGAGGGCTCAAATAAAATCCAATGAGCATGATATGAGATATAGATTATTATAGTCGACACTGATTTTTAATATAGTTTAAAATCAAACAACATGATTCAATCCGCCAAAATTCTTGTGTAGTAAGGGTTAGAGATATACAAGTAGTTACATTTATATGCTCTTTCAAATTGCTTTAAGGGTCGGTTCCAACCCTCCACTATTAATCTCTCTGCCAAAAACTTCCAATTTGCTTCATTGCTACAATTTAAAAGATAAGTGAACATTTATTATTCTTGGTGATGACTTTGTTTAAAATCTTCAATTTGTATTTCATTCTGAAATGTTCTCAGTCTCCTCTGCAACCTGTAATCCAATCACAAGTATTCCTCAGGATTTATAATCGGGTTGTGTATTCGGCTAGCCTTATCTCATAGAAATTCCTAGTTATATGTCTACCCTCTGAGGAAGAAACATTGCATAGAAATTCACAAGCTTTTCTTCATGTAATTTTGGATGCAAAACTTAACCTTCCCTGTGAGACATTCATTGAAATTTAGGAAGCACTAGACCTGGTGTATTGTTCCTATCAAAATATCAATTGTAATCCAAATTTCTTCCCAAATGGTAGTCGACTAAATTGAGGAGAATAATAAAGGAAATTGGTTGGTTAGACGTTAGTTGGAAAATGAGTTTCCTTTTGGTTAGAAATTAAATTATTGTTCTAATCAATTCTATTTTTGAAATCTAAATCAAACTATGTTTTTAGGAAATTGTAGTAGTGAATCCACATGAACGAACTCTGCAATTAAACACATTTAACTACAAAAACATCAATACTCTATATTCCTGTGGGATTGGTCAATCTTTAATTATTGTTAATGTAGTTTTGAAGTATGAGTATTTGCAATGATAGTTAGTGGTTGGTAATTAATCCTTGCATGGTCATGTCATAGTTGATATATGATAACTGGTGTGTTTAGTCGATTTAGGGTGCATTTGAAAAAAATAACTATGTATGCAATTAAGTTTTTGTATTATCTAAATTCTTCACATTGTGTTGAGGATTTTTCTATTTGATGTTTCAATTTGACTATTCATGAAGGTGTTCTTATCCGTCGGCGAAGTCAATTGTTGTTAATCAAATTACCCTATCCTTGTTCCATGTTGTCAATATACATAATTCTTCAATTAGATGTCATAGAATAATATATGAGATTGGTGATTTAGCATTGCATTACTTAAGGTTGGAGTTCCAGAATGCTTGGGTAAATAATTATGCTTGAATTATCGGTAGTAATCTTGATATTCTATGTTTGTTAAATCTATTTAAATGTGTGTATTGCTTAGTCATAAAATTTGAATTTAGTATTCATTGTGATTACTATTGTCATTCGGTAAGGAGGTATTATAATATGTGCTATTGAATAATTTATCTACTAACGATATTATTGTTGTGATTTTCAATCACACTAATATCATCATTGGTTAAAGGAATTTAGACGAAGCGAATAACAATAATATTATTAGTTAATGGAAAGTGGTAAAGTCTATGTTCGGTGAAATTATTAGCAATTATAGGTACTCTATGAATAATGTTGACAACTCTATTAGAGATTAATTTGGAATTGGAGATGTTAGAAACCATATTTTATCTAACAATAATATTAAGTGTAAAATGGTGATATCATCTTAGTAATATAAGCAAGGGTAGTATTAGATATAAATATTGGGGAGAGGTATTAATATTAAATTGGGAATTTAATGAAGTAGAATTAGGAGGTATAATATTAATGTTGAGTGTTAAAGATAATACTATTATAATATTTACTTATCAAGGAAATAATAGCGCTAATATTAATGGTGAACAAGTTAGTGGACATGAATATAAGATGGTATGATAAGAAATAAAGATAAATATAGTACTAAGTTGAATGTTATTAAAATATCATTAGGGATATGTAATACTAACCTTATCATTAGTACAACAATTTAAGATGGGCATGATGCTGATATATATATATGTTATTAAATCCCATGTGTCGTAGATGTTTAATATTCACCTTATCATTATTATGTTCTTTATTCATGCATAGATAATTATTACGTTCTTTGTTTATGCAATCTTGTCAAAACAAAATTTGGTGGTTGTGTATTGTATAGTTGTTTAAATATTGGGGCATGACAACTTCCAATGTCTTCATCTTATGTCATCCTCAGAGTCTCAAATCTAGTTTTGAAGATCTACATCTTGGCTTGCTTTCCTTTTGTATCTCCTTCCTAGATGCTGCTAAGCTTTCCCCAAACATCCTTAGCAGAAATGCAATTCATCACCTTCAAGAGCTCTGAATCAGCCACCCACACAGGAGAGCATTCTTAGCTTTGGCATTGCACTCATATAATCTGATTTCAGCTGGATCTATTGGAGGAGTAGCAAGAGGAACATAACCATCTTTGACTAATTGTCACACACTAAACCCTAGAAAGTTTAGGTGGCCTTCCATTCTCAGTTTCTAGAAAGCATAATTAGTTCCATCAAACCTAGGACGCTTGAATGAACCATCATGTTCCATCCCGAATCTTTTCCTCAAGTTGTTAAGCTTCTTCAAAGGAACTTGGCTCTGATACCAATTGTTGAACACACCCAGAGACTGCAACGAGGGGGGGGGTGGTGTTGGGGGCGGTGGATGAATCAATCTACTAAAAAACTTAAACCCTTCTGAAACTTGAATTCCTTGGCACAATTCAAACTTCAAACTCTTACGCAGACTAGTAGAATGATATAGCAGTTCAAAACCCTTAACACCTTCAGCAATCAGAGATATAGCAATTCTAATTCTAACCAAATCAACAACAATGATAAAAGAGACAATAACACATATTCACAAAATGACACTAGATTTACGTGGAAAACCCAATGAGGGAAAAACCATGGTGAGAGTTAACTCACAATATAAAGGCTCACTACCAAAAAAGGACTTACAAACTAAGGCGCACTACCTTAGATTAAGATACAAAGGATTTGCTGAACTAAAGCTAACACAACTTCAGCGGCAAGATACAAGGACCCGATGAGATTCACTATCTCATAGCAGGATAAAAAAATTTATAGAAGAATTACAATATTTGTCAACAATTCACTCTGATACCTGAGGCATTAAGACGCATATGATCTTTCCTCTTCACACTGTAGCACTAATTTTGTTGGATATTCAATACATTCCACATTCGCACTTCTTCGCACTTATTCACTTCTCCATTACATCTTGCATCCGAAATGTTCTTATATTTATATCCACCGCAAGAGCTCAAAACATCATTGAACTTGAAATGAAGTGGTTGAAACTAATCCGCTCTGGAAATGTAAAGCCAACTCTTCCACTTTTCCGTGGTGAGCGAATACAACAAGAAAGAGAAACTCTCCCACTTCTTAACCGTGAGTGAATACAATACACAAAAGGAACTCTCCAACTTCTCAACGGTGAGTGAATACAATACGCAAAAGGAACTTGAAATGTGCCAACCAATTTTTTCTTTGAATTAACACAACACAAACCAGCACTACGCAAATTGATTAGCGTTAGCTCCAAAGGATAATCAAATGAAATGCAACTCAACGCCAAGCATGTGCACACAAGACCCAATGTGGGTGAGGTGCTAACATATTGCGGAGGAAACTGAATTATGACTCAAAGTAAACACAACTAAAATCAAAAAGAGGCGGTGAACCAGTTGTAATGTCCCCATTTTTAGCACTACACTTTCCAGTGACTGTTAGTCTATTCCCAAATGCTCGTACGCTAGTCAGAGGCAGAATTAGGGTTTTCAGCTACTTGGAGGTCTCTTTTGAGGATTCAGGGGTTCGCATGTTGAAGTTTTGCAGATTGGTCGTGGGATTCTTTCTGGGTTTTCAAAGAGCTTCGCAGTGGTATGACATGCAACTGAATCAGAGAACTTTACCGGACTTACTATTTTTAGTAAGTTACGACGGCTGCACGTTGGAGTTTTACAGTTCGGATTCTGGATTCCTTCTGGGTTTTCAGAGAGCTTCGCGACAACGTGACATGCAACTGAATCAGAGAACTTTTCTGGACTTACTATTTTTAGTAAGTACGACGATTGCTCGGATTGTGGTTAAAATGAGTTTGGAACAACTTACTATTTTTAGCAGTATGCTATTTTTAGTAAGTTCTATTTTTAGCAGGGTTTTTGCAGTTCAATTCAGTGGCTATATCTGGCATGTCAATTTGAGCAGTTTGGACTCCAACACCTTTGGTGCTAATTTTGGCAGTGTTTCCACAACTTGGTATTATGACTATTTCGGGCAGGGCAGTATAGTCGGTTGGTCTCTAGCATTTGAGGTGATTATTTCGGCAAGTTTGATATTCGATGAGAATATTATTTTTAAATTTTAAATGAAATATTTAAAAGGCATGTTTGGACACCTTGGAGAAATAAGTGGTCAATTATATTTATGTTTCACTCTAATAAAGTGTTTTACTTTATTATTATTTTGGACGCCATAATATACTTTATTGACATTTTAATAAAGTATAATACTTCTTGGAGGAGGACGACTTGGAGAAATGAAATGCAAATGTCACAAATGGGCATTGTGAATTTGAGTTTGGTTTTGGCGTCCATTTGGAGGGAGATTGGATTTGAATTTGGAGCAGGAAATGTTATAAATAAGAGCATTGGGCTCTTAGTTCATTATCTTATATGTACAGTAATGTTATGCTGTCGGAATGGTTAGTAAGTTGCTTCGAAGAATGCATACCTCCTAGCTTTGGCTTGACTTCTTGCTTGAAAAACAACTAGTAGTTGAGATTTGGCTGTTCTCAATCCGTGAGAACAGATTGAGCACATTGTAGTTGGGTTTCTTGCAGTTTTATTAGTTTTTGGTGATGTTGGTGTGGTGCTTGAAGCACATTTTCGATCATAGCTCCTTGCACAATTTTTTGTTGGTTCAGTGTATTGGCTTATTGTTCAAGTCTACCTAGGGCGCCCCTTCTTGCAAGTTTTCAAATTTTTCAGAGGTGATTTTGATTTTATCTTGTCGGTCGCCCTTTCTTGGAGGGTGTACTTTGCCTGCCATTGCATTGGGAAGCATGCTTAAAATATCAGAGGTTGTTTGTTGCTATTTTTTGGTTTGTACTTGGTTGCCCTTCTCTTATGCTTCCTTTGCACTTGATTTCACATCAATCGGAGGTGTTTTGACGAAGTTATGAGCATTTTGGTGATTCTAGGGTTTGCTGGTATGAATTTCTGATTGCTGCAACTTTTATATCAGACCTGATAATTCAGTCCCTTTTACTATATTTCATATGCTGGATAGCTTGTACTTGTTTGGAGTTCATTCCCTAACATTCTGGAGTTCATTGATTATCTATATCTCATTGTATTTGCAGATTGTTCATCGCATTGTAATATTGAATCAGTAGTACTGATCAGCTCTTTACTTTCTGCACTTTATATTTTGTATCCCCACTTTTGTGGAAGAGACTGGTCATGCTCAGTCTATATTGTATTGCATTTGCATATTGTTGATCGACTGATCCGTCAACACACTCCCGCTGAATAAGTGGTCGAGTTGCATATTTACTTTCAGCATTGTACTTCTCTTTCCAGTACTCCCGTTGAATAAGTGGTTGAGTTGATTGTTACTTTCAGCAATGTAATTTCTATCTTTCCAGTCCTCTCGCTGAATAAGTGGTTGAGTTGATTGTTACTTTCACCAATGTAATTTCTATCTCCAGTCCTCCCGTTGAATAAGTGGTTGAATTGATTGTTACTTTCAGCAATGTAATTTCTATCTCTAGTCCTCCCGCTAAATAAGTGGTTGAGTTGATTGTATCTTCTTCCTATTACTCTTCCAGCAGTTTCAGTTATGCTAACGATCCCCTTTCAAGTATGCTCTCAAGCTTGCCCGCATTGGGATCTAAGTTGATCAAAGGAAAGGGTTCCCTTCAGTTGGATTGAGTTTTCATTAACGTTAATGGGTGAATTTAGTTGTGAAAAAGTGAAAAAAATTGCTCAATATATTTCACCAGTCACAAGAGGTTTACACGCTACCACTTAATCAGTGGGGGGAAAAAGCATTACAATTCAAAACTAATTCATCCACTACGGCAAGCATCCACTCAACAGTGGGTGAGAAAGAGAGATACAAATGTTTATTCTCCACACTAGCGGTAAACCATCCAGGGGTTACAATGTTTGCATTAAAATTACAAAGTAATTTAAAAATATAAATGACTAGAATAGTACTACTATTCTTAGCCTTACAATGAGAAATATCTGCTCCAAAATCACTGCAAAGATTATGATGTATCTCTGATTACAAATGTAAGTTGAAGACCAAGAAATATAGCATGAAAAGAGAAATAACCAGGTCTGATATAAAAACCAGCAAACTGAAATAATCAGACCAGCAACTAAACCTTCACTAAATTGTTCAAAACTTCTTCCAAAATGCTTCTTTCTCCCTCAAATTGAATGGACATGAACTAGAAGCATAAACACCTAAGAAACTGAGCACAACTTAGAAAGAGTACAGTCTGATATGAAATTCCAATGAATCAAAGTACAAACCAGCAAACAATAACACTACCAAAATGCTCAAATTTCTTACCACACTCCACGAAATCCAATGAAACTAAAATCACAACAATTCCAATGCTAGGTGACCAAGTAGCAATCATTTACCAAGCATAAACATCACCAAAAAGGCCCAGCTCGAATCCCAAGGCAGCAAGGACAAGGTATGCCCCTAGAAGGAAGTCGACCTTGCTTTAAAATTCAACCCTTCAATAATTAAATCTGCAATTGCACAATTAGGGGCGCCAAGAGCAAAGACATTGAATAATCAAACACCCATAATGAAATTAAATTCTCTCTATGAGCTGCAATTAAAAAGCATCTTCAGCAATACAAAACCAGCAAGCTCAACTCTAGAAACTTTCACCAAAAACTCCAACAATGAAGCTCAATATGCACTTCTAAATGAAGCACACTCTCAGTTGACCATCTAGGGAACCATAGTTTCAGGCCCGAAAAATGGTGTAAAAATACTAAGCTCCCCCTTAGCCGGGTTTTGAAATCAATTCAGCAGCATAACTTTACAATATTTTCCAAAGATGAGAAACAATGAGCAAGGCCTCAATAAATAAGCTTCAATTGGTAAATGAAGCAATTTGTAATTCTCCACAAGAAAGTGTTCATTTCCTCCAAGGGACGCCACCTCAAAGCATTTTAAAATATTTGAAACTCTTAATATTCTTCCCAAGTCGTCCCACTTTGAAGAAATATTTAAACATTAATGAAATATTAAAATTCATTAATGAGGCGTCCATCTCATGGCCCCATTTTTAAAACAGCTTGAAGTTATCAAGCCTAGGCGTGGGGTACAACTTCAAAACATAAAATTGACTAAGTATGGAACTTAGTCCAAGGAGGTAACCAAGAGCAATGCTCAAACTGCAACTGATTACTGCTAAAAATAGCAAATTGACATTAGCCGAGCTGAACCAAGCCGATAAAGATGCCACTGCCACAAATGGACTTACTAAAAATAGCAAATTCAAAAAATGGTAAGTTCACTTCAAACTCAACAAAAAGCCAAACTGATCAACTACACTGAACTGCAGATGATTGAGTTGCTGCTAGAATGATATTGCTAAAAATAGACTTACCAAAATTAGCAAACTGCTATAAATAGTAAGTTTGCAAAACTTTCTCTTAACACCAACTGGGCAGTTTCATGACTTACTATAAATAGTAAGTGTTTCCAAATATCTTTTGAGCACAAACTAGGCAGCCAATGTGACTTACTATAAATAGTAAGTGCCCGGAAAGGATGTCAAATTCAGATGCATGTCACACCACCTCAAAGCTCTCTGAAAACCCAAAAAAAACCCAGAAACCTTTTCTGCATGCAAGGTATCAGTCAAAATTGCATGTCATTATCTTAATATGCATGTTACCCCATCTTGAAGCTCTCAAAAAACCCAAAAAACTCCACCAGACATGCATCAAAAAAGCACACATGCAAGCCTTCAAAATTGCATCTAAAAGTGGAAACCCTAATTTCCCATTTTGCTTAGCCTACGAGTTTCCGGAAATAGGCTAAAACCTCAAGAAGAGCGTAGGGTTAAATTGGGGACATTACAAAACTCTTCCGCTTTTCAACGGTGAGTGAGAACCAATGAGCCACTTATTCAATGGGGTAACACAAAATATTATGAGAAAATCACTGATGGTACTACCACTCAATGTTACAATGTTAGCTCAAGGAAATCATCTATAGATTAAAACGTGCTATTGCTAATGCAAAATAACTGTTGTAACAATGATAAAAATCAACCCCAACATCAAAACAATCATCTAAACAACAACCAATTCAGTATACATAGAGATAAGAGTGTTGGTATGAACAAGGCTGATCTGATTGGATGGTTCCAGGTCTGTTACTCCTCTGCTGTAGGTCAAAAAGCCACCCGAAATCATTCAAAATGTCATTCTATGCAACCAAGGACACCCCAACTTGATACCCAACAACTGAAGACATACTCCACTCTAAAAACAGCCCTCAAAATGCTTAGAAACAGCAATATAAAGGTCTGATATTCATCTCAGATTTACCCAGTCACATATAGCATACTGGATAACAGGGGCGGGTAGCGTAAAGGCTTCCAAACTCCATTCAAACATCCTTTTTTCACTGCAAACAGGCCTGAAACACCAAACTCAGATCAGGGCACCACCAAAAATGAGGTTAAAGCTCCCACAAAATAGGCGTTTACCCTCTAAACTCACACGCCACCCTCCTGGAACATGTACGGCTAACAAGAGGCTATGGTGTAGCCTCCAATGATGTCGATCTGCTCAAAATGAGTTTAAAAGAACAACAAGGATAAATAATTTTGCACCAACAGATCAATATGGCAAATCAAACCCTTCACTTGCCAAGAGGTGTACAGCCAAGACTAGGAAAAAGTGGTACGGCTAGCAGGAAACCTCCTCAGTGGCACAGGAAGGAAAATTCTCATTTTCTCCTTCAAAACTGTAATAATACTCACCAAAAACAAACTTAAAACACATCAAAGTATTCCATTGTTGGAAAGCCAAAAAACTAGAATCTTCAATCAGCTCCAATGGTGACTCCTAGCTAGAATCACACCTGTCTAGCTAGGGAATATCTTGCAATTCCGAAACTAGAAATCCATGAGGGGTTTTGTTCTCAAAGATTGTAGAGAACCAAAGCCATTTCAGCAGCATAACATTATCATTCTTCAGCATATGCAACAATGAGCCCCAATGCCTCCTTATATAGATTTTGGGGGGGAAAACTCTAATTTAAAACAATTAATTAATTCACCTTTTCCATCAAATTCTCTCTTAAAATAAAATAGAACATTTTTTTAAGTGCAAAACCCCCTTATTTCACCTAGGCATCCAAATGGGGAATTAAAATACCTTTCCGAAAAGATATTACACTTAAGTTATCAAAAATAATGATAAAACATTATAACTTAAGTGAATTAATTATTCCACTCCAAGTTGCAAAAAATCCCGAAACACATCGGAATCCAAATTTGAACACGCAATAGGTGAAAATAGAAGTCAATTTGGTGACTTACTATAAATTGACGTGCTATCCAAGAAGTTTGGATTCCGATGTGTTTCGGGATATAGTAAGTCACCAAATTGACTTCTATTTTTCACCTATTGAACACGCAATAGGTGAAAAATAGAAGTCAATTTGGTGACTTACTATAAATTGACGTGCTCTCCAAGAAGTCGAAAAACAGTTCAAAGAGTGTCATTCAGATCAATGTTGCCCACAAGGCTCATTGCCAATAATAGAAACCTTGTAACTCTGAAATTGCATCCTCCAAGATCTTTGGAGTCCCCTTACCTTACCAATTAGCCCACAAGAACTTAGGAAATAGGCTAATATCTTCGAACTAATTAGACCTGAGAAGGGGACATTACAAAACTTTTGCCCCCATTGCAAAGATCAAGCCTATCATAATGGTTTTAACAATAACAATGTACTACAACATACATGTTTATCAAATGGATATCAAGAATGTCATTCTCAATGTACATGTCAAAGGAGAGGTCTATATGACTCAACCTAAGGGAGACATTGCACCTAGGTAGCAACAAAAAGTATGCAAACTAGTGAAATTCCTCTACAATCTAAAACAAGCTCCTAGAGCCTAGAACACTAAGATCAATAAACATCTCCTCCAACATGGATTCACCAAGAAACCTATGATACGGATCTCAACCTCAAACAGCAAGGGAGGGGATTGTGACTTTGATTGTGTATGTCAACGATTGGTCCTCACTACAAGTTCTCTCTAGATAATTGCCACAACAAAGAATGATCTCAAACAACCGTTTGACATTTTAGGCTCCCACATTAATATCTTGGACTTGAAAGTATGGCAAAAGAAGAATTAGATTTTGTATCTCAGATGAAATATGTTGCTTGAGACATTCAGGATGGAAGATTGCAATCCCATGTTGACACCCATGGAGATTGGATTGTAACTTTCTAGACATGATCCATCACCTCAGGTGAATGCTACTATTTACTGTCAATTGATTGAGAGTCTCATTTAAATGCTATCAACTACCTTTCAAGGTGCATTTAGGAAGCTAAGGTTTCACATTAGCAAGCAGCAATGTGAGTTTTGAGGTACATTTGTTACAATTGAGTATGGCCTAGAATACAAACTTGATAAACATTTTTATTTGCAAGCATTCATGGATGCAGACTATGCAGGATTTTTGGACAACAACAAATCTACTTCAAGCTTTTCTTTTCTTTTTGGGATCAAGGCCAATATCATAGAGGAATAAAAAGCAAACAACTCTTTCTCACTCTTCCACAAAAGAAAAACATCTCACCATAAGTGGAGCTCTCTATGAAGCCATATGGTTATGTCACATTTCAATGAGAATGAATTTAACTAAGCCACATCCTACAATTTCGTTTTGCAACATTTAGGAAGCACTAAAGCCTGTTCATAATCCGATTTTTTATGAGCACACTAAACACATTAAGGCTTAGTGCCACTACATTCGCAAGCATGTGCACCAGCAAAATATTCAGCTCCAATATTGTGTGTCTCAAGAGCAACAAGCTAACATCTTTACCAAATCTCTTGCAGCCATGAAGTTGCAGTTTTTCCGAAACTTCATTTGTACTAATAAGAAAATTATTTAGTAAGGGTGGATTGTTAGAATAAATAAATATTAGATCATTGTATATATATATGTCAATAATTATTATTATTATTAACCTGTGGTGGTTGGCTGGGTAGTTGGTCAATTTTCTCTTCTATACCAACTTTTCTCAATGTATTTATTGCATGCTTGTTTCAATAATAAGATTGTTCATTACTTTTCCATTTCATTACTATCATAGCCATCGTTTGACTACCTTATGGCAGAGTTTTATCATTGTGCTGCCCTCCCAAAAGCATGCCACTTTTGGTTTTAACCTGGCATTGAAGCTGAGTGCTAATGACTTAATTGTAGTTGCCTTTTTCCTGGCTGTTTGAGGCAGAGATTTTCTGGGTTACAGACAGGTGAAAGTGTTCCCTATTTGACCTGATTTATGACTTATTCCTAGGTAGAGATCCATAAGGTTATTGCCAAGTTTTTAGACAGTACTTTTGTTGGTTGCAGCCATGAAAAAGTTCATGCCTGTTCTTGTTTGAAACCCCTGAGAGCTGGGCATGCTTCACTTGAGTTATTCCTCTTGTTCCCCTTAGGCACTTTTCACTTGACATCTTGCCATGTTTCTTAAGTGCTGCTTGGTTTCAGCCACTAAAAGGTGTGCCTTGCCTGATCTCATGCCACTGAAAGAAATCATTAAGCAGTTTGCCACTTCCTAGGCACTTTTTTGAGGTTTAAAACCATCCAAAAGGTGTGCCTCATTCTGATTTTATTTCCCTTTCAAATTTGAACACAGATCTCACAAATCTTAGCCATTTCTTGTTGTTTTAGGCAGAATTTTTGTTGTACTAAACCAACCACAAAGTCTGCCAAGGAGAAGATTTACACGACTTATACCAAAAAGTAGAGAACTGGGCACTGAATGCAATTGGCTTTGCCATCAAAATTGTGTGCTGGCAGAGAAAACACATGGCAAAGCCACGTTAGGCACAAACTTAGGCCTCTTTACCCTATTACTGATGTTGAACTAGAATACACACTGTCTTTGCCAAAAACTTTGGTAGGAGTTTGCCAATCATTTCACTACTTTTCTGCTTTGTAGCCTTCGCCATTTCACGCTCCTTATTTGTACTTAGGCAAAATCTGGACTCATTTTGCCATGTCTACTCAGTTAATCTGCTCTGACCTGCTCCCTTGCTCTATTCCATCATCTTCTTCATTCTATGCTTCTTTAACATTGAACAACTTTATCGTTTACTCCTTATTGTGCTTGTGGTGATCACTTCATCCTGCAACAGTTGTTAGAAACAACGACTAGGATAGGACAAACTGAATGGATTGACAAACAAATGACAACAAATTTGACAAAATGAAGCGTGAAAGTTGAGTTTCATAAGCGTACCAACAAGTGCATGTATTCAAAACAGCCAAACACGGAATTCTTTAGGAAATTTTAAACACTTATATATTTAAGTAATTATCAAAGAATGCAGACTTTTCTTTAAAGAATGTAGAAGGAAAGAAATTAGGCACTGATATTCTCAATATCGAGATGCCAAAACACCCTTCACCTCTGGGAAACTTCCACTTGAGCAAAGAAAACAGGATCAGAATGTCTAGCGTGTTTCAGACAATAGGCATCCATAGCAAAAAGTAGCTGTTGCATCATATGGTTTGTCTAGAGCAAAATAGAATTATAACCAAATGTAAACATCTATAGATTCCACACAACAAAACAAAAAATGTAAGATCCTATCTCTAAGGGATTCAGATCCAATCAGATCAAAAGTTGGAACTCTCAAAGAGCATAAAAAGAAATTCTATGTTTTTTTGCATTTAAGTTCAAAGGTAATTTTCACAAACATACAAGAATAAAGCTCTTTCAGATTATTATACTGCAAGGGCGATAAAATATAAAAGCATTTCATATGATAATTTTCCTATTCATTCATTTTTGCAATGAAATACTGCTTCAACAAATAGATGCAGGCATACTTGTATTGATGAAAATATCTTCTCCAAGTCACGTGCAAAACTTCTAATGTCTACATTATCACTGGTAGCACCCATTTGAACTAGGGAAGCAGCCATTGCTTCAAACTGTCCATTTCCAATAGATGTTAAGAAAGTCTCCATTGCAGTCCATGTCCTTGGAGAGATACAGCCTACAATGCCTATATAAAGACAACAATTTGGGGCAAAATTATCAAGACTGACAAACATTCTAATGGACTGCACCTTCTATAAATGGTAACTTTATTGGCATTTGTACAAGGTAAGAAATTAAACTAGCAAAGAAATCTAAAAAACATTTTTATATTTTATATTTTTGAATCAGTTTTAAGTATAGTTGCAATGCTTATGTGGGATATCAGTGACTGTATGTCAAAGGTGTTTGATTTGTAGCCTTTGGCAATTTTATGAGGTGCAATATGCATGCTAATATAACTTTCTTTGTGGTAATGTCACCACAAAGTACGTAATTGCATTGTTGTATCAATGTACTTTTTTCTATATGGTTTGTATGCCATGCAAGGAATTTTCATCATATAAAAAAAATTCCCAAAAGAAAAATTGGAAAATTAGCTTCCTGATAGACCAAAACTAGGGTAAATAATGAAAAAGATTTAATTTTTAATAACTAAATTTCAGTTTGGCTTAAGTGTCAATCTGGGGGTGTAAACTTGCAAAAGGCATAGTGACTATATGCACAAGGGCTGCAGGTAGTGAAGTGAGTGTGGATGAAAGACAGCTAAAAAAGACATTCACTAATAATGCTACAGGAACTCTGCTGAAAACTATTGTAAAAATTGCTGCAACTGTCTTCTGCAGGAACTGTGCAGGCTGCCAAAACTGAACAAGATGCTACAGAAACTGTGCTGATTGAAAACTGTTATAATTGATCTACCATAAAAATGAATAAATAAATAAACATAAAATACATATTTCTAATCACACTTCACATATTAAGACAAATACAATAATTTTAATTCATGAACCATAATCTACAACACTCAAATAAAATAAAATCATAAAAAAACACACAAAATAAAGAATAGAGATTAACGCCACCACCATTTCATGAGAGTGGGCCCTCCTCTCAATCCATGGGTGGCTGAAGCGCTCCACTCAAAGATCAGATCACAAACTACACATTTTTATTTAAAAAATACAAATCACAATCTTCATTATTACATCTGTGCTATATTCTCCTTATGTTGCTACATCTATGTTGTGTGCTGCAGATTATTCTCTCGCCATCTTTTGCTATTACATTGCTATTTCCAGCATACTAATCTGCCCCTGTTTACTGCTATTACATTGTCTAATATAATGAATAAGGCGTGTAACAAATTTCCAAGTTGTTCACTATTATCACACCCTTCCTCTTATTTCATGGTTTAAAACTCACAAATTACATAGATATGTTATATTTGCTGATAACTAATCAGCCTAAACTAGAGAGGTTGTTTTAGCTTGCATCCATTCTCCATAAATACAGAAGTGCAACATTATTAGTTGCAACAATAATTATTTTTGGCCTGCAGTTATTGCCATGCCAAAACATCAAAGGTTACAACAGAAAAATAATATTCGAGGATTATTTTTGGCTCGTGGCTGTCCTATATGAGTATAAAATAAATCACTATTTGTTGCAACAAAAGAACTACCATCCAACTGAAGCAAATAATTACTTAAAATGATCAATAGATGGAATTAAATTTGCTGCCAAGTGTAATCACCAGCTACAGGAAGTCTGTGTTCTTCTCCAATAGCATGCTGCAAATTATTTTCTAAGGCTAAAATGACAATATTTGTTAGTAAATACAATCTAATGATTAATTTTCATATTTTACAATCTCATCATATGCAGCACAAAGGTGGTAAAATGATATCATATGGTATGAAAATGGAGTATGAAAATGGGTATTAAGGTATGTGAAAGAGGCTAGAATATGGGATGAAATGGAATGTTTATGTAATAACCCCATTCAACTGCTAACAAATCGCACAAAGGCATTACTTGGACGAGAATAAGGCTATCACTAAAAGACAATCGGATTGATCCAAGCAATGGTTAGTTAATTAATGGTTGATTAATTAAGTTGGAAGGGACATGTTGAAACCAAGCACTGGTTAGTTAGTTAGTGGTTGATTATTAAGTTATGTGCAAAAGACATATTTGAGAGGATACAACTCCTCACATCATGCCCATTTGAATGCTATTACAGCAGATTTGTAGATCATCCAAGAGGCATTGATCCTTTGCAAATTCATTACTCTAAACTCAGATCTGAAGTGCCATTAAAGAGCCCACGATCAGCCAAGTAATGGACGCATGAGCAATCAATCATTATTCAGATACAGCACCAAGAAATCGCAGAAGTATAAAGTTCAAATCTGGAACAGCAACCAGATGGAGGTCTAAGCCTCTCACACATTCAATCACATGACTTTAAAGAAATAAATCAGAAATAGCGACTACATCCTCTTGTCAAATTGCCATTCTTGAACTAATAATAAATTTAGACTTCATTATTTCAAATAAAATTTCAGAATTTATATCAAAAAAGTGGCATCATTATTACTGACGTAATTTCCACTTCTACTAATGTATATAAGTGTCCAATAATCAGAACTAGTGTAATCAGCAATTAGAAATGTTCTCTAAGTAAATCGAAGGTGCACAGCAGAGGTTTATACCCTCTCTTAAAAGCGTTGGTCCTTTGGCATATTACGATATCTTAATCTATAAGATTGAAGGCAAAATTTAAGGTAACTATACAAGGGACATTACAATTGGTATCAGAGCTGGTAAACCTTCCAGCCTGTGAAGGTTATGAGTGACAGGGAGAGAAGATATTATAACAGGGAGGTAAGAAGACAGTGGGAATCTGCCCAGGCTCCCGAAGGAAAAACAACCTCTGATATCTTGGGTACCCACCAAGAATCATCATTAAATACCAGCCCTAACAAGCTTGAATCTTGTAGTAGTGAACAAGGAGGCAGTAACATGGGAGATAAAGAAGATATCACCAGCTATATGCATCAATTCACTGCAGAACAAAGAACTACTCAACAACGAATGGCACAATTATTGGACACATTGACTCAAGTCATGATAAACACAAATAACAATAACAACCATGGTGGCAATAGTGGAGGTAATGAAGACAATTCTATCAACAATAGAACACCAAACCATCATGTTCATACAACCAGTTCTAGACCCATGATACCTACTTTCCCACCTAGAGTGGAACATCAAGAAGGCAATGAACATATATTGGTAGAATTGCAAGATCAGTTCTGCCAAGATTGGATAGATGGAGGATTGCAAACAGATGTCTCTAAGAGACTACATGGACCTAAGAATGGGGCATTTTCCCATCAAGGGTAATAAAGATTAAAGACCATTAGAATGATCTAAGGAGGAAAATAGGTAAGCTTAGCTTGCCATATGATGATGGTTCAGGAAATTCCACCGCACATGCATGGGTTCAAAAGGTCGATACATACTTCCAACTCAACCCAATGCCGGAGAACAAAGCAATCAAATATGTTGCCCTACATCTTGACGGCATGGCTCATGAATGGTGGTACCATGGCATGATCACCATGGGCCATGAACAAATTACCTCAAATGTGGAATTCATGGAGAACCTAATAGAGAGAGGTTTGACAACAAGGATCTTGAGCTCCATTTTAAAGAATTGGCACAACTAAAGCAAGGGGGAAGCATTGATGAATATATTGCGGATTTCCAAAGAATTTCCATATTGGTCACCGACATTTTTGAAAGAAGGTTGGTTGTTCTATTTATGGATGGCCTAATGGATTCTCTAATAGCACCTTTCCCTCTATCGTGGTTTGAGGGAAAAAGATTAGATTTTCCCCAAACAAATTTCAAGGTATTTTCAAGTTAGAAACCAACTGCTTTGGTTTCTTGAAGCAGCAAGAAATCCAAATTAGACCTATTATTACAAAAAAAACCTTGGGATATATTTTCTATCAAGGGATTTAAGTCCCTTGATATTCCAACTAATGCAATTTGACTTCATTTATGAGCGGGTGGAGAGGTTGATGTTTTCTTATTTTTGTAAAGTCTAACAAAGCATTTATGAATATTTTCCTTCTTTACCTTTTTTACCAACTTTTTGTTTGGAGTTACCACTGGCAATTTGCTTTCTTTTTTTTCCCTTCATCTTTATTTTCGTCTCCCGATTCCATTTTACTATTCTGCCATAGTATATCCTCTTGAAAAAGGGGATTAACACAATAAAGAATGGCCTTTTGCTTCTTGGATTTACCCATGAAAATTGTTTGAGCAGTCTCACTTATACCATCTCGTTTCATATTTTCAGGAGCCTAGAGGGAGGTGGGGGGGGCAGTGGGGAGTCTAGCAAGTCTATTAACCTGTATCCTTCCTTTTATTTTATTTAAAACCAGTTCTTGTGAATTTTTCTTTTTTCAAATAACTTTTGTGGGGGGCTAAATAGTTTCAACCTCACCAATGGGAGGTTGCTTAGCAGGGATGATAATATACTCATCACCCATTTGCAAATTTTCCACATTATTAGAGAGCTCTTCTTCAGTAATATCATACTTACTAATCATCTCCACATCACCATCTTGGAATACATTGTCTTTGCAGATTTCTAGTTGTGTTGTGTTTACCACAATATTATTCTCTGTGGTTGCATCAAATGCTAGAGATTTTCCCACAGCATTTTTATTGATATTATTAATTATTTTGGGGCAATCTTTTTTTTTATGCCCTTCAATTTGCAAAAAAATACATGCATTCAAATCCCCAAAAACTTCAATTTCACATTAAATATGTGAGGATCCCAATGCAATCATAAAACTGCACAGAAGGTTTAAACAATAAAAGAACCCTAGCATGGAGTTGAGGCAAGGTGGCTCTCATTTCCTCCACTTGTAACACATCACCAATTGGTTTGAGCATTTGAGGGATAAATGCTGACATTTGTAGAGGCCAATTTTTAATAACCAGCCACCTAGGAGTAGTACTAGCCATAGGTGAAGCTTCAAGGGACCAAGAAACAGCCTTAAAAATGTACTTTCCAATATTCCAATATTATTTTTTAAGTACCTTTGACTACATGTTCTGGCTTTTTGAAAAAAACTATAAACAAACCTATATGAATAATTCTAAGAATGAAAGGCCTATTTTCTTGTCCCACACATTTAAAACCCATTCATCAAAGAATTTTCTTGACAATAGAGCAACATTATCCAAGCATGCAAAAAAAAAGCCAAAGTTTTCAATCTAGAGTATTCTTTTCTAACCACATCAACCCTTTTAGAATTAGGATTAATGTGCAATATTCTAGGGCAAGGGGGGACATTATCATTTTCTCCTACTGAAGATTGTCTAATGGTGAAGTTGCTGTCACCTCCAAGTCCATCCTCAAACTTGGCTTTGAACATCTCTATATGATTTTTTCCCAACCTAACTATAGATATCCAACGGATTATCAATCTTTTCTCCGTCATTTTCCATAATAAATGCTTCCATGAATGAACTACCACTTCTTTGTCAACCATGTCACTTAGGAGTACAAGTCCAATTGATACAAGATTAAAAAAAAAATATGACAAAACCAGAAAATCCCCACTAAGCCTTTGGAAGTGGAAACAATAAAAGTTGGGGAAATTACATAATTCACATTCAAGTTCAATAAAGAAAAAATTGACAATTCAAAACAACATGAAACAGCACATAGCCTTTGAAAGGAGGAGAAAAAAATGATAAAGCATAACCAAGCTCCACAAAGAACACTTAGCAGAGTCAATTCTAGCAAGAGATAGATCTTCCAAGGTGAGCAATGCAAGATGACTGTTCGTCTTCCTCATCAGGCTCAAAACTTCTATTAAACTTATAATTGACAAACTTCTATTGTAAAATTAAATGTCACTCTCTGAAGAATATTTTTTTTAAAATTTAAATATTTTTAATGTTTAATAAATTTTCCGAGTTATTGCTGAATCTTTCCCCAAGCTTTTGAAGATTCCCGAGTTATTAAAATTTTGAGGTCAGTTGAGTAATTGCCAAGTCTAAGTTTTTCAACTATGCCCACCCACAATTTCTAGTGACTACATTTAGATATGATATAGCCATATACTTATTCATTTAGTCACATACCCTAATTTGAATGCCATCCCCATCTCCATATCAGCACCCATATCCCCACATCTCTAGGTAACTATAGTACAAATGCATCTCAAACAAAAAAAAATTAAGCTGCAAATTCAAGCAAGGATTATTTCTAGTTCTTTATGTTAAATAATCAAAGAGAAAAATGTTTAAGGTTCAGCTGGATGACCCAGACAATTCCAAATGTGAGCAATCAAAAGGAATTCTCATGGCAGTATCTTAATTGCAATAATGTCCAGCCATTATATTTGTGCACAATTTCACCATATAACAGAATACTTTTTGGTCTTCAAACATTTATCTTCCCATTTGTTTGTTTAGGAACCATCTAATTACTTTCAATTCATATTAGTGTAACAATAGAAACCATTGAAGCTAGGATGCATTGAAGAAGGAGAAGAGAAGTCTATACAAACCGAAGTCAAGGAATCCAATACGCCCATCATTAAGCAACCACAAGTTTCCTGCATGGACATCTGCATGGAAGGTTTCACAAGCAAGTAAACTCCCAAACCTGCAACCAGTTTGGGCAAATATCAGTTGCAAGTGTTGTAAAATTCCTCAATTATGAAGTGTATATGAATCTTGAGCCTTATTTAAATTAAAAATATTATGAATTTGTGTGCTCTGACCAGAAAAAATTTTGCTCACGAAAAGCACCATTTTGAAGCAAACCTGTCGTGTGAATTTTTGTTTTTTAAAAATATAACTAACTAAAGTTTGACTGATCCCATACTATTTACACAAATTGGCTCACCCCAAAATTATGATAGTCATACAATAATTCAACAAGGAGATAAAAGCAACAAATTTTTGCAAGGCATGTAAACACATACCATACATTAAGGGCAGTAATCAAACTTGCTTCTGGACTAGAAACAAGTGATCGTATTGAATCCAAATCAGTGAGAGGAACACCATATAGCCGTTCCATTGTTAACACTCTCTGGCTGCTGCAATGGTAATATACTTTTGGCACAGCTGCCTGCCTTGTGAGCCCTGTAGCTTCTAGGTACCCTCTGAAAGATTCAAGATTTGCAGCCTCCTTCTGAAAATCAACCTCTTCCAGCATTGATGCTCTTATATCTTCAACAATGCCAACCTAAAAACATTTTCACATATAATCCTGATATCTATGTATCCTTTTCAATGATAAAATATTATTAAAAAGAATGCATTCAGGTATCCACAAATTTCCAATGCTCATCCATTTCAAAAGCCTCTGAGCTCCATTTAATAAATTATTATTTTCATCTCCTGTAAAATGACCTATTAGAAACCCAAATACTAACAATTTATGCTATACCTAAACATATAGAAAGATAAAAGCTTGAGTAAAGATGTGCATATGAATGACTCCTTAAATACATCATTTAGAACCTTTGTCAAATATCATATTATTTACAAGTACCACAGGACTGAGAACAAGATCAAGGGTGAAAGTTGAAAGATTTCTAGCATGCAGTACACTGAAAACAAAGTTCTCATTATTCAATCTCATTCAGTAACCCAATTTGTTTTATTTGCTTTTCAGAAATTTACTGGTCTGAATTATGAATCTAGATATGTTGATACATGTTCTCCTCAACTCCACTGCTCTCTCACCCTTGCAAACTATCCACCAACTGAATCACCTTACTAATGAGAAAACATGGTTAATCTACAGTTCTTTAATTATGTACCAGTGAAGTGCGACTGATTTGAGGGCTCAGAAATTCCATTAAACGTGCAACTAAATACAAGAAATTCAGGTCTGCAATCAGAAAATCTTCAATCCCTGGCTTTAGAACCTTGATTACCACGTCTTTTTGAGACCCTCTTAACCTGGCACCATGGACCTGTATGCGAAAGGTCCATAGTTACAAACTGAGTAAAATATGAAACCACATTGACAAAAACTGATGGTACAAAAACTAAGCATAAAATGTGAGAAATTAATTACCTGTGCAATTGATGCAGAAGCAATTGGTACTGGATCAATATGTTCATATACATTTTCCAGTGGCTGATTAAGCTCCTTCTGAAGAACAGTTTCAATTTCATGAAAAGGAACTGGAGGGACCTTGTCAAAACAGTTTTGAAATTCTTTGACATAATCCTCTGGGAACAAAGTTGGTGTCGAAGCTATAAACTGCCATAAAACAGAAGAAAATTATTAATTAAATAGCCAATTTCATGATAGATCAATGAACAATAGATAAGAGGACCTGGCTGACCATCTCAGGAGATATATTCTGCAATCAGATATTAAAGATGAATGAGAAAAGTCTAGTACCTCTGTAAATTGGATATAATTTTTTAGTCACAGGCAAAATTGGACAATTTGTCTTGAGATGGCAAGCATTTGTAGAAATTGCTAAATGCAACAAATGTAGTAACTATTCTGCTGTCATCTCTTCCTGCTACACTTTGTATGACTATGCTTAAATATTATCATGATACTGGTGCACTGTTGTAATTAGATCCCATTTTTGTAATAAACAATTTCTTGTGGGTGGTGGAGATCAACAAGTAGTGCAAGTTGTCTACATGGAAAAAACTCTCACTTCTAACATTAGAGAAGATAATGGTACTCCATACAAAGGGTGAGTACGAAAGGAAGGTCATGGGCTAGGGAAGAGCAACAACTCTAATAAAGGGATTCACATTCATCATCATACCACTGGTTCATGGGGCACAATCCGTAGTGAGAAGGAGATTTGGAGTAATCTATGGTGTGGAGACAAGAGTTAGTGTCCATAAGGGTTTGACATGAGAATTCATACATGGATTTAGTGACAGGAAGATGGAGTAGCACCTGAACATGAGAAAGGAGAGACGGGCAACAAAGTTGTCATATCCCATTCTCTAACATAAAAAATTATTGAAGATCCTTAGCCTATTTTCCTCATTTTTTTCATAAGTTAATGGGGTGGTAAAATGGGAAATAATTCAATAAACTTACGTTGTTATAAAGTGATTTTATGGTATACTCTAAAAAAGGCAATTTATATTTAATTATTTAAAAATTGTTAGAAGTGGGTTTACAAAAAAGTGTTGCTAGACCAAAGGTCCTAAAAGTGAGTGTTTAAAAGGACACTTTTATATTTAATAACTTTGAAGGATATATAAAATTAAAAAATATTATATTATATTATTTTACCTCGAAAAGTCATATAATGATTGTTTTCAGAAAAAGGTCTTCTTGCTCATTTTTTGAATTTCTTCTCCAAAGAATGAACATGATTTCTTCCTCTATTGCCTAAGGACAAAATCCTTTTATCAAGATGGTTTCAAGGACAAGAACCCTCCTAGCCATTTGAGTAATTCCATCCACAAATTACATGAATGTTGAATGTTCGCAAGTTTTCATTTGTAGGTTGGAAGTTCATTGTGCTGAACGATTGCAATATTATTTCCAGATGTTTGGAATGTCTAGTTTTGATTCTGGTTTACAATTTAGAATTTGTGAAGTTTCTATTTGTTTTAGTAAATTTAATCGCCATATTGAAGGACTCATTGCTAGAAGAAAATCTCAAGCGTTTTCATACTTACTCTATTGCTAGGCATGAGAATGAGGAGTCCTACAACAAGCCATACATCTCCTGAAACATACTGTACCATCTCATTGAGCTATTCTTACATGATATAATAAAGTTATTTGGATTCCAATAATCACTATCAAATCCTTCTCTGTGTTGGCTACTCTAATATGGGTATGCAATTCTTCATTTTAAATCACATTTAAGTACTATTGTTATTGCTGCTATAACTAATCATACATTGGGTTTGGATTTGAAATAACAATCAGTAGCTATTTAGAATATATGGCGAAGGGTTTCAGTTCAATTGCATGACATTATTAACAGTTGCATGTCAGTTTTGGCTGGTGTTCTTCATCGCAGTAATTGGATATTGGTGTTGCATGTTAGAATTAACAATTAAATGTCAGTTTTGAATGGTGTCCATTGCAGCAGTCGCATATTGGTATCTATCAACATTTTAGCATAGTTGCATGTTGAAAATTCAACATTGATTTATCATTCAAAGGTTCAGAATTGGTTTTGAGATCACAAAGTTGGATATTTTCAATCATTTGAACAGCATCATCAGTAATCTTTTGGAGTTTCAACAGCAATTTTACATTCTGAGGTTTGCATCATTCCATTTTAATCACAGAAATTAGGATGTTATTGCTCCATAGGGTATCATCTATATTACCGAGACCTACAAGGGCCCCAAAAGAGCTCTCCCTTTAGTCACAATTTATAATTGGGCCTCTACCTTCTAGCATGGAACTCATAGATCAAGGGATGTTCATAGTTCAAGTGTAGCTTATCTCTTCAGCAACAATTTCCATTCTAGGATTTTGCAGTTGGCCTTTGATTTAAATTCTATAAATGTGTGGCTGTAGGTTTTAAGAGTTCCATCCCCACTCTACAATGCTTTCATTGTGCAGAGTCAAAAAGTGCATACTTCACACTTTTCCCTCCACTCAGTCCTTTTAGTCTTTGGTCCAGGCACCCCTATTCTCTAAGGTGGCCAAGTCACGGACCTTGGCCCCGACTATGGGATAGGACTCGGCGAGGGTCAGGACGAGACTGCCTAGATGGGACTCCAATGCGAGACGGGATGGTCAAGATGGGACTCTTGGACAAGACTCTGAAATGGAACTGCCAAGACAAGGCAGGCCGTTGGGACCAGACTGGATGGGACTCCGAGAAGGGAGGGTACTACCAAGACGAGACGAGATGGGATGGTCGAGGTGGGACTTTGAGACACGATGGGATGGGACTGTCGGGTTGGGACGAGACTCTAGGACAAGACGGTCGAGAGGTGACATCATTGATGGGATTCCAATTGCACTCATTTTAGTGTTTGTCACCCCAAGTTGTGCATAGAACTCATTTTATCTATTTCTAAGCCTAAAACCCTTGACAAATGTGCAAAATTTGTAATGTCTTAAACTAGAATATTTGATAACTTAACCAATTTTAAATGTCAATGCATGAATCCCAACACTTTCTAATTACCAACATCTCGGAATTGGCAGGGTGAGAGCACATGATCAGTGGAAAATCAAATTAAATATTCATGTTGGAGGCAATCCATACAGCTAACAATGCATGCAAATACAAAACATCAATAATAGATGGTTATTTTTGGCAGCTAAACCATCCAAAACCCCCACTTCAATTAAAATATCAAAATCAATATCAATTTGGCAAAGAACCGTTCAGAGTATTAAAACTCTTCTATGATTACAAAACAGGAATATATGCCCAACCAAATGCCACTACTGTTACAAATCCCTTAATATACTACTACAACAGTATAATAATTTCATAGATTGTTATTGTTGGCAAGTAAGGGGAGCAAATCAGAGATTATGAGCCTAGGTACTTGAAATGTTATATTTATACCCTAATGTCAGATATAAGAAGATCCAAGTGAGGGCAGAAGATAACAGGAGCTTGCAGCAAGAAATAACATTTGCAACTAATGAAATAAAGTTATTAGCAACCATAACATACATTATAAAACATCATAAATGAGTCCAACCAATCTGCAGTATTATATATTGAATGAGCAACCATAACATACATTATAAAACATCATACATGAGTCCAACCAAGCATTATATAGAGAGAGAGAGACAGAGACAAAGGTTACATTCAGATGATAAAATCTCAATTATTGTCCATCCTTACATTTATATTAATATCTATTCTATAGCATCTTTATTACATGTGTTTTTTCTTCTATATCTCTTCTTCTCTCTATCTTATCTTATCTTTATCCTTTTTCTTATCCTTCTTCTCTTCTTCAAACTATTGTCCTCTTTTTCTCTCTTATTCTCCTACATCTCATCTTTGTAGAACCTTTACTTTACACGAGTATAAGTAAATGGTGTGTCTCTTTGTGTTGCTTATCTTTTGGCTCGGTAGCATGTGCAATCTCTTTGTAGTGGATGAATGTTGGTCTATTGTCTGCTATATCCTACGAACATCATTGCCCCTTTGAGATATTGTACTACCTCAAGACATCGTAGTTGTATACTACTAAGTTTAACAAAATTTTGGATCGTAATACTGTAGAAGACTGTTGTTCATTATGGAAGGATATGCTTATAATTCCCTATATCTTAGTACATATATTATCCCATTGGATAACTTCTTGTTGTAAAATCATTATCTGACCATGAATGTTCAGCAAAATTTGTTCTCCTTCTATTGTTTTCAGTATCTATATTTGCATTGTGATCTTATTTGCTTCTACTAATAAGGTTGTTAGATGAGTAAGGAAAAGACTAGGAGCCTCTGTAAGTTGTTTTATTTCAGTTCTAAGTGCTTCCATTTGGTCCTAGACCTGCTAGTACCAATTCAAGAGGGTCTCGACTCTCAATGAACGCTCCTTGGCTCCCATCCTGATCTTGTTGCACATTATATGTTCATATTAGCTACATGATTTGCTTCTCGACTTCCTTAAGTTGTCCTTTCAATACTTTTGTTGTCGCCAGCCACCCCAAATCTAAGTTATTGGTCCTGGTACCAGTTCGGGTTTGGGTTCGAGGGTTCGGTTCACAAGTTTGAGCAAAAAAAAAAAATTGGGGTTGGGTTCGTTTTAGGTTCGCCAATATAAAAACATATAAAAATATAAATATATACATATTTTAATATATAATAACATCTCTAAATCCTATAAATATTCATAAAGTTCATTTATTTATTGTAATGTCCCAATTTTTAGCACTACGCTTTCTAGTGTTTGATAGCCTATCCCTGGATGCCCGTAGGCTAGTCAGAGGCAAAATTAGGGTTTTCAGCTGCTTGGAGGTGTCTTTTGCGAATTCGAGGGCTTGCATGTTGGAGTTTTGCAGTTTGGGTTCTGGATTCCTTCTAGGTTTTCAAAAAACTTCGCAATGGTGTGACATGCAACTGCAATGGAGGACTTTTCCGAACTAATTGTTTTTAGTAAGTATGACGGCTACTTGGATTGTGGTTAAAATGAGTTTGGAACAACTTACTATTTTTAGAAGTATACAATTTTTAGTAAGTTCTATTTTTAGCAGTGCTATTTTAAGCAAGGTTTATGCAGTTTAGTTCAGTGAATATATCTGGCAAATAAGTTTGAGCAGTTTGGTCTCCAACACCCTCGGTGCTATTTTCGGTGCTATTTTTGGCATTGCTATTTTTAGTAGCAGTTCAATGCAGTGGCTATTTTTGGCAAGTCAACTTGAGCAGTTGGTCATTCCAACATTCTTGGAGTTATTTTTGGAAGGTCAGGGCTTGAGATAGGCACTCCCTATGATGAGGTAAAATATTTTAATAAAGTGAAATTTTTGCCTAAGGCATTATGGATGCCTAGCTTGGAGGGATAAGTGATTTTAATTAAAAAGGCAATTTTATATGATATTTCACTTTATTATTTTGGACGCCTTGTTGAGGAGATATGTTATTTCATAAAGTATTTCCCTTTAATACTTTTGGATGTCAATATTATACTTTATTTGCAATTTTGATAAAGTATAATGCTTTATTGACATGGACGACTTCGAGACAAGATGGAATGAAATGCAAATTACTGAATTTTGTGAAGTGAATGTGTATTTGAGTTAGGCGTCCATTTTGGAGGGAGTTTGAAATTGAATTTGGAGATAGAAGGCTATAAATAAGAGTGTTGGATTCTTTGTTTATTATCCATTGCTTAATACATCAAAATACTGCTGAAATTGTTTCAGACTATTGTTTCGAGCAATGCATACCTCCTAGCAAGGACTCACTTTCGTGTTTGAAAGATAACACCTAGCTGATTAAGAAACTGCTTCTCCTTCAGAGAATGCAGATTGAGCATCACAATTGGAGTTTTGATGATTTTGTCAATTTACAGGTTGTTGGTTAGTGTATTGTTGAAGTTTGAGAAATTTGTAAGGGGGTCATTTCAGTGGTATCAGAGCCAAAGTTCCTGCCATCCTGTGAAAAAGACAAAGTTCAGTTGACAGATGAGTGACAAAGAAATCAGATTCTACCCCTGAGGTCAGAACTGAGTTCAATTTCAGCTTTCAGGAGTTTCGAAGATGTTGCATTTTCTATTCAGGAACCATGAGAAGTCAGATTTGATTAAGGCTTCTAAAGAAGAAAGGAGTTTGGCAAGGTCACTTTTCATTGCCAGTACAAGGCTCAAAGAAGAATGTCAGTCAAGGGGTGAAGAAGTGAGTATATTATCAGAGTTGGAACAGTGTTTGAGCCAAGTCCAACAATCACCTACTGACTTGTTGGATAAGGCAATATCTCCTACAATAGCCTATTTGATTCATCATTATTGGATAGGGCATCTAGATGAAGAAATCACTTTGTTAGTTCCTTCATGCTTTAGTGAAGTTATGAGGATTGTAGCACCTATTATTCCTTATGAAGATGAAACTATGAAGAAGATTCTTCATAGGATTGTAGAAAGTTTCCAAGATCTTGGTGAAACTGGTAGCAGTCAGTTTCCCAAAAGAGTAGCTATCTTGAAGACATTTTCAGTTCTCAAAACAAGTAACTTGCTATTAGACTTGGGAATGCAAGATCGGATTTATCACTTGTTTCACTACCTCTTCATATCCACTTGGAGCTAACAAGAAGAGAATGTTGTTGCAGCTGTAAAAAATATTTGTGTTTTCGCTATTAAATAGGCCAATGAAGTTCCACCAAATGTCCAGTCTCTCCTCTTTGACACATATGAATGTGAAGAAAAGGATTCTCCTATGGCTGCTATGCTGATCAAGGAATTGTTTAATCAATGTGAGGAGAAATTGAAGCCACTTTTGAAGAAAATTGAGGAAGATGAAGGAAATATTAGTGGTCATGATGTTGGTGATGATTCCAATGAGTTCATGCAAGATCATGTTGAAGATTCGGTGATGAAGGGTTTGCCTCTTGTTGCTGTCCCAACTTCCCAAGAAGTTCCACATGAAGAAATCAGCGCCATACTCACTCAAGATGGTTCCATAGAAGATAATGATGATGAAGTTTTCAAAACAGCTAGCATTGAAGATTCTTCACTTCATCACAGTGGTGACACGGGCAGTCTTGAGTTTGATCAGCAAACCGAGCCATTGGAAAGAAATATTTTTGAAGATATCAGTCTAAGTGAATTGAAAGTTGACTTATTTAAAGAGTCAACACTTCAAGAGGAGCACGATAAGCATCTTCCTGTTGATCAACACAATCAACCCTTTAACATTTGAGATCCGGGTGTGATGGCATCAAGCTATGATAAATGTTACATTCCCTTACATTGAGAATATGTGATTAGTTATGTATCTCGAATGCAATGTTAGTTGCAAGTAACTGCTTCCATGTAAATGTGAAATTGAGAATGAAATAGTTGTTGTATTTATCGCAATTGTAATATTAACGATCTTTTATTATGCAAGTGATTTTCTTGTTCACATGAAATTGAATGTGTTTATGAAATTATAATTAAATATTTATGTAGCTGTTGAGAACGATCTAACCATAATACTTGTCAGTGGATGCAAGATTGTTGACGCCACGATGGAAAAAGAAATATCATTAGGGAGAGATGGGGTTAACAGAGGATCAAAATTATTGTCTTGTCATGAGCCAGAAAATGATGGCATAGATTAATCGTTACCTTGGCCACATTTCATTAATTAAATAATTAATCTATTAATCCTAGTTCATTTCATGTTTCATCTTAATTCCCTTGGGAATTAATGTCTTATATTATTTTAAATTATGAGCTAATTTTCTAGCCGAGGGAATTTTATAATTCAAATTATGAAAAAAATTTGGGAGCTGATGTTAAAGGTGGTAGAATCTTCACCACCTTGCTGATTCTTCTTTCCAAATGTTCAAGAGAGGATGTGAACAGTCTGCTGAAAGATTAATCTTGGTTTTGGCATTTGAGGGTCATTGTTTTTTTTTAGTCTTTTCTTTTTGGTTTTCGGGGGGTGATGAATTGGGGGGAGGAATTTTCTTCTAAACTTGGAAGTTGCCTCTTTTGGTTGAATTTTCTTCAGCTCGCCATCTCTAGCCTAGGGTAAGATTGTGAATTCTCTTCAATCTAATCATGTTGTTGTTGCTCCCGACAATTTCCATTTACAATAACTTTCATCCACTAGATGCCATCGATACATTTCAGAGAATTCTTTTCCTAAACCCTGAATCATTCGGCCTTCTTCAAACTGAGCTAGAGATGATTTTGAGTCGTGCGATTAAGTGAGTTGTGTTGTTCATAAATCTTGTTGCTTGAATTTGTGGAGGTTGGGCGACGCCTTTTTGATCAGTCTTGTGGAGGTAGCTTGGTCGTCGCTTCTTCCATTGAGTTTCAGTTGAGGCTCTCATAGATCTTCGTCGACCTGGGCATTTCCCAATCTTCAGGCATGTAATTGTATCTTCTTATGGGAATAAATTTGATTACGAGTTGCAACTATCCTTCTCATTTAATATAAGATAAGCAATGTAGTTGCTTGGGTTTTGGTATATATCGAATTAAGTTCTTCCTGCGTTGTTCGTTGTTCGTTGTTCTTGTGTTTATTCTTTAGTCTATAATGGGTCTAGAACCAATGTCGACCCTCAAGGTAGCCATTCAATAAAACATATATATACTATTATTATTTTTCTTTTGTTTCTATTAAGGGTTTAAATTGACACCTTGATTCCCTGTCTTGACGTTCTTGAAAAGGTTTAAGGAACTCTTCTTTTTGTCCAAGTTGTGAACAAGTCTTGACTGAGAAATAGAGACTTGCTTGGTTATATTCCGCACTAATTTTAAATTAATGAGATCTAAGGAAAACGATTATATAATTCCGACAACCTCAATCAATCAATAAACCGAACTATGACCTTGCCTTCATCTTCCTACGCTTTGGAGTTCTCATGGATTCATAAGTTTGATTATTTGAGGTTTGGAGATCCTCACTACCGATTATCTTTTTCTTATGCATTTACTTAATGGTTAAGGTATAACCAGAACCTAAAGAAATGAGAATCAAAATAACATTAACCAATAATCTTGAGACATATGTAATCATGTCGAGCAAGGGTGAGACCACTGACGGAACAGGAGTGCCAGTAATGCAATTGAAATCCTTGGCCAAGGTACGATGCTAGATTCAGCATCTGTCATCCATCAAGTACCGGATGTATCACTGTTCAGAGTAATCTTCTAGTTAGGAGGTACCCATAGTGAAGGTTCGATAAGAAGATACAGGTCCTTGACACCAGGCTCAGAGGCATGACAATAGAATGACCCCTATTGCTTAACCTCGTGAAGGGACGGGTTCTTTCAGTCGAAGGAGCACGGCAGACTAGTATGTCTTTGGTTGGGCGGTAAGGCCCCTGATGATATCTCCTTTTCCCATGATGACAGAGTCAAGTTCATTGTTTAGCTTCTTAACTGTAAACTCTTGAAACCCTTCTCTCTCTTTCAATATCTGAAATGATTACTTAGCATAAATTTGTTAGGCTGTAAGTTATTTTGGAAGCAATGAAAAGTTAGTTAAAGTTCGTTTGTATTTCTATTTTTGAAATCAGTTAATTGTTCTTTTCAAGTGAAATTGAGGTTAGTTGAAGAATTGAATATTTTGTACTTACTTTTATTTGAAATTCATTTCATATGAAATGCAACAAAAAAAAAAAAACCTTGTTTGTTATGAGTAGTTGCTTTTTCAGCTGAAGGTTGTTAGTTAGTTCCTTTCTTATCTGTAGGACAGCTAGAGTATTACATATGGTATCAGAGCTACCAGGTTCGGCACTGAACCTCAGGCGTGTCATGAAATCTAGAAAACTGAAAATCTATCATAGGAAGTGGTAGACATTCTTTTTGTAACTACCCCATTCTTGGGTAATTAAAAATTTTCTAACATTTCACTTCAAACATATAAATGTAACTAGTAACAAAGACATTGCAATAAAATTCTTCCTTTCTTTATTGATAAATACATGCAAGTTACAATATATATATTTCCACATGAATTCCATTTTCATTGTAAATATAAAACAGAGTACAAAAGCAAAACAATTGCATACATAGCTCGTAAGCTTTTGCACAAATAGTAGTAAGATGGTCCAGGTTCCCTGCCTTTCAAATCTTGGTGTATCTGTCGCCTGCTGTGGAGGAGAAACATCACTCAGGCGCTTTTCCGCCAACCACGGACTGTTAATGCGGTCCCCCGCACATCTATCTTTCGATAGATGGCCCTCCCTTCGAACGAAGAGATTGGTAAAGTAACCGGCTGCGACAACGCAACTGAGCATAGTGTTGTGTCCTATACATCTAGAACTTGCTATTTCACAATCCCGAACTAGCATGATGGATCACAATGAACTGACAGTGTAGTCTCAACTATCTCACATCTAAGTGGATGTCGTACCTTCCACTACTTTGGCCAAAGTATTCACATTCAGTACTTCGAATGAAGGTCATCTATCATATACACTACTCAGGGCCGATTTGACTTAAGGCTATCTTACACTACGCATAGGTATCGTCCTTTACTTTTAGCTAATCTTTAATCCCAAACTAACCTACAATATTCTACTAAATAATTTTACATAAGATAGGTGTATCCTGTTTCAGACAACCTACCTTTAAACAATATACTTAATCAGAAATAAGAATGCAGTCGACAAGGGTCCCTCAGGTAACTCCTAACATGGAATTCTTTAACCATGGAGTACATAGCTTTTCCTAGTTAACCTACTAACTTTAAAGCTTTTAGGCTACCTTGCTCCTGGTTCCATCCTCGACCTAGTATTTAATAACTAGTTCCTTATTTCCTTTATATAAGGAGATCAAACAGTATTTCAAGTAAATACAATTCATAACATTCTATTAAAGTATTCCATCATTTCCTTTTCATCTATTTGAACAAAGCTATTCCCTTTTCATCAAGTTTGCCTATGAAATCAAGCTATTTCATTCTCAAACAAGCTTTCCTATGAAACAAGCTATTTCATTCTCAAACAAGCTTTCCTATTAAGCTATTCTATTTTTAAACAAGCTTTCTTATGAAACAAGTTATTCCATTTTCAAACAAGCCTTTATATGAATTCACGCTATTCATTTTAACAAGCTTTTCTCTTGTAACTCCCTACTCTACTTCATTCCCTAATGCAACCAATGCATGATTCAAGTAGCTTTAATTAAATAAAAATAACAGAGTATAGAAAGATAATTCTCTCATGCCTGTTTCCTTGTTGCTATCAATTCACTTTGCAGCTTCTTCCTTTGAACTCAGTCCCTCTCTACAATGCAGCAAGTAAATCCCATAGTCTCCTCAACTTTGTCAATGGCAAACTATGACTGGCCTTGACTACAGCAAAGGCAATTGCAGCTCTCTCTCAAAACAATACAGCAAGATAAAATTGCAGCTCTAATACAGCACTGGCAAATTGCAGCTCTCTTCACAAAACAATACAGCAAAGACAAATTGCAGCTCTCTCTCAGAAATTCGAAACTTGCAAAGGCAGATATGAAAGTTGTGTTTAAATGGCAATGAGAGAAACTCTTATATAGGTTTCGAATTCTCATGCCTGCTATATTTTTGGTATGAGAATTCGACACCTTCCTTATTGAAAATGTCAATCTATGCTGTGGCAATAAACTAGCAAGGTACTTAGCAAAAAGAGAGGTGACTCGACCCAAATGCAGGAGGAATTTGTCAAAATCCACATGGTAAAAATCAAATGAAGGACACCTACAGGCACTTACTAGTTATGGCGCCCAACAATGGCGGATTGGTATTCATTGCAGGAAAACATCACTTGTTGAGGGCGCCCCATCTGGCTTTTCTCCCAACCTCCTCACGCCTTTAATAGTAGCTATACAATCGGGGTGTAACACTTTTGTAATAAATTTTGTAAATAAATCTATCACAGGGAGTGATAGTTGATGTTCTTGTAATTACACCTATCACAGGAAGTGATAGCTACTACGTAATTGAGTCTATCATAGGAAGTGAGCCATTTTGTAAACAAACTTTGCATTGAGCCTATCATAGGAAGTGATAGTCTTTTTGAAACAATTCTATGTTGAATTTGTCACAGGAAGTGAAAATAATTTGGTAAACAATTGTGTGTGTAATCATTAAAGGTTGTTAAGAGTAATTAAAGTTATCAAATAATTATGAAACCATTCAATCTAGTTTAGGCAAGGTATGCCTAGGGTACCAAGATTGTGATCAAAACCTATATAGCAGTTATTTTTATATTGTGAATTTAAGGATGGGAAGATCCAAAAGCAATCAACCAGGTGTAGGGGCATCTGAGTGTTGGAAATCCTTGAAATTATATCAAGACTCATAGATAAGATGAACTCTGGTCTAACTTCTAGATGGCTTGGAATAAGCCAAGTGGAATTAAAGGATCAAGATGATAAGAAAAACAATAGTCAAGGACAACATGTTGTTGCATGAAAGATAGCATGAGGTAAGGGGGAGTAGGTTGGTGTTTTACTCTTCAGCCCTAAAGAAGTCAAGGGAGTTATGAATAAGATTTTACACAAGTGCAGTGACAAAAAGGAGTGATAGTTTTGATTATCATACATAGTTTGCTTGCAAGAGTATCAATAATCACTGTGATTATGCTTAGTAGTTTGTTTGCATGGTTTCTGAGTTTGAGACAATCATATAATGCATAAATAGTGCACAATGGCATCATGTGTTCATTGGTTTCTAATAGCGATATCTTGAAGCTAATAGTTGTCTGGACAGCAGTTGCTCTTGTTTGTCAATATGACAGTGTCTATGTTGGCATAGTCTTGACGGTGCAATTAGAAGTAAGTTGTAGACTTTTTGTATGTAAGCAGTGTTGATAATAGGTCTAATGAAGGAGATGGAAGTTCTCTAGCAGAGACAGTCTTTTGTGATCTTGTTTATAGTCCTCTACTCTTCAAGATGCAGGTGACAACAAACTAGGTTGATGTTGCATAATGACATGGCATTCATCACAAATATTATTTGGTTGACATGAATACAGTTTGAAGATATGACAAGATAGTATAAATCAAGTTTGTTAAGATTATATATCAAACCAAGGTTGTGAAATTCAAGGACGGGACTGTTACAATGTTTCCACGTAGTGATTTAATGAGATAAAATTTGAAAAAAGTTCAGAACGGCAATAGGACAATGCAAGTATTGCCAGTAAGATTTGCAATGAACAAGTTTCTTGTCTTTGAATTATATTAGTGTGATTATTTTTGCATGGTATTGCCTGTATTGTGCCAAAAATAGTCGGTGGTATGCAAGGGGAGAAGTCAGTTACAATGTATTGTTTTAGATTCCTGTTTCATTGAATATGCCCATACCTCTGTGATACATTGTGAGATTGTTTGATGTGAAGAATATATACTGTAGGAGGTACAAATTTCTATGATTTGAAGTTGTATTTTCAAAGAAAGATAGTTATCTCATGATTGACAAGCAAAAATGTTATTCATGATCAGAGGACCTTGTGAGGATAGCTAAATACAATGGCAGTAGCAATGCAACTTGATGCACAATTCATGGTGCAGTGTTTGTCTTGACTCTCGTTTGCAGTGATGTTGATTGTAACTATAATGGTAATATTTCATGAGGCTTATGAGGGGATACAGTAGTAGTGTTTTGATCAGATTATGTTGCTGTGGCAAAGGCTGCATAGACAGGTTGAACCTCGGAACAAAAGACTTTCATGAAAGGATGTTTTTGCTTATGATATTTTCTCAGCACATAACAACTGTTTTTCTGTTTTGTGACCTTATGAGATGTCAGATATCTCGATTTCATAAGTAGCAGTGAAGAATTGTATAGTGATGATATGTCTGAATATGATGTAGTGTTATTTATTGGAAATGTTAGTATGAAGTTATAGTGGGATCAGACTTTGATCAATTACGACCTTTTTAGTGTCTACAAAGATCTATATGTATGATATCAGTCTGTCATTCACGATGTCTTGACAATTTGTGTTGATGGAAATATTGACTGAGAGTATCTTTACTGAATATGACAATGATATAGTTGCAGCATATAGTCTGACAGTGACAATGCTCAAGCTAATAGATGAGTAAAAGGAATTAAAGACAACTGATATTGATACTTTTATGACAGTTGATATCATTACAGTAAATTATGGCATCATTTCCGATTGACAGTGTTCATAACTTGTTGTGATGTTAATCTTGGCATTTGAATTTGACATTACAGTGAAAGCAGTCTTGGCATTTGTTATTGGAATTATAGTGATCCTAGTAGGATCATAAGGTTTTGACATAAAAAGGGTTCTTGCTGTCAAAGTGCAACATTGAAAAGAAGTTGCTCTTCTCACATTTCACAGTTGCCATGGAGAAACAGGTTGGAGGTCTGACATTATTCTTAATTGAAGACACACATTGCTACAACAGAGATACACTTGTTTGACAGTATATATGATATTGGAATTGTTTGTAGTCTATTGAGAATACACCTGGTTGTAGTGGCTCACATGATAACCAAGTTCTTGGTGCTCATGGATTCCAATAGTCAGAATTGATATCATGATGGCAGTCGGTATGATAGTTTGAATTTGATTCATCAAGAAAATCGGTTTGACATTTCCTTGTGTAGTTATTTAATGAGAGGAAGGTTTCATAGGATGAAAGTTATCTCTATTGCAAGTGTTTTTGGACTTGGTATTCATTTTTTGGGCTTGTTACTTGTTCCTTCTATTCTCATGGTATTTTGACAGACCAGGCTTAAGTTCTTGATGTTCAAACAGTGACAGTTGGTATACTAGTTAGAGTACCGGATGTATCATTGGTCAGAGTAATCTTCTAGTTGGGAGGTACCCATTGAGATGAGCCTAGCCTAAGCTGACTCAAAAACTCATCTTTGTTCCCTTAAAATTTTGTCAAACACCTTGTTTGCTGATATAGTGTTTTTTTAGTTTGATGTTGCTTGATAGGAAAGAATGCCAAGATAAATAGAATGCTTAAAAACACTTCTACAATGCCTATAATCAGATCTAAATGCAATACGATGTTCTTTTTGGATTTTCAAAAAAGAAGTACATGAGAAACTATGAGTGCAAAGTGCAGCTACAGCTTGTTGACATTTAGTCAAACACTCGCCATGCATATTATCAATGATAATTACACATGCAATAATATCTATCTCAGACCAGCATTTGTGTCTTCTTTATTGCTATCAAATTGTTCACTACAATGATGATATCAAACTGCCAAGACTCTTGGCATTACAACATATGATTATCAAATGATTTTCTGAGTACAATTTGCAGCCTTAGCATGAAATCTAAATATGTACATGTATGCAACCTACAGCTGTAACTATACTCTAAGTATGCAATGCTAATGGACTGATTAATAAAAAGAACCTGATTGGAATAGAGTCGCCCCTTGTTGGAGATGATGGAGCAAGCAACAACACAACAAAAAGTGTCTCCTTGGACCCAGATCGAACTCTTGACCAGACGTCCCTGAAGCTGATATAATTGCTGATATGAATTTTTCCTAAGCCCCAAATGGCATCCAAGAGGGCCGTCCTCCTCTCCAGAGACCAGCACCACCCTCCAAGCATAAAATCGAATATTTATATGGCCTCTCCTTGCAAAATCGTGGCCTCCTTGTTGACTGTAATTTCTTGATAAAGTTTATATCAGACCTGCAACCTGCCCTCAAATGATCTGATAACCTGAAGAAATCGATGCCAATGAAAGATACAATAGTCCTCAATGCCAAGCACCTCTAACTCCACAAATATGCACACTGCTGTAGCATTTTACTGTAGCTCGACACTATTCACATGTACTATAGCACAACACTGTTCACGTGCACTGTAGCATTTACTGTAGCAACCAACAAACCCCTACAATCTGCTCAAGACTTGAATAAATACTTCACCGATATGCTCAGATGAAAGGACAGAATTATCCTCTCCTCAATTGCAACCCTTCAAGAGATCTTTCACTCCCTCAATTATGCTATCAATAGGAAGTTTTCGTTGCCTATGATGAAAGAAGAAAAAACTGCGAAAGCCCAAGACTCCACAATAACAATCAATCGAAATAATAATCATCAACTGGATACCGAGAATGAGCTCCTACCTCTCTTTTTATTCTTTCCTTAGGAGAGCTCAAACACCTTCCTGGCCAATGTGGGATAAAAGATTTATTCCCACATTAAATTATTCACTTAACACACTTTAATATATTAAAGTGACTTTATTATTATAAAGTTACTTTATAACTTTATAATAATATTAAAATATTAAATAAATCACTTAAGTCACTTAAACTTTAATATCTCTTGATGTACTTGTCTGATTGCTAAGTCGTCTGAGCCAGGAGTCAACTCTCCCTGTTCTCCATGTGATTGGATGCTCGTCTAAAAATAGAAACCCTGAACAGTGACTTACTATAAATAGTAAGTATGTGAAACTGAGTCTCGAAACAACTACAAAGGCCCAATCAAGGTTGACACTGCCAATATGCTCTGCTCAAGTGTTTTTCTATTAATAGGAACCTTGACTCTCCCAAAATAGTAACTTACTAAGTGTGCCAATTTGAGTCAAATAACCTGTGCAAAGGCCAAAACCTGAATCCAGCTGAGGAGTAATGTCTCTAATCATCGGGTAACTGCCACAGAAGACCTCCTATCCATAACTGTTAGCCTATGAGGGTCAAGTGATAGGCTAATCCTTACGAACTCTGATGCTCACAAAAATGGGGACATTACACCCATAGTGAAGGTTCGATCAAAAGATACAGGTCCTTGACACCAAACTCAGAGGCATGACGATAGAATGATCCCTGTTGCTTAACCTCGTGAAGGGACAGGTTCCTTCAGTCGAAGGAGCACGGAAGACCAGTAGGTCTTTGGTTGGGCGATAAGGCCCCTAATGATATCTCCTTTTCCCATGATGATAGAGTCAAGTTCATTGTTCAGCTTCTTAACTGTAAACTCTTGAAACCCTTCTCTCTCTTTAAATATCTGAAATGATTACTTCGCATAAATTTGTTTGGTTGTAAGTTATTTTGGAAGCAATAAAAAGTTAGTTAAAGTGTGTTTGTATTTCTATTTTTGAAATCAGTTAATTGTTCTTTTTAGCTGAAATTGAAGTTAGTTGAAGAATTGAATATTTTGTACTTAGTTTTATTTGAAATTCATTTCATATGAAATGCAAAAAAAAAAAAAAAACAACCCTAGTTCGTTATGAGTAGTTGCTTCTTCAGCTGAAGGTTGTTAGTTAGTTCCTTTCTTATCTATAGGACAGCTAGAGTATTACAATAAAGAACCATTATGGGATGAATTTCCCTTTGATCCTGATGAAGACCAAAGTTCAGATTGCCTTGCTAGCTATGAGGTGGCCATTGGAGGAGACATTGTTTCTGATGAAGAAGCTTGCTCGATTAAGCTCCATGATGATCCCTTTGAGTTTGTTGCATCCACTAAGGAGGAGTATGTTGCTACCAAAACTTTCAGAACAGCGATCAATAATGAATCATTGATCGAGTTGGGTGCTGCCATAACCTTTGATCAAAAAGACAGTGAGGTAGAAGAAGAGCTAGAAGACCATATGGCTCTTGAAGATGGAAAGTTTAAAGAAGTTCTCAAACACAAATCTGATTTACCTATTCAAGAAGCTGATTGCAAACAAAGGGTCGAAGAAATAGTGGAGAATGCTTCTCTTCTTCGTATTGAACAATCTAAGCTAGTTGGTGGTAGAAGACAAGAATATTGGAGCAGCTACGAGGGCAGCAAAGACACCAAACAAAGTTTTGATTTTGAAAAGCAGCCTACCAGCAATCCACCATCTTTGCATACTCTTGAGTGGGAAGATCAATTCAGAGAGTCCTTTGAAAGGGAAGTGCGAGTTCTACCCCAATTTGATCGAACACATAACTTGTTTGAAGAGCTTTACTGGAAGGCTCGGCTTGAAGAGAGACGAAGAAGAGTTAAGGATGAAGTTCCTCTTCCCAACTTGCAACTTATGAGAGACTCTTTGCAGACATTGAAGTCAAAGTACGTGCACTTGATTGAAGATCGAGATCATGCCATTGAAATTGCAAAGAAGACCATTTGTGCTTTCCAAGAAAAGGAGAGAAAGGTTGATGAGCTCACTCAGGAGCTCGAATCAACAAAGGACATGTTAAAAGATACTCAGTTGGCTCTAACAGAGGTAGAAGACCAGTTTGCTGACTTCAAAATTTTCAAGGAGCAAGAGAGAGCACAAAGAGCTAAACAGATCAAGCAAGTGATTGGAGAGCTTGATAGTCTTCAAGAGGAGTTTTATCTTGAAAGCGTCACAAGAAAATCTGAAGTTGCATGTGCAGATTTGGAGCAGCAAGACGAAAGGAATGACTTTCAAATTTTTGACACTCCTCTCTTTGTAGTGGGTGTTGAGGAAAGTTATGATAATCCTCTTTTTGTGTTGGATGGTAAAACTATACATGAGACTGAGTATGGCTTCCAGTGCATGGATGATGTGATATCAAACCATGAGGAAATCTCTTTTGACACTAATGTTGAAGGGGAAAATTCTAGCACTTCTTCCAGCAGTGCAATAACCTTACATGAGTTGCATAATGAAGTCTTAACTGTTGTTCCTAGTCTATCCACTCTTCAGGAGATGGAAAACCAAGAATCAAGGAGGAATGAAGTCACTATTCTTGACTGGCAACAAACAGTTGATTGGCGCTCCGATGAAGAGTTTATTCATCATCTGATGCGGGTGCTTGTAAATTCCTATCATACTTTATGCTTGCACCATCTTCTTTAAGAGTAACTAATCTCATAATGGAGTTTGATGAAGGGTTCATTGAATCTTTCCAGCAATTCTTGTCTCATGATTTTGAATTCAACTTTCTCACTGAATTCATATTTGTTGAATAGTTTTTGGAGTTTCAAGAAATGATGATTCAAAAAAAACGTTTTGATCAAAGAGTTCTAGTCAGAGTAATTCTCCATTTGTGGAATGGTTCCTCTTTACTTATGATTTGGGATCCTGGTATCAACTTGCATTTGATATGTGACAAGAAGGTATGTTGGAATAATAAGCCTCAAAGTTTCAGTTCTCTAGGTGCTGTTACCTTCTTTATCAGCCATTTGATGATTATTTCTCATCTTCAATTGGAGGTTTGGAGAGAAATGTTGAGCAACGGATGGTTCATTGCTGTGATGAAATTTTCAGTGAGGTTGTTTTCAGCTGTAAATATGAGCAGAAATGTTAATTTGGATGTTGATATTCATTTTAGCAGCAATTGTTTATATCCTTGGATGCTGATTTTCTTTAAATCAGATCTCAAGTTGACCCTTTCAGTCTTGTTTGGCAGCGGGTGCATTCAATTTCAGACTTTCCAATCTCTTTCCAGAAATGGTTTATGGCCTCAAATGAGAAAAATGGTGGTTCGGACTGAGCAAAATTAGTCTTTGGATAGATATCACGCTCATTCTAGTGGCTCTTTTTGTAAATTTTCTTGTACAAATGTTTGGGGCAGTGACGAATTGCTTGATTGGGTTTGGCATTTTTAGTCTCTTGCTGTTGAAACCTTGTTGGATGCTTTGAGAAGTTATGCTGATGTTTTTGAATTAATTAGATTATTCTTCTTTGTTTTCAGAATGGCGGCAATTATTGACATTGCAGATGTTAACTCCTCAAAGTTTTTTGGGCATGAGATGCTAGATTTTGATTTCAATCCTTCCATGTTTCTCAGTTTGAACTTCAGGCATGTTAACTCCTTGAGGTTGCAAGGAAGGTCAATGCAGTTCTAGTACAATGGCTTCATTTGTATGATCAGAGTGGTGCAGCATCGGCATGGTGGTTCCTTATAGACAAACATGGGATCCTAGGATTGTACTTGGTTTGGCATGGACTAGTTCAAATTTTTCTAGAGTTGTGGTGGCATTGCTTGAGGACAAGCAATTTTGGGAAGGGTGGAATGTAATGTCCCCATTTTAAGCACTACGCTTTCCAGTATTTGATAGCCTATCCCTGGATGCCCGTAGGCTAGTCAAAAGCAAAATTAGAGTTTCCAACTACTTGGAGGTTTCTTTTGCGAATTCGAGGGCTTTCATGTTGGAGTTTTGCAATTTGGATTATGGATTCCTTCAAAGTTTTCAGAGAGTTTCGCAGTGGTGTGACATGCAACTGCAACGGAGGACTTTTCCCGACTTACTATTTTTAGTAAGTACAACGGCTGCTCAGATTGTGCTTAAAATGAGTTTGGAACGACTTACTATTTTTAGTAAGTTCTATTTTTAGCAATGTTATTTTTAGCAAGGTTTCTACAGTTCAGTTCAATGACTATGTCTGGCAGGTCAGTTTGAGCAGTTTGGTTTCCAACACCCTCAATGCTATTTTTGGCAATGTTATTTTTAGCAGCAATTCAGTAGTTCAGTGCAGTGGCTATTTCTGGCAAGTCATCTTGAGCAGTTGGTCATTCCAACATTCTTGGAGTTATTTTTGGCAGGTCAGGGCTTGAGATAGGCACTTCCTTTGATGAGGTAAAATATTTTAATAAAGTGAAATTTTTGCTGAGGCATGATGGACGCCTAGCTTGGAGAGATAAGTGATTTTAATTAAAAAGGCAATTATATATCATATTTCACTTTATTATTCTGGACCCTTATTGAGGAGATATGTTATTTCATAAAGTATTTCCCTTTAATACTTTTGGACACCAATACTATACTTTATTTGTAATTTTGATAAAGTATAATGCTTTATTGAGATGGACGACTTGGAGACAGGATGGAATGAAATGCAAATTACTGAATTTTGTGAAGTGAATGTGCATTTGAGTTAGGCGTCCATTTTGGAGGGAGTTTGAAATTAAATTTGCAGACAGAAGGCTATAAATAAGAGTGTTGGGCTCTTTGTTTATTATCCATTTCTTAATACATCAAAATGTTGTCGAAATTGTTTCAGGCTATGGCTTCGAGGAATGCATACCTCCTAGCAAGGACTCAGTTTCGTGTTTAAAAGATAACACCTGCTGATTAAGAGACTGCTTCTCCTTCAGAGAGTGCAGATTGAGCATCACAATAGGATTTTTGATGATTTTCTCGATTTACAGGTTGCTGGTTAGTGTATTGCTGAAGTTTGAAAAATTTGTAAGGGGATCATTTCATTTATTGAGCCCCATGTGTCAAGATAAAGACACAAATTAAGGTTTCTTAATCATATTTATTGGGAGTTACCCCCACAAGGTAACAACTTACCCAAAAAAAACAAAAAGTTCATATATAATATTATAATATAATAAAAAAATTATAAAGAAAGTTAATATTAATAAAGAATAAATATTTATATATATTATTAATTTAGAAATTAATTAACTTACATAACTATAATTTTTATTATTATTAATAGTAATACTAATTACTTATTTAATTATATTAATGATAATCCTAACCTTAATAAAATAATATAATTAAAAATTAGATTTACAATTGAAATTTATTATGTTCATTAAAAAATTTAAAATCATTATAATAATAAAACAATTCTAATTTAGTCCTATATTTAATCCTAATTAAAACTTATTTCTAAAACACGACTCCGAGGAAGGAGAAGCAGGCTCAATCCGGCTATGGCTGAAGATGTGGGTGCTTTCAATTACGAGTATAATCACAAAGCAAAAGTTTTCCCTTTCTAAGGTTATTGCGAATGTAAGAACCCCAACAGGTTCTAACTCCACCCAACTGAAAAACTAATGTAGTTCTTTGGTTTTGATTTGCAAATATATAACTTTTTGTATTATTTCCAATAAGAGAAATGCAAATACAATTGCATAAAGGAAATTCTGGAAGCAAACTATTGATGCTATCTACTAATTATAATGCTAACAAACTGGAAATTCATTAACAGCAACTGCAAATGATAGACTTTATTGATTTATGCAAGTCTAAAGATTACAAGACTATTTCTCTTAGTTCTGGTAATTAACAGCAGTACATAAAGAACCTGATTTGATGATCTTCTGCAATGAAATGATGGTTCTCCACACTAAAGTCCCACAATATGGTTGGACGCCCAATCTGAAACAGAATGAAGCACTGTAGAGGCAGCGATTTGATACTTTTCTAACATGCCTAGCAGCTGGAAGGATAAATTGCAGCATATAAACCCTCAATCAAACTTGCAGTGTCTAGGCATCACATGTAAAGTAAGTCCAGCACCATAGATAAAGCTTTGAAGCTAAGAAAAGACCCACGTTCTACTGCTGGGTGAATCACTTAGCTGTAACTGTGGAAAATCTGCTAATAAATGCTTTAAATATGATTGCTAATGGCTGCCACAAAGCATTCACAGGTCTGCAACCAATTATTCTTCAATAATCTTCAAACCCTAGATGAAATTCTTCACTTTTAAGCAAAAATAGAACTCCTGGATGAAGTCCTCCACAAGCAATAATTTGGCTGATCTCTCACAACCTGAAAATTGCAAAGACACTTAAGAGTTTTTGTTCTCCAATGCTGTAGATGACTGAAACCCTTGTGTATTTCTACACACAACTCTCATATCAAAAAGAACAAGTCATAAAATGTCTTCAAGAATGAAATCTATTTGCTTTTTGAGTCCTTTTATAACCTCAATCTCCTTAATAGCATTTAAATCCACTTTCAAATCCACTTTTAGGTTTTTAATAAAACTTTATAATAAGTCTTCAAACTTGGGCACTCATATTCATGAATAATAAATGCACTTTAATATCATTTAAAGTAATATAACTTGTGTGCACATTAACTTTATGAAATACTTTAATACTTAGCCTCCAAAATATAATCCATTAATTGCACTTTAAGTCACTTAAATGAAGGGTCATGGCCCCATTGAATATAAAGTAACTTTTTAACTTTATAATTTCACTTTATAGCCTTTAATGATAATATCTCATTAAATACTCAATATTATGCCCATCCAAATAATTAAGGAGATCAACACTACACTGAGGCCCGTCCAGGTGCCCGCCCTGCTATAAATAGAAACCCTGACTCCTTGAAAAGATGACTTATTATAAATAGTAAATGTGCCAAATTGAGTCCTACAAAGGCCAAACCTGAACACATGTTGAGCTCTGACGGAGAATACACATTGATCTCTACCAACAAGGTCCCTCTATCCATGTGTGTTAGCCTACGAGGGTCAGTGATAGGCTAAACCGTCACAAAACGAGAGCAACTAAAAAGGGGACTTTACAGCGAAGCCCCCGGGAAGAACAACGGTGGCCCAAACGAAGGCCACAATTGCCAGACCGCTTGCAGCCTTCTCCAAAAGGGCCAACCTTATGGCAAACACCAATATTTTCTTTTCCGAAGTTGCTTTGATACTTGATATTTGTGTTTGTAGGCCCTTTGGACGCACTTCCGAATTCATATAACTACCGCTGCCTTTGGGGCTCGTGGAATCTCTTATTTCAATTGCTTCAACCTACAATTCTATCGGAATATCTCATTGGTCTGCAACTGTGGTTCGAATCACAAGGAAGCGTTCGATTAGCGGTAGGAGATGACATCCACTCATCCAGTACTCATTTTTGGGTATTGTGAAATACAAAACAAAAATCCAAACACATCGGATTTGTGCTTGAATGGCGGTTTCTTTTTGTAGTTTTTCTGCTCTTTCTTTCTACAATCTCTCTATTTGCAACTTGTCCTCTTTTTATATCTGTTTTGCTTGTTGTATATCTTCTTCTTTCTTCATTTTTTCTCTATTTTACTTATGTAGCTTTTCTTCTTTTCTTTCTCCATGAGAGTAGTGTAGGCCTTTTAGGTTGCTTCTGCAATGTCCTATTTTACTTTTTGTACGACTTCTTTCTCCTGGCAGAGGTGCGTGTCTACCCTATTTTTTTATCTTAACTCTTCTCAAAGTACTTGTTTTAATTTTTCCTTTTGTTACAGCAACAATTTTGTTGGTATTGTATCTAAAGCTTGATTCCTTATATTTTCTTCAGTTTTAGCTGCCACTTCCTTTTGTGTTTCAAAATTGTTGCTAGTTCAGCTCGAAAGTTTTCAAGTATTTACACAAATGTTTGTAGTGAAGCCAAGATGAAATCTACCGTTTCCTTTAAAATTATAACTTTGTTTTCCTTATTTACCAATGGATACATCTATGCAGTGTTGAGGAGGATGCCTAGTGTAAATAATATCTAAAGAGTGCTTTTTTGCATCTAACAACTCTTCTTTTTGTTCCGACTTTACCTTCTATTTGTCCTTCTCTTGTTCCTCTACTCCCTTCTATGGTTTTTCTTGTTTTGTGTCTTCTTATTTCCCTGTTGCAATAGTTGCCTCTTGAGGAGATCCCTTATATTTCTTCAAAGGTGCTTCCTATGTACTTACCTCTTCTTCTTCTACTTCCACATCAACTTGTGTTAGGTTTTTTGTCTCGATTGTTGTCATAGTGTACTTTCTTTTCACCTACTACTTCTTACTGCGATGTGATGTCCCACCTTTCTTCTTCTCACAACTCATCTGTAGGAGGGTGTAGTGTCCCCATTTTCTAGGCCGCCTAAGGAAAAATAATTATTTTAATTATTTAATGTTACGAGGCAAAAAGTGCAAAGTTAAAAGGGTAATATTAAATAATTATATTAAAAGGTTATAAAGTGACATCAAGACATATTTTAATGGTAAATTAATAAAGTCACTTTATTTAAGTGTTTTAAGTGATTTAGGCAAGAAAACCTAAAAAGGTGAAAAGGCTTCATAAATAGGATTTCAGAGCTCATTTTCTCATATTCTGATTTATTATTTTGTTTGGGGTTTGAAGTTTGGAGGAGCTCTTTGGAGTTCAAAACCCTAGGAAGGTTTTCCTACAGGTTCCAGTTTAGGTGGCGCAAGATTCCTCCCTAGCTGGTGTTGGCGAATTCATCCAGGGTTTGCATGTGTACGTTCAAGTAAATTTATGAATCTCCTTCAAAGATAAATTTGAAGAATAGCGATAATATTCAGCTTGTCTGAGAAGCAAAGTTTATGAAGATTCAGTTTAAGGGTTTGGATATTATTCATTTATTTGCCTGAGAATATTACTGCAAAATCAGAAGTTATTATTCTGCCGCTACAGTGACGTGAATAGTGCTGCTACAGTGCCGCTACACTGACGTGAATAGTGATTCGCTACAGTGCTGTGAATAGTGATTCGCTACAGTAACGTGAACAGTGATTCCCTACAGTGGCGTGAATAGTTTAAGGTGCTGTTCAAATCTGGGTGTTGTATGTACTGTCATTGTTGCAAATATAAGCCTTGATTTCATCGCTGTGATCTGTTATACTGCGAGAAGTTATAATCTGCTTTAGACGGACATTCTGAGTATGTTGAAGACTGTTAATAATTTATAAGCAGTCATTTATTGTAAACCAATCATAGTTGAAGGTTAGAATGTCCAGTATTGATTCTCAGACTTGTGTCTGGATCCCATATTGAATATTAATTATTTCACATATCTCTCTATGTCTGAGTATATATTTCTGAATCTGCAATGTAATCTCAGTCCAATCTGGAGCAGTGTGTTTCAGATTTATGCACACCTTGTCCTTGAATATGATTACCATGCATGCAATAATATGATGTAAGTTTGATAAAATGGAGCATCTATCAAACTAGCATAATCGGAAAAATTATAAACATTCCTAGGAGAGTACATTACAGAGGGCCTTTTTAGCTTCTTCCTCTGGTGATTTAGGTGCCTCTATTTGTGTTTGTGAAGATGGAATTTGCATCTTTCTCCTTGTAGTTTTTGGTGACCGCTTTTCTAATTCTTCTTGCCCTAGTGGTTGGTGCATTTGGGAATCTCTTATCTCAAACCCTGGAGACTCTGATTTTAGGCACTCAGAATGCCACACTTGTGATGTCCCTACTTCCATTGAAGGTGATGAAACTAAAATCTCTATGACCTATGGTGAGGCAGGATCTTTGGTATTCCCCACATATGCAATTTTTCTTTATTTTCCTCTAGGTGCTCTCCAACCTTCTACCTATATTGTTAATCCATGAATTCTCAGTATGTACCAAGCCTTTCTACATTTGGGTCTTTACAAAGAGCATGTACCAGATCATTGTAGATTTCATAAAGTAGTTGCGGTATCCAAAGTATCCTTAGCTCTTCTACCTCCATGAAAATGTGATCCTTATCAACCACAAAAGTTATATCTTCTGCACATTTCCTTACCACATCATAGGAAATGCAATCCCTTACTCACATATCTTTTTGGAAAGGTTTGAAGAAACCCCATTATACCTTATTGTATGAAGTGGCATCCTTAAAATGCTAAGTGTGGGTTTTTATTTATGCCACAACTGTGGAATCTTGTTGCCATACTTTTTGTGAACCTCGGATATTCATGAAATAAAATGCCAAACATATGATGAGAGAGCCACACCAAATTTGGTAGTGGTCAAATCCCTTTGTTCTAGTGATGTTCTACATTAATTGCTCTTGGAGAACCTCACATAAGTCAAAATCCTTATTTTGTACTACCATCTCATATGCAGTCGAGATGGCCATCCCCATTGCTGATCTTTCTCTACTTGCGTAATATTCTTTGTGGGTGATGCCGAAGGTTGCATATCTTACAATTGGGTTTATGAATTTTTTAATGGACAAGTTCCTCCCATTTGGTGTTGCTCCTATGAGTTCCTTGACCTCCTAGGTGCTCACCTTCTTCTTTGAAGGCAATTTGTCCGTTGTCCATAATCCTCTAACTGTATGAATTGCATCTTTCGTAATGTAGTAGGGCTTGTCTAGATACATGAAGTTGTCTTGGATGCAACTTAGGATTGTGTGCACCTAGCCATTTTCTTGATGTGAATTTAGGAAAAAAATTCTATATATCCAACTTAAAGCTAGGGATTTGCTGATAATGTGGTAGGTACTCTTTGAGTCCTAGCTTTAAAAATGTTTTGTGAAGGGGTTTGAACACTATGTGGTCAATCTCCATTAAGGAAGTAGGAATATACTTCCACACATCTTCTACATAAATCACATCTATAGACATATTATAGAATGTGTCATCTAGATCTATCTCCATCGATTTGAAAGGGTATATCTTGTTCTCTGGTCAAGAGTTAATTGCTGCATCTAACATAGCAGGCGTTTCCATCTCTTTAAGTACCTTGCCTTCCTTTACTTTCCTACAATTTGCTACAATCTACCCGAAATTCTCTTCTCTCCCTTCACAAAAGAGTTCTTCAAAATTTTACCAAGTGAATTTCGCTTGGAATACGTTGACTTTATAGATTTTCAACAAGGCTTGTGCATCTATTGTGCTTACCTACCCATTGTATTTCTGCCATTCTCTTCATTGGAGTATCCTTCATGCAATGTCACTTTTTCTTGTGGGTTTTCTTTCTTATGTCTCCTTGTAGTAGTGTTTTCGCCTTGTGCCATTAACATAACCATTTAATCATTCTTTTTGCAATGTGTGTAACTTGACAACTCCGAACATAACTTTTTTGGCAACTTTATATGGTCCTAACCATCACAACTTCAATTTTCCTTATTCCTTGAATTTGCTATCATACAAGAGAACTATATCACCTATCTAGAAACTTTTCTGCCGAAAATTTCGCTCATGCCATGCTTTTTGTTGCTTCTCTAAACTCTGATGGTAGGTTGCTAATAGTCTTTTTCCATCTAATTTTTCTAATTCCCTTAATCTTTCTCCTAAAGGTTCCTCCACATTTAAACATAATTTATTAGATAATCTCAAATTGGGTATAATATATTGAATAGGTAATGTCACATCAATTCCATATACTAATTCAAATGGGGAAAATTTTGTTAGTCTTCTATAAGTTATTCCATACGCCCATAATACTACAAGTATCTAGATGTCCTAGTTTGTGGTATTGCTATTCGACATTATAGGCATATTCTCTATCTTCTACTACAAAGGTAATCTTGAGTTTGTCTTCTTCGACTATGCTTATTTGATTGTACCTAGAGAATCCGTTCATGAAGGAGTTGATCTCATGTCCTACTACTTTGAGAATAAAACCTATGAATTGGATTGGAAATGGATCCTTAATAGTCACTGCATCAAGGATTCAAAAATATACAAATTATATTTTGCTCGGATTCCTTCTTCAATGGAATGACTATGGGTGACACGGTACACCTAATCACTTGTTTCAACTTTGAAAATGATTACCACTTCTAACATTTTCTATATTTCTTACTGAACTTTTGCTACGTAATTTCAACTCATACTATAGGGTCTTTTTCTTACTGATTATGCTCCACGTATTAAAGGAATTTGGTGAACATCCAATTATGGTGGTACTCCTTTAAGGTTTTTGCACGTGTTGGCGTAAGAACTAACACCTCTGGAGTGTAAGTTTGTACGGACAGCTATGCACACAACGTAATGAGTGCTCTTCAAATTAGGAGGGGAAGCTCCCTCATTGTGCTAGAATGCATGGAAAAGAAAAGTAAACTAAATCCTATCTTTTTGTTCTCAGCTGGTAGAGGCACAAGGTTAAGAAAACCTAGAACGTTGCAGCTAAGGATTTTCTGGTTTCGCAGATCATTTAACTACAACTAAGCTAACTTCTTTAAATCTATCCAGTTTCCTCAAAAAAACAAAGCGTGAAGAAATGGAGCAGGAATGGTTTTATACGATAAGCTAGGTACAGATTCGCAACATGAAGGCAAGGTAGGCACAACTATTTGCTCGGTTGAATAAGCTTATTATCACACACATCATACGATAAGCTTTAAGTACAAATTCTCAACATGAAGGCAAGGTGGGCACAACTATTTGCTCAATTCCAATAGGCTTATTGATCACAAAACACAAAAGATAGCGAACTAGGACAACAAATTGCATAGGCGAGATACGCGTACAATCTACGATCAAACTAGCCACTATATCGAACTAGGGTGAGCATTCACCATAATAATTGCATGGAACCCGAGTGGCATAACAATTCATTATCAAAACAAATGCTCATGAACAGATACAAAAAGACAATATTACAGGCAAGGTGGGCACAGCATATATTTATCTCTCATGCAAAAGTTCCTTGAACAGATACAATAATATCAATACTACAAGCAAGGTAGGCGCAACATGTATGCTATCAAGCAAAATTTATTTACAAATGAGTTGAATGCTCTTATTTATAGACATCAAGGTGTAGGCAACCCTAAAATCACCTTGAGTCAACTACAGTCCTGCAGTACATGCAAGATCTTATTGCTAAACCCTAATAAAGGAAACTATACAATTAACTGGCAAGCTACCATCAGTTAACTAAAACATCTAATCTAAATGGACAAAGTGCAAGCATGCACGTCCTTATTGAAAACAAGTTAACTGGAATACTATCATCAGTTAACGCAAAAACCTAAAAGAAACTCCAAGTGAACATAGATAATTCCAAGAAAGACATGGAATGCAATGGTAACAACGAGTTGACTCGGAAAGAGGCATCGAACTTAACTCTTGTGTCTAATGTCTATCTTGGAAAAGGTGGTCCGCCCTAAACTGAAGTTCACTGGCCCTGATCTCGAGCAATCAACCCATCCACGAGGTTATTGACTACATCACCTACTGGGGAACTGAAGCTTTGGCGAAGAATCCAATGACTACGCAGCATGTCTTCTCCATTAGTTATCTGACACTGAAACTCGCCTTTACTCCTAATTGCCTCGTCAAGCAATGCTAACATGACTGTAAGCTGATTCATCTTACAGCCAATGGTCCCACCACTGAAAATACTGTGAATAAGTTCTTGGAGCTCTGACTGAACGTCAACAAGCTCAACATAGTCACCACCCACACACTGATACAGGCATGGTAATTGAGACACAAAGTTTCTCACATAGCGGAGTGCACTGGTAACATGCTCTCTGCTCTCAGCCAACTCTGATGCTATAGTCTCTTCTATCTTAGCCTTGAAGATTAACTGTGTTCTCCAAACGTAGACATCTTCCTTATCTTCTGCATCTGTGATTGAGTCAAATGACAACCCCAGGTTAGCAATCAGGATCTCATCCCTAGGCCTACTAATAGCCAAGTCACGCTCCTCATCCTGAAGTTCAAGACAATGTTCACGTGCATTGTACCGCAACTGGTATAACTTTGAAAGTACAAAGCGGCCCCTAGCAACAAATTCCTCCTCCCACTCATCTAACCGCTTGCCATATGCAACCAAATGATCAAGTTGACCCTGTTCTGCTGGTGGTTCTAATATATGTGGAAGCACGGTAACAGCATCCCCTCTCCTATGTACCAAGCTAGAAATATATTGGTGAAGCTGCTGTATTTCAGCCTTGAGGGTTGATTTATCTTCTCCATCCTTCACCATTCTATCCCTTGCGCTATCTGTAGCAACCTGTAGGAGGTCAATGTCCATCTAACGAGTACTTCTACGGAAGTTGACTGTGATCACTTCGAAGTCTTGAGCTTCCATCTCATCCAAACTCTTATCCTCTGGAGGTGCACCGATCTCAACAATGATCTCCTTACCTGCATTCCTCTCAATGTGGACCTGTTTCTTGATCCTTTTGTCAGGCGCATCTTGATAGACATGATCAAAATCTGAATGATCAAGTACATATTCCCAGATGACTCTCAAGCCAAGATGAATCTCGACTAATCCCACTGGAATGATCTGTACTCGTCATAAGAGGATCTGATGAAAGTGAATGTGTAAAGGGATTACTGCAAGGAGGTGAATCCATGTCCAAATCAATGTGAATTGGAACTAGAGGCTGCTCTGGTGTTGGTGACGGCAAATGTGACTGAACCTCAAGCTGTGGTGAACTCTGAACAACTTCTCTAATAGGCTCTATATGTCGAATAGCAACAGGTGCTTTTCCCTTTGAGTTACTACGTGCTGGATTCTTTCTAGGAGGGTTACTCCTTTTCTTTTGCTTGGGTTTTGACGAGGAGGGTAGTACAACTTCTACTGGTGGCGGCTCTACTCTAGGCATGGATACCTTTCTGATCCTTCTGCTTTCTAAATAAAGCATACTATTCTGGATGACCCTGCTCGATCTCTCCTTCACCAATGAGAATTCTTTGGCATACCAATTCACTAACGGCAATGGTTGTCCATCAACTTGTTCTCTGTAAAACTAAGGAAGTGCATCTCCCTCATCCTCTAACAATCCTTCCACATCTTCTGCCAAGACGACAGAAATTTGTGGAGGAGAGAACCTGCTATAGTCGCGTCTACGCACTTCAAAGTCATCCTCGCAATTCATCCAGTAATTCTCTAATGTAGGTTTGTGATAAGAGCAACTACCAAGGCAGGTTGGGTAATGACCCCAAGGATCATATGTGCATGTGTCAACCAGGTACTTGGGTTTGCAATTCTCCAATTCCTGTCCTACAACTTTAGCATCAATTGTTGTCTTGCACCAATATATCCCAAACTGCAAAGCAAAGTTGGCAGCTTGATTACGCTTGTGGCGCAAACGTTTGTGAACCTCATATAGCTGCCTCAGGAACTCCATGAACACTGTCTTATCCGAAGGATAACTTGGTGACATAGCAGCACTTCCTGTATATCCATAGACACGGATATAGGTGTATGTAGGGAACTGAATATACCAGTCTTCCCACCCTTCCATTGCGGCTCTAGCAACTGCTAAGATACGAATGTGCAACTCTTGGTCCAAGTTTCTCACTATATAAGTCAAGAAAGCCTCCTGCACACATTTGAAATGACTTTCAACCTTCGTGAACTCGAGCTGATCGTAATAACGATAGACCTTTTGTGCACTGAGGATGCCCACCGTGTTCAACCCGTTAAACTGACCCTAATAGGCAATCAAGTACACAAGGTAGGAACACATGAAACTGGTGTGCAACTAAGAAACCGGTGATTTTCTTGTGAATAGCATCGCTGATGAAGGATGCCCAGTCATAATGCTCTTGCCCAGAGATGATTCGACCAATGATATAGTACATCCATGGGTGAAATTTGTTTGCATCTACATGACCTAAGACACGATTAAGCAATGTAATCAGAGTACCATACTCATCCTTAAACTCACCATGACCTACGTTGCTTGGCAACTTGGTCTTTTTCTGTTTTAGCCACCTCTCCGTCATCTTACTCTGACACTTATCAAATTCAGCATTGAATGCTTGCTCACTCTGATTCATGGAAATGACCAACCCATCTGGATGTTGAGGAATACCCAGACTTCGCTCGATGTCGAGGGGTTTGAGACTACATATGACACACCCATCTACTGACTGTATCTCCCGTGCAGCAGAGTTATAATGCTTAATGCAAGACATTACAAACTCTACGCAATGAACTGAGATAGGTATGGAAGCGGCCTCAAGTAACCTAGACTACTGAATGTTCTTGATTATCGAATCTCTGATCTTGAGTGGATCCAAAACTGCTTCTGGAAGCACCTTATGTAGATTCGAATCAACTATTCCGATGAAGTCATGAGTCAAACCTAACTTGGTCTTGAAATCGAGCTGTGTGAACTACATTTTGAAAACCTCGCCTGTTGACTGTGAACACGGCTATATTCTGCCAACTTTTCTGCAAAGCTAAAAATAGCTCGTCGGAAGTGAATTTTTACTAAAAATTATGAGATATGGGTTTTGTCCAGAAAGTGATTCTAAGACAACCCAGAACATCAGAAATGTAAAAATTTGACCTCTACTCAACCATGCAAAGGAATTTCTGCTGAGAAAATTAAAACTTCGAGAACTGATGTTCGGAAACAAATTTTCCTGAAAATTTCTAGCACATGGGTTTTGTCGAGGAGGTCGTTCTGAAACAACCCAATTGTTCTATTTCACCAAATTTGCTTGTTCTTCGAACATGTGAGAGAATCTAGACGAGAAAATGGAAGAAATTTAGAAGAGAAAAAGACATTTTTTTATTATTTTTAATTATTTTTGTCCTCTTCTTTCAAAATCGCCTCTGCCTTGAATCTGATGTTGAATCTGAATCTGTAACTGCAAAAGAATGTTTCTATCGCCTTCGAACTCTTCTGTTTGATGAAAATTCACCAATCCCTTGAAGAAATTTGAATTATGTAAGCTGTGTAAATGAGAAATGGCGCCACACTTGGTTAAATAGATAAAGTCGTACCATCATGCATGCATGTTGAAACCCTAATTCTGAAAGAATTTGATTGGCCTCTCACCAGATGAACTGCCACTGACTCTGAGTCTCAGACTAAAAATAACATTTCATTTAAAACATGCAAATTAAAAAGAGGCGACATATTTAGCTCTTTGAAGAAAATCACCCTTTTCAATGCTCTGCATGCAAAAATGTTATTTTAATCATCTCGCCAAAAATAGCGTCTGGATGTGCTCGGCAAACTTCACTGATTCTAGAAAGTCTAAATTTGACCTTCTAGGCGTCCATTTGTAACAGTTATGAGATTTTCGAGTATCTCCTACTTTATAGTTGACTACAAAGTTACATCTGACCATGTTCAGCTCTGATTTTCGGGTGACCGAATGATCCTGCGACTGATCTGAGATATCCACTGCGAAGCCTGCATGACAAGGATGAAATGTCTATTGGAAGCCACAACTACTAAAATCAACATCTGACACCTTGGAAAATTAGGCGCCTTTGATTAAATTGATGCACTGATTCCAAACTTAGTCATTTCTCTGTATTGCCTTCTGATGCTTCAAACTGCCGCTAACGGTGAATGATGAACCCTATTGACTGAATAATAGATTCATTGCGTGACTGGAAGTACTCTGCATCCAATGACTATATGTAAGGTATCTGAAAACTCAATCAGGAGCCCCAAAAAGATGGGTGCCCCTGGCCTGTGAAAGCACAAATACCCTTTTGACAAAAGTGTGACTTTCATCTGAACACCATACTTTGACCCCTGATACCGGGAGCTGGAATGCTCTGATTCGCGCGTCGTCTATCTCTCTGCACAGTTGAGTCAACTTACAAGAGATGTCTCTAGGGACAACGAAGCCAGAAAACTGCTTCTAAGGCCTCAAAGAGAAGAGCGCCTTTTTCAAGGAGATGTGTACTTGCCATACTTAGCCACTTCTTGGTTGTCTTCAGTCACTCTCACTTTTCAGCATTACCATCTTGACCTCGCACGTACGAGCGTTCACCAAATCCCGAAGGCTGATGGTTGAACTCGTTGGATAGTTGGAGTAATTGCACACAAGTCTTGTGAAGACTACGAAAGCAAATAACCCCATCTGGCAAGCCTAAAGGTTGGGCGCCCTTGGCTTACAGATATGCAGCTATGTGTAGCTACGTTGTACCATCCTCTGTTTTACGTGCTCAGTAGAACCTCTGTCATGGTCACTCAGAATGTCAGATCATCTCACGAACGGGTGCGCTGCAAAGCTGAGCTAAGCTAGAAAAGATCTCAAGAAGACCCCAACTGCAATCTCATTCATCTGGGTAGTCATATTCAAGGGCGCCCTTGAGCTACAGGGGCGCTCAAACCATCAACCGGCAGTTCCCTGTGACATGTATCATGCCCGCAGCCTCAGTGTCTGACACTGATAACCGGAGTTCTGCACTATGTATGCCTCCACTTGATAGCTCGTTGAAAAGCCAGACTGATCCTGAAGAGACTGAAACCAACAATGAGCACATGCATTCAGTTCTTGGCCTTCAAAAAAAAGGGCGCCCCTGGACTACAAGGGCGCAGATCTGCATTCTTTGACTATCTTCATGATGTATACACTCTTCTTAACCTCTGCTTCTACCTTCGTTTGCCAGAGTTCTGCATTACAAATGAACTTGCTCCATAGCTAGTCAGAAAGTTGATTGAAAACAAAAGAGAATGAGTGTATTCGCAATCCAAAGCAACTGCATCTTGACCTTCAAAAAGAAGGGCACCCTTGGACTACAGAGGTGCAGATTTGCTCTGAACTTCATATTTTTCATCATTTTGTGCTCTGTGAACACTGTATTAACTACTAAGGTTGACCATGTCAAAGTACTACGACTGCCGAGGTGTATGTATGACTATACCTCATCATTCTGACATGTACGAACACTGTAAAGTTGATTTGCACGTTGATTGTGCAAGTGTTTAGTACGTTACATAGTGAAAAGTTCCCAGACTTAGAATATTTTAGCACTTTTTGCCAATCTGAAAAACCCCTTCGTCAAAAAGCATACTTTTAAGCATCTTTCATCGTAGAACGTTCTGCTTTGAGTTTCAGGCTTAGAATTTGATACCTGGTACTGGCCTACTGCCATTGACGACCTCGGAGGTCCTAACTCTTCTCCTGAAAAAATGTGAAAACTACCCACCAGGCTTAAACTAACTTTTAACTGAAACCGACTTCACCACCGTGATCGTGATGTCAAATAAGCCAATCAAAATTAATTTCAGCCAATTCTAACAAGTTCCTATTTTTTAGGGTTTTGACCTAAAAACGGGGTCCGAAAACCCTAATTTTCAAAATTTCCACTGGCATCACACTGACTAAAAGCCCATACTTGATTTGCCCAAAAACTGAGTTTTGACCCCACTTTTACAAGGTTTAGACCATTTTAAGCAAAATGCCTTAATGAAGCAAAAAAAAATTGTTTTGGGTACAACAGTACGTCCATGCAAAGACATCCTTATACGCTAGGAAATTTTTGAATGTTGTGATCCTCAGTACTAGACTTTGATTATCAACGTTCATTACGACTTCTAAACTACCTTATTCTCCCAAGTTTACTTTCCTACTTCTAGGCTCCTCATATTTTATGTCCTTATTTCATTCAAATTTGTAGGCAAGTGTATCGTCTAGCCTTGCCTTTCCTACTTTGTATTCTCCATACTCCAATGAAAATGTATAACTTATTGGGTGTCAAACGGTCTTCTTGCATATTTTCCTTACCTTTCTCATCCTCTTCCATTTGATCTATATCCGGTTGGGTTTTGGCTGAAATAACTCATAATCTTCTAATTTCCAATGAAATAATTTTCAACAGACACGATGTTCTTCTTCTAGTTATGATCAGCTTTGGCTGCTATTATCCATCCCTGACCCAACAATGCATCATACGGATTTTTATGTGACAAAATAACTACAAAATTCAAGAGAAATGACTTTAATTCCTTGTTGACATGCACCCACCAATTGGAAGATGGGTGGCCAGATGATAGATTTATCAAGGCTCTTTCGAGTATTTTCAAGAAGTACATTCACTCTCAATCCTCCATCGATGAGATTCTATTTGTTAGATTTTTCCTGAGAATCTCCATATGCACTATGGCAAGTTCCTTTGTTACATTAGTCATCTGTAATGTCCCCTTCCGTGGAATAGCTAGAGATGACCCATTTAGCTTGTTTTATTCTCATAGGCTAATTTTGGACAATATTAGGGAATAAATTAATTAATTAAATAAAGTTGTCCAATAAAGCAAATTTTATGAATGACTTTAATTTATTTTATAAAGTGACTTAAGTGAATTAAAAAGCGGAAATATTAAAAGTCACTTTATAAAAGTGCTTTATGAAATATTTTAAGCGGGAAATTAAAAAGTACCCTCAGGAAAGTTTCATGGGAAAAATATAAAAAAAGGAATTGAGAGCTCATTTGCTCATGCTTGATTTTATTTTCTTTGAGAAAACTTGAAGCTTTCAATGAGAGAAAACCCTAAGAACATTGTTAAAATGAGGTCAAAATACAAGTTTTTTTTTGGGATGGGAGGGGTGGGGGGGGGCAGTGGGGTCAACTATGGACTTTGGTCAGTGTCATGTAAGTCGTCAACAGCAATTGGTGAATACCTGAAGCACAGAACCTGAACCTAAGATCCAGGACAAAGCATGAATGATGAAGGAGCATTTCACGACAAGATTTTACTTCTACAAGGTCAATTCAGGTGCCAAAGCAGTGTTTTTCAGAACAAAGACCGATGAATTTTCAAGCAGAAAACAAGATTTGCGCCCTTGTAGCCCAAGGGCGCCCTTCTTTTTGGAGGTTCAGATCTCATTGCATGTGCTTGCTAATGGATTCAGTCTCTTCAGGATTAGCCTAGCTTTCCGACGAGCTATCGAGAGAAGGTGTACATAGTGCAGAACTCCGGTTATCAAGGTCAGAAGCTGAAACTACAAGCAAGATGCATGTCACAGAAATTGAAGTGTTCATGGTTTGAGCACCCCTGTAGCTCAGGGGCGCCCTTGAATTTGGCTTCCCAGATGGATGAAATTGCAGATGAGGTCTTCCTGAGGTCTTTTCTAATCTAGTCTGGTTTCGCAATGCATAAGTTCACAAGACGATCCGACATTCTAGGTGACCATGACAAAGGTTCTACCAAGCACGTAAATCAGAGGATGCAGAAACATGGCAATACACAGCTGCACATCTATAGGCTAGGGCCGCCCAGTCTTTAGGCCTGCCAAATGAGGTTATTTGCATTCACAGTCTTCACAAGACTCGTGCGCAATTACTCTAGCTATTCAACGAGTCTAATTGTCAACCTTCGGGATTTGGCAAACGCTCGTACATGCAAGGTCAGTCTGAGAATCCTAAAAAGTGAAAGCAACCAAAAAGTGGCTAAGTATGGGAAGTACACATCTCCTTGAAAAAGGCGCCCTTCTCTTTAAGGTCTTAGAAGCAATTTTCTTGCTTTGTCACCTCCAGAGACATCTCTTGTAAGTTGATTCAACTACGCAGAGAGATAGACGATGCGCAAATCGAAGCACTCTAGCTCCCAGTGTCAGGGGTCAAAGTATGGTGTTCATATGAAAGTCACACTTTTGTCAAAAGGTTATTTGTGCCTTCACAAGCCAGGGGCGCCCATCTTTTTGGGGTTCCTGATACAACTTTCAAGTACCTTACATTCAATCGTTGGATGCAATGTACTTTCAGTCACGTAATGAACCTATCATCCAGTCAGCAGGTTTCATCGTTCGCGGTTAGCGGCGGTTTGAAGCATCAGATAGCAAAACGGAGAAATGGCTAAGTCGAGTGACCTTGCATTAAATTAATCAAAGGCGCCTAATTGTTTGAGGTGTCAGATGTTGGTTTTAGTAGTTGCAATTCCTGTCAGAGATTTTGTCCTCGCTATGCAGGCTTTGCAGTGGATATCTCAGATCAATCACAGGTTCACTCAGTCACCCGAAAATCAAAGCTGAACATGGCTAGGTGTAACTTTGCAGTCAACTATAAAATAGGAGATAGTCAAAAATCTAATAACTCTTGCAAATGGACGCCTAGAAGGTCAAATTTCGACTTTCTGGAATCAATGAAGTTTGTCGAGCACATCTAGACACTATTTTTGGCTAAATGATTAAAGTAATATTTTAATATTTAATTTTTGCATGCAAAACATTAAAAGGCGATTTTCTTCAAGGAATTAAATATTGGCGCCTCTTTTAATGTATATTCATAAATTCGCATGTTACAAATTAAATATTATTTTTATTCACGACACTCAGAGTTAGTGGCAGTTCAGCTGGTGGAGGACCAATCGAATTATTTCTTCTAGATTTAGGGTTTTGAGCTTGCAGTCTTGCTGTTATGGTACGACTTGGTCTATTTATTGCAAATATGGTACCATTTCTCATTCATCCAACTTAGAGAATTCAAATTTCTTCAAGAGATTGGCGAATTTTCATCAGACAATCAAGTTCGAAGGCGTCAAAAATATTCTTTTGCAGGTACAAGTCCAAATTCAAGGCAGAGTGGCGATTTTTGAAAGAAGAAGACAAAAATAATAATAATAATAAACTAAAAAAACGTCCTTCTTTTCTAGAATTCTTCTATTTTCTCATCTAGAATTCTCTCACATGTTCGAAGAATTGGCAAATTTTGGCAAAACAAAACAACTGGATTGATTCAGAACGATTTCCTCAAATGAACCCATGTGCTAGAATTTTCAAGAAAATTTGTTCCAGAGCATCAGTTTTTGAGGCTCTAATTTTCTTAACTGAAATTCCTTTGCATGGCTGAGTAGAAGTCGAGTTTTTACATTTTTGATGTTCTGGGTTGTCTTACAATCATTTTCTGAGCAAATCCCATATCTCAGAATTTTATGTCAAAATTTATCTCTGACAAGCTATTTTTAGCCTCAGCAGGTTATTTTTAGCTTTCAAGAAAATTTGTTAGAATATAGCCGTGTTCACAGTCAACAGGCGAGTTTTTCAGAATGCAGTTCACTCAGCTCGAATTCAAGACCAAGTCGGTCTTGACTCATGACTTCATCGGGACAATTGATACGAATCTACATAAGGTGCTTACAAAAGCAGTTTTGGATCCACTCAAGATCAGAGATTCGATAATCCAGAACATAAAGCAGTCTGGGTTACTTGAGGCCGCTTCCATACCTTTCTCAGTTCATTGTGTAGAGTTTGTAATGTCTTGTATTAAGCATTACAATTCTGTTGCACGGGAGATACAGTCAGTAGATGGGCGTGTTATTTGCAGTTTCAAACCTTTGGATATCGACAGAAGTCTGGGTATTCCTCAACATCCAGATGGTCTAGTCATTTCTATGAGTCAAAGTGAGCAAGAATTCAATGCTGAATTGGATAAGTGTCAGAGTAAAATGACAGAGAGGTGGCTGAAATAGAAAAAGACCAAGTTGCCAAACAATGTAGGTCGTGGTGTATACAGAGATGAGTATGCGATTCTGATTACACTACTTAATCGTGTCTTAGGTCATGCAGAGGCGAATAAATTTCACCCATGGATGTACTATATCATTGGTCGAATCATCTCTGGGCAAGAGCATTATAAATTTCACACATGGATGTACTATATCATTGGTCGAATCATCTCTGGGCAAAGAGCATTATGACTGGGCATCCTTCATCAGCGATGCTATTCACGAGCAGATCATTGGTTTCCTAGTTGCGCACCAATTTCATATGTGTTCCTACCTTGTGTACTTGATCGCCTATCAGGGTCAATTTAGAGGGTTGAACATGTTGGGCATACTCAATGCACACAAAGTCTATCGTTACTATGATCAGCTTGAGTTCACAAAGGCTAAAAGACATTTCAAACGTGTGCAGGAGGCTTTCTTGACTTATACAATGAGAAACTTGGACCGAGAGTTGCACATTCGTATCTAAGCAGTTGCTAGAGCAGAAATGGAAGATTGGGCAGACTGGTACATTCAATTCCCTACATACACCTACATCCATGTTTATGGATACACAGGAAATCCAGCTATGCTACCACGTTATCCTTCGGATAAGACAATATTCATGGAGTTCCTGAGCCAGTTGTATGAGGTTCACAAACGTTTGCACCACAAGCGTAAATAGACTGCCAACTTTCCTTTGCAATTCGGGATATATTGGTGCAAGACAGCAATTGATGCTAAGGCTGCAAGACAGGAATTAGAGAATTGCAAACTCAAGTACCTGGTTGACACATGCACATATGATCCTTGGGGACATTACGCAGCATGCCTTGGTAGTCGCTCTTATCACAAAGCTACAATGGAGGACTACTGGGTGAATTGCGAGGATGACTTCGAGGTACGAAAGCGCAACTACAGTAGATTCTCTCTTCCGCAGATATCGGTCTTCTTGGCAGAAGAGGTGGAAGATTTGTCAGAGGATGGGGGAGATGCACTTCCTCAATTTTACAGAGAACAGGTTGATGGACAACCATTGCCGACAGTTGATTGGCACGCCAAAGAGTTCTCATCAGTGAAGGAGAGGTCGAGCAGAGTCATCCAGAATAGTATGCTTTATCTAGAAAGCAAAAGGACTAGTAGGGTAACTATGCCTAGAGCAAAGCCGCCATCAGTGGGAGTTGTACTACCTTCCTCGTCAAAACCCAAGCAAAAGAAGAGGAGTAACCCTCCTAGAAAGAATCCAATGCCTAATAACTCAAAGGGAAAGGCATTCGTTGTTGTCTCACATGTAGAGCCTATCAGAGAAGTTGTTCAGAGTTCACCACAGCTTGAGGTTCAGCCACATATGTTGTCACTGACACCAAAGCAACCTCCAATTCCAATTCACATCGATTTGGACTTGGACTCTCCACCTCACAGTAACACCTCTACTCATTCAGTTTCGTCGGATCCTCCTATTACTAGTACAGATCATTCCAGTGGGATTAGTCGGGATTTGTCTTGGCTTGAGAGTTAGCTGGGAAGAAAAAGGAGACAGCCATCTTATGTACTTGATCATTCAAATTTCGATCATGACACAGATGCGCATGACAAAAGGATCAAGAAACAGGTCCACATTGAGAGGAATGCATGTAAGGAGATCGTTGTTGAGACTGCCACACCTCCAGAGGATAAGAGTCTGAACGAGATGGAAGCTCAATATTTCGAAGCTATCACAGTCAACTTCAGTGTAAGTACTCGCCAGACGGAGATTGATCTCCTACAGGTTGCTACAGATAGCGCAAGGGATAGAATGGTGAAGGATGGAGAAGATAAATCAGCTCTCAAGGCTGAAATGCAGGAGCTTCGCCAGTAAATTTCTAACCTTGTACATAGAACAAGGAACACTGTCACCGCACCCCCACCGATGTTAGAATTGCTAGCAGAACAGGGTCAGCTTGATCACTTGGTTGCATATGGCAAGCGGTTAGATGAGTGAGAGGAGGCGTTTGTTACTAAAGGGCGCCTTATACTTTTAGAGTTATACCAGTCGAGGTACAGTGCACCTAAGCTCCGTCTAAAACTCAGGATGAGGAGCGTGACTTGGCTACTAGTAGACCCAAGGATGAGATCCTGATTACCAACTTGGGATTTTCATATGAATCAGTCACAGATGCAGAAGATAAAGAGGATGTCTACACTTGGAGAACACAATTGATCTTCAAGGCTAAGATAGAAGAAACGATAGCATCAGAGTTGGCTGAGAGCAGAGAGCATGTCACTAGTGCACTCCGCTATGTGAGAAACTTTGTGTCTCAACTACCATGCCAGTATCAGTGTGTGGGTGGTGACTATGTTGAGCTTGCTGACATTCAGTCAGAGCTCCAAGCACTCATTCACGGTATTTTTAGTGGTGAGACCATTTCCTGTAAGATGAATCAGCTTACACTCATGTCAGCATTGTTTGATGAGGCAACCAAGAGTAAAGGCGAGTTTCAGTGTCAGATCACTAGTGGAGAAGACATGCTACATAGGCATGGGATACTTCGTCGAAGCTTCAGTTCCCCAGAAGGTGATGCAGTCAAAGACTTCGTAGATGGGTTGATTGCTCGAGATCAAGGCAAGTAGACTTCAGTTCCCACCTTTCGGGATAGACTTCATGCACGGCAGTTAACTTGACGCTTCTTTCCAAGTTAACTCGTTGTTTCACATCTCACACATGTCTATCTTGGAAGTATCTACATTCACTTGGAGTTTCATCTAGGTTTTTACGTTAACTGATGGTAGTATTCCAGTTAACTTGCTTTCAATAAGGACGTGCATGCTTGCACATTGTCCACTTAGATTAGATGTTTCGGTTAACTGATGGTAGCTTGCCAGTTAACTGTATAGTTTCCATTATTAGGGTTTAGCAATAAGATCTTGCATGCTTTGCAGGACTGTAGTTGACTCAAGGTGATTTTAGGGTTGCCTACACCTTTGATGTCTATAAATAAGAGCTTTCAGCTCATTTGTAAAGAACTTTTGCACGAGAGAGCAATATATGTTGTGCCTACCTTGCCTGTAATATTGCCTATTTTGTATCTATTCATGAGTATTTGTTATGATGATGAATTGTTATGCCACTTGGGTTTCATGCAGTTGTTATGATGAATGCTCATCTTAGTTAAATGGGGTTGTTGGTTTGATCGTTGTTGTATGCGTGTCTCGTCTATGCAATACACTGTCCCAGTTGCTTACCTTGTGTTTTGCGTTTAAATAAGCCTATTCAGATTGAGAAAATCGTTGTGCCACCTTGCCTTCAAGTTTAGAATCTGTACCTAAAGCTTAGCGTGTGATGTGTGTGTCAATAAACTTATTCAGCCAAGCAAATAGTTGTGCCACCTTGCCTTCACGTTGTGAATCTGTTGCTTAGTTTATCGTATATTTGTTTGTTCTTATAAACTTCTTCCCAGCCAAGCAAATAGTTGTGGCACCTTGCCTTCACGTTGTGAGTCTTACCTGAAGTTTATCGTGTAATCACATTCCTGCTCCATTTCCCCATGCTCTGTTTACTTGAGGAAACTAGATTGATTTAAAGTAGATAGTTTAGTTGTAGTTAATGATCTGTGAAACCAGAAAATCCTTAGCTGCAACGTTCTAGGTTTTCTTAACCTTGTGCCTCTTCCAGCTGAGATAAAAAAGATAGGATTTAGAATACTTTATTTTTTCACGCATATCAGCAAAAGAGGGAGCTTCCCCTTCTAATTTGAAGAGCACTCTTTACGGAATGTGCATAGCTGTCTGTTTTGACTTACACACGAGAGGTGTTAGTTATTACGCCAACATGCTGAATGATTAAAGATTAAACATTTATCGAAGGTTTGCAAGCAAACAATAAATTATTCTTCTCTGATTTGAAGTAAGGATTTATCTTTTGATTGTGGTTTTAGGCGATATTTGTAGAGAGTGAATGGAGTTTGTTATGGATGCCATATTGGAGGAGTTTGCAGAATGAAATGATATATATATATATATATATATTCTGCTGGATATTCTACCCAGCCATACCTTTTTATGCTTTTGGAGGGGGCTGTACCATATTTTATGCACCCCATATAAGGAGCAATATGTCCAAGAAAGCTTTAAGCCTTGTAGAAGAGTCAACGCAGCTTAGTAAAGGCTGCCTATCACTGCCACAGCCTCCTATAAAGGGCTTGCGGCTTTTAAAAGGACTGTCGTACCAAGAAAACAAAGAGCCATACCTTCATTATGAAGCCATACAGCCATATAGGTAAGTTACCATTGTTGATTGGGCATTGGTGACACATCAACATTTGAGGTCAGCTATATTTCAATAAATATTGAGCAATATTTAAAGTTGTTGCTGCTGTATGTGATTTTTCTGTGCAATATCATTCTGAACAACAATACAAACTATTATATAAAATTCATTTGTGATCATATTTAGGCAATAACTTGTATGAAAAAGTTGTTAACTATATGTAATGGTTGATGTTGTGAAGTTTATTTCAGATATCTCTTTAAACAAGTTGAAAATAAAACCCAAAATAATTGAAATGTTGTTTGACGAAATGTATGTGCATCATAAACTATGAAATTGCAAAATTTGTGTTCAAAAAGTTGGGACAGTTTATGACATCATCAACAACATAGGGTCTATTACTTGGTCGTTGTGCAATGTCAAACGATAATTGATATTCGATATTCGTTATTCTGTATTTACAAAAGGAGAGGAATACTCCTTATATAGAAAATTACAAGACAATGTTTCTAAAAAGAAACCATCGTTAATTAAAGCAAATAACTAAAAAATGCTAAAACGAACAAAAGTTACTAAAAGCTAACTAAGTTAACTAAAATTAAACTAACGACTAACTAAAGTTAAGATGGCCATTAAATACTACAATTAATACTTTAATACCCTCCCTTAATGGTCATCCTACAAGCATAAACTAAGTCTACCCATATTCTGATAGAGTTTTGGGCATCAATGCATAGAATGCAGACTCCTTTTGCTCAGTATACTCTGACACTTGAGCACATTGTTGAGACTCTTCCTAGTTGGAGTTCTCATCAGCCAACCACTTTTTGCAATACTTCTAAATATAACCAATCTTCCCATAGTAATGGAAAGTAATAGACTTCTTGGAGCTCTCCTTTGAATTGCCTCATCCTTTCTGCTAAATAGACTTCCCTTTGCCAATGTCATTAGCAATAAAAGCTTGTTCAACACTGGGAGACTCACTGCTGCTCCCAAACTACTTCATCCAAGTCTCGTGGAGATCTTTCAAATGCTTCCAGATCTCCACAACAAACTTACCAAATGGTATTCTGGTAACATCTCATCGCTGACAGATATTTTAGAAGCATAACGGCCTCCCTATTACCTCCATCATATTTGTCATGTTCCTTCCCTACAACATCGGGACGAAGTTCTTTACCTAGAAAAAGTGCATCCAGACACCGGTACTCAAAGACGGTAAGCACCCTTCGCTTCCACATGTTGTAATTTTGTCCATTGAACCTTTGCGTATTTTCCAACATTGCATTGGTCAAAGCAGCCATCCCTCCTGTTTTCCAAAAGCCCAAAAAATGAGGTAAAGTCTGTGATCAGCTATCCCTGGACAATCAACTGGCACAACTCCCACGATTTTTAAAAAACTGTCTAAAATAGAGGCTCAAAAACTCTGAAAAAACAAGATTTTTTCAAACAGGTAAAAGCACAAAACTATGTCACTTTTTAAAGGAAATGGCCAACACTGATCCAACTTTTAAAATTGAATCACTAAAAAGTGACATATGTTTTGAATTTTGAAATGATGTAAACTAATGAAATATTTATTTTTTAGTATATTTTATGGTTGTATTTTTAAAAACAAAAATTAAAAATTAAAAAATACCAGCACTCAAAAACTGAATCAAATCTGCTCCAAACTACAGTTTGTGATGATCACCCCTGAATATTTTTTTGTTTGTTGATAGAATAAGATGGAGATGCATAAGTCTTTGGTTTTATAATCCATTCATCATTTTGATACATATATTGGCAACATTATAACTTGCAAAGGAATACATTTTCATTACATTAAAGCATGAAACAATTCAACTACGATATCAAAGATCATTGGTTAACAACTGAAATCAGAATTTAAGAACTTCTGGCAGACCGGATTACAAAGTCCAAAGGAGCACCTTTCAGTCATACAATTTCAGCAGCAATACATTCAATCTCCACATGGAATGAGCCACTACAAGTACTATCAATCCCTAATTTGTTCCTTCTCATTTAACCATCACTTGAAATATACCAAGCCAATTTTTTTCGTTTTTCAATTGCAAGATACAAACAATACGCACCCGTTAAGGTTAGCCCAAAACCAACAAAAATGCTGAAGCAACTCTAACCAGAATGTACACCAAGATCCCGATGTGGGCAAGGTGTGAGCATTGGTCAGAGGATTTGAAAAGCAGAACAGAGCGGAAGGAACTCTAACCAAGAATGGCGCCAGTGATGGCGAGCATATAGTCAAAGGATCTTAATGGAAATGCTAGGTACAAGAACTCTAACCAAGAAATGTGTCGGTGAACGAAAAGCATGTGGTCAGAGGGTCCTTATCATCTAGTAAACTGAAAGCAAATTCAACACCAAGTATGTGCTACTCAATCCAGTATGGAGATGAGGCGACCATATGGTGGAGATAAATGAAATACAAATGCGATTACAGAATGTAAAGATGAGCATTACAAATCATGATAAAGCAAGATTAAGAACAGCTGTCAGTACTACTGTCAGCTTACAATATAAAAGATAATGCCTTGCTATGATCGTGAATCGAGAGTTAGAGAGAGCTGCAATATTAAATATAACTTCCTTCACTAAATAATAAAGATTAGACCCGAAACTGTAATTAATAGGACCAACTTCACAAACTGATTTATGACAGTCTTGTTTTTCTTATACATGAACAGCAGCCCTGAAACTCACAATTTTACTCATAAACTCACTCCAAACCCATTCAAATTTCATGAGACGAAATGCATTATGATCCTAAGATGATGGCGACCAAGATAGAGCAATGAAACCCACTCAAAAGACCCTATTTTATTTATGCACGCATTTCAAGGCAAGTACAGAAGGTACGGCCTTCAAGGAAGTTCGATCTGCCTTTAAAAATCCAAGTCTTCACTAAAAAATCTGAAACTTAAGGAAAAGGGTCGCCCCTTACAGACAAAGAGAGATACACAATACCCAGAATGACTCTTTTTGTATTTTTTGATTTATGAATGAAAACTACAATCTGCTGTAATGAAAAATGCAGTTCCAGAATCTCTCTAATATGCATAAACTGATCTACAATGCCAAACACTAACTACAATGCACCAACTTCACTACAAATCACTCAAACTACACTATATCACCACTAGTCGCTATCTTGCAAGCGAGAAGCAATGCCAAGCTAGGAGGCTTTCATTCCCCGAAGCAATCCCACAGCCAATCCGGCAGCATAACATTTCTATAAACAAAAGATAATGAAATGAGAACCAAAGGCTTCCTTTTATAATTTGCCATTGACCTTCTCGAAACCCTAACCTTCTTTTTTTGAGTCAAACCCTAATCCTCCAATAGATGGCGTCCCACTTTTCCAAGCAATAATTGACTTTTAATATAAACTTCATATCTTCCTTGAAGTTGGCGCCCAACTTAAGCTTGGATTAATTCTTTTAATAATATTAATTTCCTCAATGAGGCGCCCACCCATAAAGAACACCTTTTAAAAACAACTTAAGTGAAGTTGCTAGGCCAAGGGGTCAATGTTAAAATATAATATTAAAACATGACTTAATTAAAATAATTCGACTTATCTCTCCAATTATGCCCAAAGCCAAAAATGAGTAAGTCAACTGATCTGCCTAAAGTAGAAAGCCGACTGTGCCAAAGCCAACAGGACCACTGCCAAAAATAGAATTTACTAAAAATAGTAAATTCCTGAAAATGCTCTGAATGCCAGGAAAACATATCACTGCGAAGCTCTCTGAAAACCCAGAAAGAATCCGCCATTGAATCAACCAGCCTCAAGCAAGAGCATCCTTCAAAACAAGAAACCCTAATTTTACCTTTCGCAAAGCCTACGGGTCTCCGGAATAGGCCAACGGTCAACTGCAAAGATCATGCTCGAGAAGGGGATATTACAGTCCGCCCTCCCCAAGATTGCTTGTCATCAAGCAATTGCAACCCTGGATGTTGCAGAATCTCATCATTCTCCCAAGTCGCATCCTCCATAGGTAAATTCTTCCACTTCACCAGGTATTCTCGAATTGTCTTTTTTCTCAAAGAACGCTCTCGGGAATCAAGAATCTCTTCTGGAATCAAAACTAACTGCCCTTCTTCATCCAAAGGTGGCAACTGTGATGAAGCAACAACATTATGTCCAAGGGCCTTCTTGAGGTGAGACACGTGGAAGACATTGTGCACTCTGCTATTCGAGGGTAGCTCCAACTCTTAAGCTACAGCTCCCACCTTTCTGATAATCCTGAACGGCCCATAAAAACGAGGTTTGAGCTTCTCAGCTCCACTCTTCTTGAGAGTAGACTGTTTGTAGGGTTGTAGTCGAAGATAAACCATATCTCCAACCTCAAAAGAACGCTCAACATGCCGTTGATCAGCGTACATCTTCTGCTGATTCTGCGCAATCTGAAGATTGTTCTTCAAGGATTTCAAAATGTCTTGACTTTGCTGCAAAAAATCCTTAGCCTGAGGAGCTTTGCTGTCGCCAAACACCAAATCAGCAAAGCTAGGAGCTTTGTAACCGTAAAGAGCCAAGAAGGGTGACATCCTTATTGACATGTGGAAGGTAGAATTATAACAATATTCTCCTATGTGAAGCCATTTCACCCATGCCCTCTGCTGCTCCGAAACGTAGTTTCTCAAATAACCTTCCAACCATTTGTTCACTATCTCAGTTTGTCCATCTGTTTGGGGGTGATAACTAGTACTTGGAGTAAGTACTGTACCACTCATTCTAAAGATCTCTTGCCAAAAAGTGCTTAAGAACTTGCTGTCCCTATCACTCACAATGTTTTTTTGCAACCTATGTAGCCTAAACACTTCATGAAAAAACAAATCTGCATCTTGGGCTGCTGAAAACGAGCTGGTAATGGCGAAGAAGTGAGCAAATTTTGTTAATCGGTCTACAACAACATAGATACAGTCTTTTCCTTGGGCCTTGGACAATCCCGTGATGAAGTCCATCGATATGCTTTCCCATTTTTTATTGGGAATAGGGAGAGGTTGCAGCAGACCAGCCGGTAGAGTATGCTCATTCTTGTTCATTTGACAAGTGGGACACTCCTGAATGTAGCGTTGAACTTCCCCTTTCAGCCCCTTCTAAGAAAATCTTTCCCGAATCTGCCTATATGTCTTGAAGAACCCATGATGACCAGCGAGCGAAATGTCATGAAATGTCAACAAAATCTTCTTTTTGAGCTTAGAATCAGCCACCAAAAAGATTCTTCCTTTGTAATGTATCAGCCCTTCAACTACCTTATACCTTTCGTCATGAAAAGTGCCCTCAATGATGCTGGTTGCGAACTGATTTTTGGCATAATCAGCAAGCAACATGTCTTTCCAATCAGCAGTAAGCTCACATAATGAGTTCAAATGCGATCTCCTAGATAGGGCATTGGCCACAATATTGTTTTTTCCTTTGACGTATTCAATATCAAAATCGTAAGCTTGAAGCTTACTCACCCACTTTTATTTCCTTTCGTTCAAATCTTTCTGATGCATGAAATGCTTGAGACTGTTCTGATCAGTCTTGACCACAAACTTGCTCCCCACCAGATACTGTCCGAACTTAGCTAACACATGCATAATGGCGAGCATTTCCTTGTCGTAGATGGAGTAGGTCCTTTCCACACCTCTTAACTTTCTGCTCTCAAACACAATGGGATGTTTGTCTTGCATCAAAACAGCCCCGTTTCCCTCACCGGATGCATCACACTGTAGCTCGAACGGTTTGGAAAAGTCAGGGATAGCTAAAACCGGACAAGAGCTCATGATTTTTTTAAACTTATCAAAAGTAATTTGGGCCTTTTCTGACCAACAAAAAGCCCCCTTTTTCATGAGGTTAGTAAGAGGAGCGGCATTCTGCGAATAGCCCTTCACAAATCTTCTGTAGAATCCACAAAGGCTCAAGAATCCTTTCAAATGAGTCAAATTCTTAGGAGTTGGCCAATCAACCATTGCTTTGATCTTTCCGAGATCAACCTTAACTCCTTCAGCACTGATTATATGACCAAGGTACAACAACTCCTTCATCCCAAATTCACATTTGGATTCCTTTCCAAACAAACTCTTTGATTCAAGGATGCCAAGCACTTCCTCCAAGTGCTTGAGATGTTCTTCCCATGTCTTGCTGAAGATTAGAATATCATCGAAAAATATCAATACACTCTTCCTCAACTGCTTCTGAAAGACTCTATTCATACAAGACTGGAAGGTAGCTGGACCATTAGTCAACCCAAATGGCATGACTAGAAACTCGAAGTGGCCGTAGTGGCATCTAAATGCTGTATTCTCAACATCAGATCCTCTCATCCGAATCTGGTAGTAGCCTGATCTCAAATCGATTTTTGAGAAGAACTTGGCTCCATGTAGCTCATCAATGAGCTCATCAATCCTCAAAATGGGGTATCGATTTTTGATGGTGCTTTGATTCAAAGCATGATAGTCCACAGGCATGCGAATGGTACCATCCTTCTTCTTCACAAGAACAACTGCTGAAGCGAAGGGACTCTTGCTTGGACAGATGAAGCCCATCTCCAAGAGTTCCTGAATATTTTTCTCAATCTCGTCCTTTTGCTTCTTAGGGTACCGATATGGAGTTGTAATAACTAGTTTAGCTCCTTCGTTGAGCTCTATGACATGCTCCGAACCCCGTTCAGGAGGCGGTCCAGGAGGAAAATCAGCAAACACCTTACTCCTTTTTGTGAGTACAGACTGAATATCAGGAGGATAGTCTCTATTTGTTTCGACCGGACTAGTAGGAAGAATCATACATTCTGCAGCCCACTCAACTTGTTCATTCCGAATCAGCCTTGCCATTCTCTTGAATGACACAATCCGAGGACCACCATTGGACATTCCTCTTAGCACTACCTTCTTCCCATCGGATTGAAACTTGAGCTCCATGGTTTGCAAATTTAAAGAGATTTCTCCAAGGGAACGCAGCCATTGAATGCCTAGAACGGCATCCGTATCTCCAATGTTGACTACATAAAAGTCGTCCTCGACTTCATAGTTTCAAATTGCATAGTCATGTTTGAGATCTTCTTAGTGCATGAGATGTGAAACCCATCAGCAACCATAACCTTAAAGCCTTCAAATTCTTCTATTTGCAGCCCCTTCTTTGCTACCACAACTTCATCAATGAAGTTATGCGTTGCTCCAGTGTCAATCAAAGCAACTATTCATTGCCCCTTAATCATCCCTCTAACCTTGAAGGATTCATTCTTCTGAAAGCTCGAAAGTTGAGCCAAGGTACCTCCACTTCCCTTTTCATCTTCAGACTCTTCTGGAACTCTTTCCACTTCACTATCTTCAAAATCAGATTGCTAGTCTGAGAAATCAGAATTACTTTCACCTGCTAAATAGTATTCAATCTGATTAAATTTAACTCCCTTTGGGCAAACATGATCATGAGACCATTTTTCCCTACACCGGAAACATAACCCCTTTCTTCTGAGTTCGTTCAGTGTCTCAGGATCCAATCTTGTGATATGAGGATTCTGCTGTTTGAACTCCTTGTGCTGAGGTCTCACAGCAGGTCTTTGATGAGGCCTTTTCTCTTTATCCCCTTTGTGAAAGGATGGCCTGGGTTGGAACTTTGCCTTAGGAGCAGCCCACTCCATGTTTCTTGCCTTCTTCATGGCCTCCTATAGGGAGGGTGGATCAAAAGCTTTAATCCAACCCTTGAGTGGCTCCATCACTCCTTCACTGAAAAGGATCACCAAACGCCTCTCAATGATTCCTGTGACCATGACTGAGAGTCTCTGAAACTCAGCTATGTAGGCATCAATTGTACCATATTGCCTAAGCTGTGCCAATTCTCTGAAATGTATTTCAGGATCTTTTTTTTCAAATCTCTCGATGAGCCTATTGGTGAACTCATCATAGGTAGTGATAGACCGATGACCCAAGGTGATTAGGCCATGGTGCCACCACTCATGCGCCACCCCATCAAGGTGTAGCGTAGCGAACTTAATTGCCTCCTCTTCTGCCATGGGTCTAAGAGCTAGATAATTATCTAACTTCTGTATCCAAGCTCTGGCTGAACTGTTGTCACTCCCGTCAAAGTGTGGCAGCATGACCTTGTTGACAACTTCATGCAAATCACCATGTACTATTGTTCTTCTTTGTTCATATTGTCTTCCTTGTCCTCTATTCTTCCTTTTATGATCCATAAAATCATTATATGACATATCCATCTTAATTTCATCAGGTAGAGAATCATACTCAGTACGGCCGAGTCTCAACTGTTCAACAAATGAAGCATTTTCTTCTAGATCACGTTGAGTGTTTATTGGTGCCAAGAAGGTGGGTTTGAATGGTCTGGAGGAAATGTATGTGTTGTTTGAAGCAGGACGAGCAGCATGTCCATCATGCTGGTTGGTGGTACTGTGTTCTCCTCTATGTCCTGAATTGCTTTGTAGGGTTCTGTTCTGGCCCACTTTCCCCATCATGAGAGATACCATATCCATTAAGGCATCCATCTTCCTCTCAAATCTCTTCCTCGGACTTACCGACCTTTCTCTTCCTTTCCCATTATCTTCTCTGTTACCACCCGATGTCCTCTCATTATCTCCCATTTCTGTTTCCTGAGATGACTCCCAATGAGCCCTCAAGACCTCTGAAGCTGTCTAACCTTCTGGAACCTGATAGAACTGAAACTGATTTGCAGCCTTCTTGTCTTCCCTTGCTACGTATCTCTTTTCTCTGTCACTCATAGACGGTTTGTTTCACAGGATGGCAGGAAATGTGGCTCTGATACCACTGAAATATACCAAGCCAAATTTTTTCATTTTTCAATTGCAAGTTACAAACAATACGCACCCGTTAAGGTTAGCCCAAAACCAAAACGATGCTGAAGCAACTCTAACCAGAATGTACACTAAGATCCCGATGTGGGCAAGGTGTGAGCATTGGTCAGAGAATCTGAAAAGCAGAACAGAGCGGAAGGAACTCTAACCAAGAATGGCGCCAGTGATGGCGAGCATATGGTCAGAGGATCTTAATGGAAATGCTGGTACAAGAACTCTAACCAAGAAATGTGTCGATGAACGACAAGCATGTGGTCAGAGGGTCCTTATCATCTAGTAAACTAAAAGCAAACTCAACACCAAGTATGTGCTACTCAATCCAATACGAAGATGAGGCGACCCTATGGCGGAGATAAATGAAATACAAATGCGATTACAGAATGTAAAGATGAGCATTACAAATCATGATAAAGCAAGATTATGAACGGCTGTCAGTACTACTGTCAGCTTACAATATAAAAGATAATGCCTTGCTACGATCGTGAATCAAGAGTTAGAGAGAGCTGCAATATTAAATATAACTTCCTTCACTAAATAATAAAGATTAGACCCGAAACTGTAATTAATAGAACCAACTTCACAAACTGATTTATGACAGTCTTGTTTTTCTTATGCATGAACAGCAGCCCTGAAACTCACAATTTTACTCATAACTCGCTCCAAACCCATTCAAATTTCACGAGACGAAATGCATTATGATCCTAAGATGATGGCGACCAAGATAGAGCAATGAAACCCACTCAAAAGACCCTATTTTATTTATGCACGCATTTCAAGGCAAGTACAAAAGGTACGGCCTTCAAGGAAGTTCGATCTGCCTTTAAAAATCCAAGTCTTCACTAAAAAATCTGAAACTTAAGGAAAAGGGTCACCCCTTACAGACAAAGAGAGATACACAATACCCAGAATGACTCTTTTTGTATTTTTTGATTTATGAATGAAAACTACAATCTGCTGTAATGAAAAATGCAGTTCCAGAATCTCTCTAATATGCATAAACTGATCTACAATGCCAAACACTAACTACAATGCACCAACTTCACTACAAATCACTCAAACTACACTATATCACCACTAGTCGCTATCTTGCAAGCGAGAAGCAATGCCAAGCTAGGAGGCTTTCATTCCCCGAAGCAATCCCACAGCCAATCTGGCAGCATAACATTCTTGTAGACAAAAGATAATGAAATGAGAACCAAAGGCTTCCTTTTATAATTTGCCGTTGACCTTCTCGAAACCCTAACCTTCTTTTTTTGAGTCAAACCCTAATCCTCCAATAGATAGCGTCCCACTTTTCCAAGCAATAATTGACTTTTAATATAAACTTCATATCTTCCTTGAAGTTGGCGCCCAACTTAAGCTTGGATTAATTCTTTTAATAATATTAATTTCCTCAATGAGGCGCCCACCCATAAAGAACACCTTTTAAAAACAACTTAAGTGAAGTTGCTAGGCCAAGGGGTCAATGTTAAAATATAATATTAAAACATGACTTAACTAAAATAATTCGACTTATCTCTCCAATTATGCCCATAGCCAAAAATGAGTAAGTCAACTGATCTGCCTGAAGTAGAAAGCCGACCGTGCCAAAGCCAATAGGACCACTACCAAAAATAGAATTTACTAAAAATAGTAAATTCCTGAAAATGCTCTGAATGCCAGGAAAACATATCACTGCGAAGCTCTCTGAAAACCCAGAAAGAATCCGCCATTGAATCAACTAGCCTCAAGCAAGAGCATCCTTCAAAACAAGAAACCCTAATTTTACCTTTCGCAAAGCCTACGGGTCTCCGGAATAGGCCAACAGTCAACTACAAAGATCATGCTCGAGAAGGGGATATTACATCACTTTACCATGAAAACATACATTTAAAAAGCTGATTGCAGACCTCTGTAAGTGCAGATCAGATTTTAGTCTGAAGACCAAAATACCAGGGAACTGGCACGGCTCCCTAGGAAGGGCTATTTGCCCTGTGAATTCAGTCCTCTATCAAAAGCCACAAATGAGTACTCTACATGGGGTGCCCAGCTATGAGGAAACCAAGGAATCAATACCCAGAACGAAATTCTTTCACCACACGAAGATATGAACAGATTTGTGTTTCAAGCTACTCAGAAAATAGGCATTTCCAGATCTCAAAAAATTCATACCAGCATTCAAAAACTGAATTAAATCTGGTCCAAACTTACACCAAAATGGCATAAATCACACACCAAACCCAAACTCTCAAACCCTTATCAGAAAAATTCATCTTCTTCAAACCCTAATCACCAAACCAAGCCAAAATCGTTGTCAATGACAAATCACAAACACCAACCAGCTAGGGTGGATGTTTCACCACCGAAACCAGCAACCACGAAGAGGGTTTACATCCTCAACCAGCAAAAGAAGAACTCCCTGAGCTCATTCCATCAAGCATCTCCTTAAGTTGTCAAAACATGCATATGCAAATGAGCGCTCAAACTCATATTTATAAAGCGAGGGAAAAGTTAGGGCAACTTGAATTTGAATTTGAATGTTTTTTCCCTCTCATTTCACTTTATGAAATGATATGAAATAATCCTCAAGAGGTCGTCCCCCTTAATGAACTCCCACTTTGAACATTTCATTTAACCATAGTTGCCGCGAGACTGGTACTGGTACTGGTATGGGAGACTGGTACCGGTACCGGTACGCCTTTTTTTTTGAAAATAGGAGATGGGGGTACTTGGAGATGCCATTTTTTTTAATATAAATAAAAAATAAAAAATTAATAATTTATAGAAATTTGAAAATAAATTTAGTAATTTATAGAAAATCTGAAAATATGATAACATTGAACTTTCAAAACAATAATTTAATCACTCTTAGACACATCAAATACATTATGCTTTAATTTTTAAAGTTTCAAATGTTTAAACTTCAAAGTTTTTTAAGGTATTTTAGTGGGAGACGCCATTTTTTGCAATAGGAGACAGTAGGGTACTCAGGAAACTTCAGCAGAAGTCTCCAGCCTCCTGGAGAGGTCTCTAGAGACGATACCGGTCTCCGAGTCGTGTCTCTTAGGGGGGGAGACGCATCTCCCGGCAACTATGCATTTAACCTATTCCTCCTCAAACTATGGCATCCACTTTTGGGGCCTACACTTGCTTTTTAAAAACAACTTGAGTGACCACTTTCCTAGGTGTTGGAATAGGGAAACATTTCATGAACATACCACCCTCACTTAAGTTATAAAGTAACTCTATAAAAGAGAACTTAAGTGACAATAATCAAATATTAATCCGACCAACATTAGAACTCCCCAAGGCCATAATTGGAAAACCACTGCACTGAACGAATGAGGAAAAGAAGCCAAAACCAGGTACTAAAAATAGCACTTACTAAAAATAGCAATTTGCTAAAAATAACCAACTCTAAAACTATTCAAATGATACCGGCATTCAATAATAATCTATTAATTCCTTACAATAATATAAACCCTCATTATTGACATACTAAATGAGCTTCTACTTACTAATCCTTCACAAGTACCACACACCCCAATTGCTACTTGAAAAGGTTAACCACCCTCATTGAAGATTAGCTAATCAAACCCTTGAATCCTACAACAAATGTGTAGGTAGAAATTTTCTACTCTCCTTGAGAATTCACTTATTTAGAATATACAATATAATGTAAGAGACAATCAAATCAATAAGCATGTGTTCATATCATTATCGCAAAGTAGACTAGATATAACATACACATTAGAAATCACAAACTTTATTATCTTTCTAGAAAAAGAGTTTTCTTTGCAAACGCTTATCTCTCCAAAATATCCCACTTTATAATGTGCCAAATTAACATATATTTATATAACTCTTTTTTGGTGACAAATCTAACCAAGAAAAATTCTCTTGAAAAGATGCAATCAATGCAATGTGTTACTCAAGCCAAGATCCAAAAAATCTACTACAAATGAAGTGTTCCTCAACCAACCACTACAAAATCAATGGTACAAACGCATTCCCTCCAAAATGGACACCCATGATGCCGACGAACTAGATGAAATAAATGCAAGTAGCTAGGAGATGAAGTGGGTGAAAGGAAATTGCACCATTCTCATTTGGCACTTAGTAGTGTTTGACTATATAATAAAATATTGCCAATTTGTAATGTCCCCTTTTTATCTTGATCTTGTTTTCTGATGGTTTAGCCTATTCCTGGCCTTCATAGGCAAACACAAATGGTTATAGGGTCCTTCTTGGCAGTGATCAGTGTGTTTTCTCCTTCAGAGCTCAGTGTGGGTTCAGGTTTGGCCTTCGTTAGACTCAGCTCTTCATACTTACTATTTATAGTAAGTCACCATTTTAGGGGAGCTAGGGTTACTATATTTAGTAAGGCACCTGGATAGGTCTCGGATGCAATGTTGACCTCTTAATCAGTTGGATGGGTGAAATATTAAACGTTTAATACGTAATTCTCATTAAAGGTACTTTAATGATAATTAAATAATCTAAAGTCAAAAAGTGTACTTTATTTCTGATGAGGCCATGACCCTCAATTAAAATCACTCAAAGTACATTTATTATATTATGGATTTGAATGCCCAAGTTTGGAGACATATTATAAAGTTGTTTTATTAAAAACCTAAAAGTGGATTTGAAAAGCAATTTAAATGCCATTAAGGGGTCGACCTCCTTTATGAGGTTATAAACGGCATCAAAAGGGATTCTTTTTCATTATGATTGAGGATTAAAAACTTGTGCATTTGGAGTTCTTGCTTGGAGGAGGAACCAGCTAGGGTTTCTGCCATTATTGAGCCTTTGGGAATGAAAACTCTCATAGGTTGTGCAATTTTGAGGCTGTGAAACACCAGCTGAGATTATAGCCTGAGTGTGGGCTTCATCCACGAGTCCAATCTGTGCTAAATTGTGGAGAAATTACATAGGTTTGGAGCAGCATCAGAGGGTTTAAATCTGCAGATCATAGAATTCATTGTGGCTGCCTTATACATCAGGTTTGCAAAAATTTATTCCAGATTTCATTGCTGTTTCAGACAAGCGATTTACTTCCAGCCAGGGACGTGGCCTTTTTCTTGGTCAAGACGCCTAGAAATCTACGCTTATCTCATTGCTAGTGAGGGCGCCATCATCACAGCAGGCATTGTGAAGGTTTATATGTCTGAAAGTGCATTTCCAGCTGCCAGGCGTGTTCTAGAAGAGCCAAATCGCTCTCTTTTTTGTGCCTCAAAGTGACTCATACCTGGCGTACAGCTTGCTGAAGACCATTGGCATACTTTTCAAAGTGGAGACCATCATTTGCAGCAACAGTCTTATACCAGGTTCTTTATATTTGCTGCCATAAGTTCAGTGAATTTTATGCTATATCATTGTAAATATTAGAACGGGAGAATATCAATAAAGGTCTTCATTTGCTGCTGTTAATAAATTTCCAGATTGTTTGCATGATTAGTTTGATAGTGCAATCTGTTAGATTTAGGATCAGAAATGAAAGCAATCAGAAAATGCAACACATAAGACAATGAACACAACAAGATACCCTGGGAAAACCCTCCTACTCGAGGGAGAAAAACCCAGCAAATATATCTCTTATATATTGAAGGAATAAGAGCAGAAATCTGCTTACAACTCAGGCCCAACACAATGCCGAATTTGATACAATGAATAATAGCACCTCTCCTAGATGCAAAGATACAAATGAATATGTTTCTCCTTGAAATCGGTCTGCTGCTACAAAATGATGATCTGCTGCTACAAGATGATGATCTGCTGCTCAAGTATGAACTTCTTCTAGGAATGCAAATTATGATGAATGAACTTGATGATCAAATGAATGATCATCACCTTGTATTTATACAAAACTAGGTGACTCTTCATTTGGGTTGGCCTCTTTTAAGAAACAAGGTGACTCTTCATAAAATTATTATATATAGCAAGTCCGACTTGCCTTGGTATTATTTATCCATCATTTTTAAATTTGAGAGAAAGATATCTCCCACTGCTATAACATTAACACAATCAGTAGTTTATTACCAGAATTCTTTTATGCATTGTACTTGCACCTCATATATTGGAAAATTTACAAAAAAACATATGTTTTCGAAAACAAACAAAATACCATCATTTAGCATTCAGTTTGCAAGGATTCTTACACAATTAAACTAGCAGGGTTCTTACACAATTAAACATTATCAAGCTTCCTCGAGCCTTTACAATTTTCAAAATATTTTCCCTTATTATCAGGCCATAAGATGTGTTGCGCATTAATATTCTCATACCTCTAATAGACATTAAGTCTCTCCTCTTAAGCTGCCAAGCTTTTGGAAATTGTCAAGCTTGCCATCTGCCAAGCTTTTGGAAATTGTCAAGCTTGCCATCATATGTCAAACTTCACTAGCAACCAATACCATGGGATAGGAGCATGGAATATCCCGAAACTTCGAAAGGAACACTTAAATTTATTAATGGTATCCTAAGCCTTTTGGGAGGGTAGGTGGCTTTTTGTAATGTCCCCAATTTTCAGCTAGTTATTTTGCTTAATTGATTAAATATTATTTTGTCCTAAATTAATAAATGGGACATTAATATTTAATTAATTATTTATTTATTAAAGTGACTCACTTGAAAATAATAAATATTATAATGTCACTTTATTAAATAAAAAGGAATCTTCTAGAAGTTTGAGGCTAAGCCTTTAAAAAGGAATGAAGGCAATTCATTCAGCATCGTGTGAAAATTATTATCTTTGGAGATTGCTCGAAATTGGTGAGCTTAGCTTACAAGAGGCTTGAGGATGGAAACCCACAAGTTTTTGGTTCGAAGGATTGGATGAAAACCCAATTCATTCCGTGGGCAGATTCACATCAAGGTTCGCAATCGGACATGATCAATTGTTCCAAATTGGTGAGTCTCCTTTGGAGACAAATTTGCAATGTATCGATATATCTTACTGGAGACAAATTCCCAAGATTATTCAGGGTTTGTGTACAAGAGTTTATCAGGGTTCAATTTGCAGATTCTGATTATCAATACTTTCATGATTGGAGTCATTGCATCATAAGGAGAATCTTCTAATATCCTAACCGTGATTCATATATGAGGGTTGAAAGTTCGATTATGATCAACTGTTGGCATTCTTATTTTTGAGCAAGTCAACATTGTTATGTTATGGGGGTCCTGCGTTGCATGAGGATCGACCTCTTTATTTAAGCTGGGTGGAGTTATTTATATTCATAGACTGTGGCTCAAAACTCTCACGCAAGCACTTATATTCCATTTGGAAGGAAATGACGTATTTATTAAAAGAGATCCGTGGGTATTACAAATTCTAATAGCTGCCATATTATTCATCATAGGCTCTCAACATTATTATGCTACCTTATTTGTCTTTTCCAATCACTAGATAATCACAAAGGACAAAAGGGATGATATTGGGTCCTCCATGGGTGTGTGCTTCCAGATTGCTATAGCTTCCTGTAGCTTGCTTTGAAGAGACGGCTAATATCCAACAGTAATAAATTGGTCGATGTCCTTTATCTTTGCTAGGTGATTATCATCCAAGGTGGATTGATTTAACAAATCAGGTCATATTAATACCTGTTGCATTTCCTTTGGTGGGACATGCCATTCATTGTGCAAGTTCTCTGATTGCCACGCCATATTCCTAGAACAGTTTGAAGGAAATATTAATTGACTGGTTGTAGCTTGAGGCTACGCCAAGTAAGATAATCGTGTGGTCGAGTGTTAAGGGCACCAATTTGCACAAAGACTCACCAAGCTAGTCATGTCTCTACCCAAGCTCAATGTTACCTTCTACAACCCTGCGCTAGCCTCTATTGGAGGGATCAAAGCTCAAATTTGGGACGTGTTGCTCACAAGGAGAATAGTGAGTATTGATAGAAGAAGTCACAACCTATGTAAGGCACAGTTCAAGTTTGTCTCATTAAATGAACAATTTGTAATAGCATTGTAATACTTTGTTATTCATTGTATAAGTTGATGTGATTTGCAAATGTATTATCAAATCAACAAATCTGAGTGAAAGCTTGGATCCAGTTTAATAAATATTTCGATGTTATAACATCTTTCAGTTATGGGCTGACTCTATGAGATTGTAAATTCTGAATGTTAAAAATTTCTACCTAGGAATATATATATTTGAATCCTGCAATTATTATCAGATATCATTATGTTAATTGTTTGACAAAATGGCACATGTGTCAAATTGAAGTTATCGAAAAATATCGCCAGTTCCATGGGGGATATTACACCTTTTAGTGAAAAAGGCAAGAGTTTCGGACTGTCGAGGGTCAAGAAGAACTCATACTACATGCCAAGGATCGGAGCATTGGGGAATCGGGAATCAAGGGTGACTGAGGAAGTCATGATAGAGGAGATGTAAGATGGGGCAAGCCCACAAGGGAACACCAACAAAGAAAAGGATTTCAAGATGTCGAGATCAGAGAGTCGATATGGGGCTTAACTTGGCACAGACTGAGTCAAGGAAATAGCTGAAAGTTCAATTCTGATAGGTTATATAGAGCAATTCAGCAAAGTTTCAGACTTTCACAAATTGATGGAAATAGGTACCTAATTAAGGGAAGGTTGAGAGTTTGACTCCAATAGACTTAGTAACTTTTTTGGACTGCAAGGGATTAGAGTTCAAGGAGTGGAGGTGAAGGGGAATGGGTACCAAGGGATGGGATGGATGAGGAAGTCTAATAGACTTTGTAAATTGCTTAGAGTGCAAGGGATCAAAGTTTGTTAGAACATAATGTTATTAAGGGTCATACCCTTATAACATTTATATATTGTTCTAATATAAGGTTATAAAACCTTATACATTATATGCTTTATTAAGCATATTGTATTTGAAAAAATTATAGTCTAATAACTATTAGATTATTAATTATTTATGAATGGTTTCTTTGAATAGGTGTGATTAATACTCCTTAAGATATTTTGCCACTCTTTCTCCTATAATTAAGGAGGCGCTCTCTTATTTGAGAGTGGGTGAATTTGGAGATTATAGATTCTATCTCTATGCACATGAGGTATTATTGGCCATGTGGAAGTATGTAGAGGAGTGTCCCCAAGTCCAAACTATTTTTAATAGACTATATTTTGTATGTGTTTTAAAAAAAAAATGCTTTATTGGGGTTTTTACCCAAAAGGGTTTTCCCCATGCATTTCTTGTGTAATGTGTAAAATTTATACTTGTATGGTTCTCATTGTATTTATTTAATATACTTTTTATAATGGTTAGTATCCTGAGATCCTAATTTCTAACAGAGTTCAAGGAGTGAAGGTGAAGGGGAACGAGTACCAAGGGATGGGATGGATGAGGAAGTCGAAAAGTCCAAACAGATGCAAAGCACTTAGACTTTTAACAGACTTTCGAGCTTTGGGGATTGGGAATGCCAAAGGAATAGTACCAAGGGATTCGAAACTCTGAAACTCCAACAAAACAACACTTAGACAAAAATTAACAAGGACTTAAGTAGGTTGTCAAGATCAATTGGGAGAGTATACAATTATGGAAAACCTTCAAAGTCTAAAAGGCTGACAAACACACAAAACACCAAAAACAGCCCAGATTTAGATTTTTTATGGATTTTTGCATACTTTAACACTTAAGTGGCCCATTTAGGATATCTCAAGATCAGTAATAAACAATGGGTTAAATATGACTAAGAAACACAAAATGGAAAGGACTAAGCAAAAAAGGCACTACAAATTTGAGTCCCAACAATGGTAACGACATCATCTTCCAAGCGACCTCCCCTCCCACGCTAGAGTCACCATGACATCATGCTGACATCATCCTCAATTCCATCCTTTGTGGGTTTTCCATGTGCAACTTCGCTTCCACTTCATTTCCATATCCTTTTCCCACATGTGTCCACTCTCCAACTTGTGGACTTTTACCTTCCATCTTAACTTCATTTGCACCCATTTTCATTCATGGTTGCAATTGCACTTGCTTTTCTTGCAACTTCCTTTTGTGAGATTTCTTTCTCCAACCGGACATTCTTCCATCCAAGTGGTCCTCATACTTCACTTCCACAACAAATCCCTACAATCCTTCCTTATGCTCACTGTGTTTAGGGCTGCTCAGGAATCAGTGCTTTGGTATTATTTATATTTGTTATTTGTTTATTTTATTTTATATTTTATATTTGTTTATTTTAGTCAACAAAAATAATATATGTTATTTTATTTTTGTTGTTTATTTATTTGTATTTTAATATATTGTATAATAACAATAAGCTGCCAATATATTATTATTTTATTTCAATGTATTACAATCTTTTATATAATGATTATAGTATTTATATTTTGGTAGTTAGAATATTATTTTTAATATTTATAATTATAATATTATCCTTGATAATTATAAGCATAATAATATTAAATAGTTAATGTTGTTAATGTGTATCTTGTATATCTTGTTTTTGATGCTTTATATCTCAATGCTACAATTTCAGGGGACATGACATCATTCCTCCGTTTTGCATGCACATACTAATCCTTCTAGACTCAAATTCACAAGTATAAAGTTCTAAGTTCTGAGTTTCCACTCCAGTTTTCTCAATGAAAGAACTTTTTATTCCACCTATCAGAAACCCTTCTATAACAGCTCCTCCATTTAACAACGAACCAAGCGCATTAATCAGCTCCCCCATCTTCAATGCTGCCATTCCTCCACACGCCACTGGTTTGACCTCAATGTTTGTGCCAATCCCTGCATCCTATTCCCAAGGTCAAGTCATGGTTTAAAAATAGGGACCAGTTGATTCAAACCCTCCCCCACCCTACCCTCCACCCCCCCATCCCCCATCCTTCCCCCTCACCACTACCAATTCTGTCCTTGTCTTACTTAGCAAAGCATGAACACCTAATCTCATGCACCAGAAAGCACTGACAGTTTGTTTAAACTTCTTGTAAATTTACTACACAATCGAACAAAGTGCCTTCCCTAGCTCCAAAACAGACATGAAAAACTGGTAGAATGTGTTGATTACTTGTCATTTTCAAACCACAATAACCTCAAAAAAGAAAAAAATACTACTATCTTAAACTATACAACACGTGACTGCAAAGAAGCAATCCTTAGCAAATCAACCCATCATGTGAATTCTTTTCCTCATCATTCCAAGAGTTTGTTCAAGCCCACCGCACAGTTTACAGCAACAGATTGGACCAACTTTACTACAGTGCTACTCAAACAACAAAGGTTAAGCCTGCAGATGGCTATATTTGAGAATTTTTCACTGATCACTATCACTAGTCTCTTATTTTCATCTTTGAACTTCAAACGTATGTAGTTGCAGCTGTACCTATTTGTTAAAATGCTATCATATATATCTTACATTTATTTCCTTGGGCTTTTCCACTATGAATCTTGTTGCATCCCCCATTTTACTTTTGACAGCTTGTTTGAGTAAGTTTAGTACCTTCCCCCATATTCATTGTATGTTGACTATTTTGTAATACCTACTTTTTCTAATTATCAATAGAATTATCTCTTTATGAAAAAATAATGAGGACACTATCCCAGTCATTAATAACTATTTAGATTACCCAATAAAAAAGGTGATATAGGATCCAGTTTCAATTGCCAAGAAGTCTTCACTTCCTAGCAATGACAGCTTCTTAAGAAAAGAAAGCAATTATAGCAACCATTTACAAGCATAAAAGCATTTTGAGCACTATCAATGTATTTAATTTAAATGAGATTAGGGGATTTTTAAATGACAATGTACAATGCTTCATGAAAAAACTTTTAACCCAATAAGCAATGTAAACTAATATGTGAGATTTCTAAATAGAGAAGAAAACAATAAAATTTGTAACCACAATCATGAATAGAATGTGTTGCATACCTGACCCAACTTGATATAGGTTGCACCCATGCGTTCAAATAATCGTCGCAAATAAGCAGGACTGAGCAATCCAAACTGAAGTCCAAATGAGGCATCCTGAGAAGAGTTTGCACTCTACAAATAAAAATCAAAACGCATAACCAAACTGACTCAAAAAGGGTCTTCTTTGCTTGCATCAATATGTAAAAATGAAAAATTTCCTATGCAAACATGTCACAAATAATTGCAACTTTGAAGTCTCGACATTACTAAAAATGAGTTACACGATAATTGCACCTTTGAAAGTAGGGAAAAAATAATTAAATTACTTAGGAGAATTATTTTTAAAAAACTTCAAGAAATCATTACTAAGTAAAATAAGGAAATCACTGCCAAGTATATTCAGGAAATTATTACCAAGTAAAGTTAAAGAAATAATTGCTAATTACAACATATGATGCAGAACATAATGAAAAAGTGATGTTCAAGTGTGCAAAAAGCTAGCAATCACATTATAAGAGCTACTCCTGTGAGAATACTAATGAAGGAAGGGCTTGCAAATAGCTAGAAACCAAGAGGACACCGTCATTATTGTCAGTTGGTGCTAGATATTCACATCAGAAACATTTCATAAAATCTGGAAAATAGGGGGAAAATGTTGTTTGTGCAAAATAAAAGGCAAAGACCAAAGCAAGAAGCAAAAGAAAGACGGTGATATAAGCCAAAAGAAAGCCACCATCCATGGAGATTTATGTAGTAACCCAACAACTGCAATGATCTATGAAATTGTTAGATGGATGCAATTCTTTGAGAAACGATTCATACAATGACATCTCCCTATACCTTGTGACTACCTTGAGATGATGTAGCAATTCTGAGAGGTCTTCATGTAACCTTTACAAATGAATTGATCTCCTGAGTCATGAGATTGCCTCCACACTAGGAAAGATGGTTCAAACTTAAGCTTAGTCCAGGACTCCTGTAATGTCCCCATTTTCGCCCTATGCTCTTCATTTGGATTTAGCCTATTTCTGGAAATCCATAGGCTACTCAGATGTGCAAATCAGGGTTTCCCGTTGTGGAGGTTTTGTGGTCTTTCCTCAATATTTACTATTTATAGTAAATACTATTTTTGGCAGTCAGCAGTTGTCAACCTTCAGTTCATCATGTCCTTTGGAGTAGCTATTCAGAATTAAGCTTTGGCCTTTTAAAATATTACTTAATGAAATTCTTCATTAAAAGGCAAATTGTTCAAATTTTCAGTTGACCCCTTGGCCTAAGAGGTTAACTTTAAGTTGTGTTAAAAGAGGGACTTGAAGGGTGGCGCTTCATGAAGGAATTTAAAATGTTTTAATTAATTCTCCCTTGTCTCAAGTGGGACGCCTTTTTGAGAGAATTATATTTCTTTTTGGAAAATTGAAAAGGCATGGCTTTTGGCGTACCTTCCTGGAGGATTTGAACAGTCTCCTCTCTTCCTTTAAAATTGAGGCTTGGCTCCAGCATTTGATCATCGATTATTTTGCTAAAGTTATGCTGTCAAAATGATTTATCATTTTCTACTTCGAGGAATGCTGACCTCCTAGTTCTTCCTTCAATTTCGTGTTTGCAAGACAACACCTAGTTGAATTATTGCTGCTTCTCATCCAGACTAGCAGATTGTGTTTCAAGGTGAAAATTTGATGTATTGTCCAGTTTTACAATTGCTGTTTGCATACAGCTGAATGTTGTTTTTGCTCATGGTTGAATGTACGAATTTTGTATTGTTCTGGGCATTTGATAATAAGATTCCTAAGGTCTAGGCGACCATCTCCAAGCAATTTCAGATTTTAATTTGGAGTGTGCATTTTTATAATGAAAAATCGCCCTTCTCAAGGGTCGTACCTTTCATCATTGCATTGGGAAGTGTGCCATTAATAATTGCAAGTGTTTGGAGCTGTTTTCCGTGTCTCAACAGGGGCGCCTATCTCCCAAATGATCTATGCTTTGATTTCACGCACATCGGAGGTACTTTGATTGTGTTGTGAGCAATTTACGAATTTTTTGTAGTTGCTGATATACATTTCCAGAATTACAGTTCGCTGATCCGAATTAAAAACAATTGTTGTTTTCTATCTTTCTTCTTTTCTCGTTATATTCTGACAAGAGAGATAATGTATAACAAGGTGCTTGAATATTGGTGAAATTGGCATTGTAAAATTGCAGCCTTCTCTTTGTACAAGCTGCTAACAGTAGTACTGTTTTCAGTTTTATTATTGCTGCTCTATTTAATTAATTTCACACTAAGCACCCCTGGATGGTTTACCGCCAGTGAGGCTAATCTGTTTGTAACCCCATTCATACCCACTTCAAGTGGAGAATTCCCACGTTTCAGTGGATGCCTGCCGCAGCATTAGAAGTCTTAATGTTGTAATCTTTTCCCCCCACTATTTGGTGGTAAAGTGGAAAGTTCATTGGCTGGTTATCCGCCTTGTTGTTATTTCAATTCAGCAGTAGTACTCCACCATATGTTAGCACCTCGCCTGCAGAGGGATCTTGAGTGCACATCCTTGGTGTCGAGTTTAATATTTCTCTTTCAGTCTAATCTTGTACTTGTTGATTCAGTAGATCCTAGGGATCCTCTGACCATATGCTCGCCCCTCCTCCTTAAGTGGTTTTAGGGCGCATTCTTGGTTAGAGTTCTTTAATGTACGTTTCGATTATGCTAACCTTAACAAGTGATTGATTCTATTGTAAATGTTTGGTTTAAAAATCGAAAAAATTGAGAGAGAATATTTCAGTGGTATCAGAGCTTGTTTTCCTGCCATCCTGTGAAAAATGGAGCTCAGTGGTCAAAAGAGTGATAGAAAAATCAGATTCTACACAAGAGGTCAGAACTGAATTCAGTTCGAATTTCAGAATCACCGAAGATGTTACGTTATCTAAGGTCCCGGAACTGTGAGAAGTCAGATTTGATTATGGCTTCTAAAGAGGAAAGAAGATTGGCAAGGTCACTTTCCATTGCAGGTGCAGGGCTCAATGAAGAATGTCAGACAAGAGGTGAAGAAGTGAGTATATTGTCCGAGTTGGAAAATCGTTTGAGCCAAGTCCAACAATCTCCTAATGAATTATGGAAGAAGGCATTATCTCCAGCAGTAACTGCCTTGATTCATCCCTATTGGATAGGGCATCTAGAGGAAGAAATAAGTTTATTGGTTACTTCATGCCTTAGTGAAGTTATAAGGATTGTAGCACCATTGATGCCTTATGAAGATGAAATTAGGAAGAAGATTCTTCATAAGATTGTTGAAAGTTTCCAAGATCTTGATGAAACCTGTAGCAGTCAATTTCCTAGAAGAGTTGCTATCTTGAAGACATTTTTAGATCTGAAGACAAGTAACTTGCTAATTGACTTGAAAATGCATAATCAAATTGATCACTTGATCTACTACATTTTCATATCCACTTGGAGTGAACAAGAAGAAAGTGGTATGGCAGCAGTAAAGAATATTCTTGTTCTCACTATTAAAGAGGTAGATGAAATTCCACCGAATGTCCAATCACTCTTTTTTGAAGTATATGAACAAAAAGAAAAATGTTCTCCTATTGCTCATATGATGTTACAAGAATTGTTCAATCAATGCGAGGAGAAATTGAAGCCCCTTTTAATGAAGACAATTCAAAATAATGTGGAGGATTCCTTCACCAAAGAAAAGATTGAAATTTGGCATCCCGTGGATTTGGTAGCAGAATCTCAAGAAGAATCTACAAGTGTGCATTTGACCATGTATTCAACAGAAGAGGGTCAAGAAGCAACCATAGTTTCAGAAGAGCATGGAGACTATCAAATTGGCTCACTTGAATTTTCAGATAAAGAACATGTTGAAAATGGAAGAGATGAACCTATAGAGTTGTTGTATGAAAAAGAAGAATTCCTTGTTATGCGTGGGGCTACTAATGATGAAATCAGTAACATACCTATTCATGGAAGGTCCATTGAAATAGAGAATGATGATATTTTCAAAGCAGCTAGCTTTGATGATTCTTTTTTCCAATACGATGATAGTGACATGGATGGTATTGGGTTTGATTATCAAACTACGCCCATGGAGGAAGCTATAGATGAAGATTTCAGTTTAGGTGGAATGGGGAAGTGATTCATTCAAAGAGTCAACAATCCAAGAGGAGCATGATGATGTATCTCTTGTGGATCATTACAATCAAACTTTTCATAATTGGGATCCGAGCGAGATGTCACCAAGGTATGATAAAGAACCAGAGTGGGATAAATTCCCCTTTGATCCTGATGAAGTGCAAAATTCAATTTGCATTGCAAGATTTGTTGAGGTCATTGGAGGAGAAGTTGCAGCAAATGCCAATAAGAACGTGAATTCTTATGTTGAAGTTTTAAAATCAGAAAATGGTTTGGGTGCCTTTCAGAATTACACACAAAAAGAGTATGAGAACTTGAAAGGTCAGGATAGAGATACTAATTTGTTTGAAGAATTTATTGACAAGCCTTCTATTCAAGAGTTATGCAGTGAAAAGGATAGGAAGGAGGCTGATTTTGAAAATCATGTCAATGAAAATGAATCAGAAAAGTTGTTGTTTAATGAGCAAAGCTTCTTTGTTGATTGTTATCAAGGGCCTAAAGAGCTGCAAGTTTTGAAGGATAACTTATTGTTTTCAGAAGAGAAAATTGTTAAAGTGTTATCAAGAATTGATAGCACCCACAATTGTATTGAAGAACTCTACTGGAAGTTCCAATTTGAAGAGAGAAGGAAAGGAGTTGAGGATGGAGACACTCTATCCAAGATGCAAACCATCAAAGAAGCATTGGAATCAATTAAGACAGATTATTTGCATTTGCTCTTTGATAGGGATAATGCCATTAAGTTTGCAGAGAAGAGCTATGATGCCTATCAAGAGAATGAGAAAGTTGTCGATAGGCTTTGCCTTGATCTTACCTTAGCTCAGCATTCTTTATGCAAAACAGAAAACCAATTTCCTATTGCAGCCACACTTGTGGAACAAGAAGCTAATACAAGGCTAATGGAGATCGAGCAAATAGTTGAAGGAATAAATGAATTCCATAATGTTGAAACAACGCATAAGGCCAAAGAGATTCAATATGATGATGGTAATTGGAAGGTATATCAAGAGTGTGAGCTTTTGATTAGGGACGAAGAATTGCCACAAAAAGGAATAGTTTGCAGCCATGAGGTAGATGTAGTGATTGGTAATGTATGTGGTATTCATCACGTTACGTTATATGGATCAGCAACTAATGATGAGCATCCTCAAGTGGATGAAGAAGATGTGCATGAATTCTATGATGACACCAACGAAAGGGATGAAGGAAATATTGTTTCCATGATGGTGTACAATAATCCTCTATCTTCACATGATTTGTTAAATTATGTGGTGATTGAAAATTTCTGTGTGATTGGCGTTGGTAAGAGGTTTTATGGTTTTGACATGCATGATTTTATAGTCAAGCATGAGTTAATGTTGGTGGATCCATTCTATATGTCAAGCAACACTCTTTGGGGATGGTTAGTAAATGAGCATTTAATGATGTCCAAACTTGAACTGGTTGGTCTTCACCCAGCATTAACCAATGGAAGAGTACCATCTATCATACGATGGTTGATTTGGTCAAGTCTCAGAAATATGCATCAAATTGTGGGAGGATTTTCAGGCTTGCCCCTTTGGTTTCTTGATTGCGCATTGTTGATTAGTGATTATTCTAAAATGCTGGTCATGGAAGGTTCAAACTTTATATTGATGGTTGTAGCTGATTACATGGATTTGTGTGCTCAAGACTTTCACTATAGCTCTTGGAAATATGTTGGAAATTCTTTCCAAAGTGTTGGAATTTATTTTTGGTTGGGAATTCATGTTTGGAATTCTCAACATGGCTTGATGGAGATTGCTACAAGTAGAAAAAAGGATCTTTGAAGAGATAAGGATTCAATTTTCAGAATCTTTGATGTTGCTCCCATCTTTACCAATCATTTGATGATTCCTTTGGTTCATCTATTGGTGGATTGGAGAGATACTTCGAACAAAAGATGGTTCAATGATGGGTTGGAGTTTCTTGAGGGAATGCTTCCAGCCTTGGGCATGAACAATTGTGATATTATGGACGCTAATTCCCAGTGTTGCAGCTGATGTTCAACTCCTTGCACCCTGATTTTCCTAAAATCAGTTTTTGAGTCGTTCACTTCAGAGTTCATGGGCAGATGGTATACTCATTTTTCTCTTCTCAATATCTTATCAATGATGGTTTTTGGTTCCAAAGGTGGGAAATGATGCTTCATAGTGCTACGGATCAGACTTGGATGGTGTTTAAGTTCTTTTCCAATGGTTTTCTTTGCACAATCTCTTGGACTAGTATTTGGGGCAGCGAACCTTTGCTTCATTTGGTTCAACCTTCTGAGACTTTGGGGGAGAGATTGGTGGAAGTTTATAGAGATATTCTTGAATATGTCAAAATCACTCAGAGGAGGCATTATACATCCTTGAAAAGCTTTGAGGATGCAGCTGCCATGACTTTGCAAAGAGTTGTTTTTTCCTTGGCAAATAGCTATGAAGAAGTCACAATTGCTGTTTTGATTCGGTTTGACACTTTGAGGAGTTATTTTGATGAGAATATTTTTGAGTTGTTTAGATTATTCTTCTTTGTTCTCAGAATGGTGATTGACATTGACATTGCCAATGCCAATTCTTCAGAGTTTATTGGGTATGAGACCCTGCTTGATTTCGATTCAAATCCTTCCATGTTGTTCAGTTTGAATTTCGGGCATGTTATCTCTTGGAGGTTGCAAGAATGGTTTGTGTTGTTTTGGTGCAATGACCACATTTGTATGACCAAAGTAGAGCAGCATCAACATGGGGGGACTTTTCAAAGACGGACATGGGACCCCAGGATCCTATTTGATTTGGTGGGATCAGTTTGTAGTGTTGTGGCATTGCTTGAGGACAAGCAATTTTGGGAAGAGCGGACTGTAATGTCCCCATTTTCGCCCTATGCTCTTCATTTGGATTTAGCCTATTTTTGGAAATCCATAGGCTACTCAGATGTGCAAATCAGGGTTTTGTGGTCTTTCCTCAATATTTACTATTTATAGTAAATACTATTTTTGGCAGTCAGCAGTTGTCAACCTTCAGTTCATCATGTCCTTTGGAGCAGTTATTCAGAATTAAGCTTTGGCCTTTTAAAATATTACTTAATGAAATTCTTCATTAAAAGGCAAATTGTTCAAATTTTCAGTTGACCCCTTGGCCTAAGAGGTTAACTTTAAGTTGTGTTAAAAGAGGGACTTGAAGGGTGGCGCTTCATGAAGTAATTTAAAATGTTTTAATTAATTCTCCCTTGTCTCAAGTGGGACGCCTTTTTGAGAGAATTATATTTCTTTTTGGAAAATTGAAAAGGCATGGCTTTTGGCGTACCTTCTTGGAGGATTTGAACAGTCTCCTCTCTTCCTTTAAAATTGAGGCTTGGCTCCAGCATTTGATCATCGATTATTTTGCTAAAGTTATCCTGTCAAAATTGTTGATGTTATAGCAGCTTAGGGCTGCACTTCCTTTGCAAGAGTTCCAAGTTGGTTGATATCACGATGAGGTGATATCCTATTTGTTTTCACATTGAGATGATGTGTCTTGTGCAGCTGGAAGTATCATCCCTAGCTGAGAGGGAGTGTTGATGTTTTGCAGCGTCTGGATTATACTTCCAGCCTTGCACAACTTACAAGAAGAATGAAAATTGAATATAGCGTTTGGCTGTTCAATTTTATATGCTTGAGACTTCGAATCATAAGAAGGCCGACCTTATGTAAATAATCAATGATCTTATTTGGGCCGACCTTATTTTGTATTTTGTAATTTAATTATTTAAAGGAAGGCCGACCTCCTTGTTAAGTTACCTCATCTTGTATAAATACAAGGTCATATTTGTCATTGTAAGACATTCATAATAGAGGCAAGTTCGCAATTAGTAGAGCAGAGCAGATCCGATTTCAAGGAAGAACATATTCATTTGTATCCTGTGCATCCAGGAGAGGTGCGACTCCATTGTATTCCTTATTGGCCATTGTTGGGCCTGAGTTGTAAAGCAGATTTCTGCTCCTGTTCCGACAATATATAAGAGAGATATTTGTTGGGTTTTTCCCCTCATGTTTGAGGGTTTTCCCAGGGTACTTGGTTGTGTTCATTGTCTCATGTGTTGCATTTTATGATTGCTTTCTTTCTGCATGTCTGATCGTTTAAACAACAACATGGTATCAGAGCGGGTTCAAGAAATTCGATCAAATTTTTTTTTAAGCATTCTAGAGGAGTTTGTCATATCCTATGAACAGTTGTTGCATTGTTTAGTGCTGGCATGGTTTTTCTAGGAGAAGCCGATTACATTCATCCTGGAAGCCGATGTTAACTTCAGAGCGTCTATATTTGGTGGAGTCTTCTGCTTTGTTCGGGCTCTATTAATTCAGGCGGAGTTAGTATTTTATATTCCTGTCGCTACTTTAATAAAATCGGAGTCTCCTCTAAATGGACTCATCCTCTTGGCCGAAAGCAACCAGAGAAGAACCGACGATTTATTTGGCCTTGTCCATTCACTGCACCCGATAACTGGCTGGGACCATTCCTACCACAGTATTCAAAATCGCGGGAGCCCTTATGAAGATACTGTCGTTATTCTTATTGCTGGAGTCGCGTTGGTTGTCTGGCGTTCGTCTCTGTCTGTCTTTGGAGCTATTGACATATTGAGGTGATTGGCAGAGGAGTTATTGACTGGTGATACTGGTATCATTGCTCTTACATGCATAGTGGAGCGAAAGCTTATACAGTTTGGAGATTCCTTGCTAGCATCGCTTGTTGTTATGATATCAGGATTACTCTTCCCTGTGGTCGTTCGAATATCCTTGTGGCGGAAGTATTATGCTCCTGGGATTATCATTTAAACTGCTTCTCAACAAAGATTTCAAGTTTTTTTTGTACATGCTGGGCAAATCATATTAAAGCTTATGAGAGTCCGCTGACCTTCATTTGGTGACTGGAAGCAAATCTCGGGAGCTGCTTATACACTTTATCGAAGATATCTTATATTGAAGGAGTCTAAATTATATTTGTTGGAGCTCAGTTTTTCGAATCTCTTGAATGGAAAAAATGTGGTCGTGATTTTTTGAGCATATTTTATTTTTGCACCTGTGAATAAGTCTCGGGCTTCATCTGTTGATTACATATGTTGGAATTGGGTTTAAAAGTCGTTACATAAGGGATGTAAAGGGTTGAGCTAAGCTAAGAAGTTCATCCTTGTTTTCTACATCTGCACATCTCAGATTTTTGAAGCTGTGAAGGGTGCAGACTGATCTGAGCACAAGAGCAACATATCATACGGTGTCCACCCTTCACAATATTTAAGAGATAAGTATTCCTTGCTTTTGATTGTATTTACTATTCTAGGGTAAAATTCAATTTGTTGAGTTATGCAATTTTGACATTATTTACTTAGGATTATGTGTGTCTAGTAAATAGTGATCACTGTAATAAGATTCTTTAGATTTATTCATTGCAAGTAGGATCATGCCAATTTGTGAAGTTTGTCTTTTGTTTTGCTGAGATTAGCTCTTCTGTGAAATTGAAAGAAAGACATGTCATGATTAATGAATTAATTACTCAGGTGATTTTTTGAAATCCATGAGATAAGTATTGCATGGTTGAATAATGTTTATGAATTTTTTCTTTTGATAACTTGAGCATCAAGCAATCTCGAAGTCTTACTGAATGAAGAAATGATCAAACTTGTAGTCATAGCTTGCAATCATTGGACTACATTGATGGCTGGAGATATCTCTTGAAGTCAATGTACCTTTCAAGTCGTCATTGTGTTCAAACTGTGAAGGGTACGGATTGATCTGAGCTCAAGTACAACGTATCACACTATGTCTAGCATTTGGACCTATCAGAATAGTTAAAAAGATAAGTATTCTTTGGTTGTTGAGTTATATCATTTTTTGGATCTTGTAATTAAGAGAGATAGTAGATTCTTTTGAATTGTGTTGTGTTCACCAGCATAAGATCTTTAGAAAAATTTCATTCATGATATAACTTGTTCGATTCTAATCTTGATATTTCTTTGGATAATTATGGACTGTTAGTAATCTCTATCTAAAATGCTTCTTGGACAGGTTTAGGGGGAAGAAGATGATAAGAGATTACTTAGTGATGAAAAGCTTGAGGCATCTTGTGAAAGAAGTCATGTCAACCAAAGAAATGATCAAGAGGGAGTAAACACTAGAGGGACTGAGTTGGTGGCTAGAGGGAGTACATCTCTAGAAGTCTTCTTTCCAATCTCTAAAGCCAGGATCGAGAGGGAGTCTCAGTATCAGTGTTCCTTTGTTTAATGAGTTCTTCTTTGAGAGAAGTTCGAGGTGAAATCCCTTGATAATGCAATTCTCTGTTGAGAGAGAGTTGAGGTGCAAGCCCTTGATAATGCAATTCTCTGATGAGAGAGAGTTGAGGTGTAAGCCCTTGATAATGCAATTCTCTGTTGAGAGAGACTTGAGGTGCAAGCCCTTGATAATGCAATTCTCTGATGAGAGAGAGTTGAGGTGAAAGCCCTTTGTTTCCACCCTCTGGGAGAAGCTATGGTGGAAGTCATGTGTGTGACTCCATGACAACATCACGTGAGGGAATCCGTGATGAGTTTATACCATCTATGAGAGTAGCCATAATGGCTAATATCACATTGAGGTGATATTCTATTTTGTTTTCATTCTAATATGATGTGTCCTGTACAGATGGAAGTTCATCCCTAGCTGAGAGGGAGTGTTGATGTTATAGCAGCTTAGGGCTGCACTTCCTTTGCAAGAGTTCCAAGTTGGTTGATATCACGATGAGGTGATATCCTATTTGTTTTCACATTGAGATGATGTGTCTTGTGCAACTGGAAGTATCATCCCTAGCTGAGAGGGAGTGTTGATGTTTTGCAGTGTCTGGATTATACTTCCAGCCTTGCACAACTTACAAGAAGAATGAAAAATTGAATATAGCCTTTGGCTATTCAATTTTATATGCTTGAGACTTCGAATCATAAGAAGGCCGACCTTATGTAAATAATCAATGATCTTATTTGGGCCGACCTTATTTTGTATTTTGTAATTTAATTATTTAAAGGAAGGCCGACCTCCTTGTTAAGTTACCTCATCTTGTATAAATACAAGGTCATATTTGTCATTGTAAGACATTCATAATAGAGGCAAGTTCGCAATTAGTAGAGCAGAGCAAATCCGATTTCAAGGAAGAACATATTCATTTGTATCCTGTGCATCCAGGAGAGGTGCGACTCCATTGTATTCCTTATTGGCCATTGTTGGGCCTGAGTTGTAAAGCAGATTTCTGCCCCTGTTCCGACAATATATAAGAGAGATATTTGCTGGGTTTTTCCCCTCATGTTGGAGGGTTTTCCCAGGGTACTTGGTTGTGTTCATTGTCTCATGTGTTGCATTTTATGATTGCTTTCTTTCTGCATGTCTGATCGTTTAAACAACAACAAAAATGATTTATCATTTTCTACTTCGAGGAATGCTGACCTCCTAGTTCTTCCTTCAATTTCGTGTTTGCAAGACAACACCTAGTTGAATTATTGCTGCTTCTCATCTAGACTAGCAGATTGTGTTTCAAGGTGAAAATTTGATGTATTTTCTAGTTTTACACTTGTTGTTTGCATACAGCTGAATGTTGTTTTTGCTCATGCTTAAATGTACGAATTTTGTATTGTTTTGGACATTTGATAATAAGATTCCTAAGGTCTAGGCGACCATCTCCAAGCAATTTCAGATTTTAATTTGGAGTGTGCATTTTTATAATGAAAAATCGCCCCTCTCAAGGGCCGTACCTTTCATCATTGCATTGGGAAGTGTGCCATTAATAATTGTAGGTGTTTGGAGCTGTTTTCCGTGTCTCAACAGGGGCGCCTATCTCCCAAATGATCTATGCTTTGATTTCATGCACATCGGAGGTACTTTGATTGTGTTGTGAGCAATTTACGAATTTTTTGTAGTTGTGATATACATTTCCAGAATTACAGTTCGCTGATCAGAATTAAAAACAATTGTTGTTTTCTATCTTTCTTCTTCTTTTCTCGTTATATTCTGACAAGAGAGATAATGCCCTACTTTCTTTTAAATTTGTTGTGGAAGATAGCCATGGATTTACAGAAGAGCTCTCCAAATTTCCTAGCTCACCATAAACTGATTAAAATGGTAATTATGGAGCAAGTGAAAGCATCTAGGCCTAGAACTTGCATAGTAAGTTCCCAAACACAGAAACTTCCCTATTATTGTTGAGCAAGTAACAATCTCTATGGGCTGTGAAGTTGTTGTGCAAGGTGAAGAGACAAAAGATGTTGTGATTGTCTATGAGGAAAAACCAACTGCTACACAAGCCAGGAGGCAAAGGACAAATAAAATACAAAAGCTATGCAAGCCAACAAGGTTATTGTGTCCCTTTGTAATTTGGTTGTTGCACAACCCAAGGAGGTTAGAGCACAACCAATAAACCTCATTGGGTTAAATTTGGGGATGTGGACGCTGTAATGTCCCTTACCCGGTTTTCCCTAGAATTCACTTGTTGATTAGGTTTAGGGTTTCTTTTTTCCAAATGAATGTTCTTTTTAATTAAGTAATTTTGATTTGAAATCTGCATTCACCATATTAACAACATTTCCACACACACATATTTCTTAGCATTAATATTTAGATATCCAAAATATAAGCATAATCATAAATGCAATTTAACAAGCAAGAGGAGTGCCATGGGTGGATCCACCCTGAAGCCTTCAAATAAAGCTCAAGAGGTTGTCCATCCCAATCCTTCTTGCCTAGTGCCTTAGTACCTGCATACTCCACTCATGGCAACACCTCGAAGACACTCATCCTATTAGGGGGGGAGGAAATCATGGAATCCTTAAGTAGCCTAAGGTCTACCACCTCCTATTCACCCAATCCCTAGTCAAGGGCCTAAGGGATTGCAAGGCCCAATCCCTTGTCTAGGGCCTAAGGGGCAGAAGCCTAGGTGGGACCCCCAACCTTGTATAACCCAATCCTTAGTCAAGGGCCTAAGGGGCTACAAGGCCCAATCCCTTGCCTAGGGCCTAAAGGGCTGAAAGTGGGGTTTTTATACAATCTACTTAAACCATGGTTCACCCTTCCTGATAGGGTTACAAGCACAAAGAAGACAATCTTTACACAATCAACTATATTTACATTCATCCAAGATTTATTTCATTCCTATAATAATGTATACCTTCATTTATCAATGGTTCTTTAAGTTCATCATTTCTTAGAATAATTCTCATTATGATAAGATTAAAGAAAGCATTATATCAATAATTAGATTAGCAATATCGATTTCTTATATTTAAAATATGCTAAATATTATTGCTAAGTGAGTACATCACCTGAGTTGTTGTATCTCTCCACGTTTTCTGATTCCTTACTCGCCTCCTTCAACCTTACATTAGATTTATAATAGGATGAGGACAATTCATAAAGATACATAATCTACTTATGTCTATGTTAAAGAGTCATCATTACTTATACGGTTTAAAAATTGTTGCAAGTATCATTATTGCACAATTGTAAATTATATATATATATATATATATATATATATATATATATATATCGTTATTTCTATTTGATTTCAATTTACAATAATCACCTTTGTATATAACTTATATTTATATTTATATTTACATATATTCAACTCATATATATATATATATATTTACTGTTCAACATAATATATTTTACCCTTACCTTTTAATTGTTGTCTTCCCAGATTTCTGATATAATAATATATTGATTCCCTTCATGATTATTTTAGTACAAAAATTACTCATCACCTTATCATTATCTGCAGACCTATCTTTATTTTTCCCAGCCCAATTCCTTTTTCTTTTTTCCTCACTACCTTCTTGCTTTGGTTTCTTATATGCATCCCAATCTGCATGCCTTTTTGGTGCTAATCGCACCTCTCTAGAGTGACATCTCTTTTAGTATATGGTAGCCACTTCCTCCACCAAACCTGGCTGTTGGTGACCAATTGCTGTTTTGTTTTATTAATAATTATTGTGTCTCCTTGCTAGGAACCGCTGTAATTAGATTTTTTTATGTATTAACTCATGCATAGTCATTTAATAATATTGGTTTGTATGAATATTTTTTTATTATGTTATTTACAATTAACAATATTAATTATTTTATTTATTATAATAGATATATTATATTTATAATATTATTTATGATCTTTATAATTATAATAATATTTAGGTTGTCATTATATTTACATTTTTTTTTATATTTATTTTATTTAGCTATTTGTATCTCAATATTTCACAATAAAATATAATAGGATTAAATTTGTCAATATATATGTTTTATTACTATTTATTTATTTATTTGCATTTCAATATGTTGCAATTTTGGGGACATGACAGAAGCATTCTTCAAAAGAATGGCTACCCAAACCCTTGATATGAGCAAGGAAGAGTTGGCAGCAGCGAGGGAAAAACTATAGTTACATGGAGTAGAAATTGAAACCCTCAAAATCCAGATTTTCTAGTTGGAAGATAGAGCATGGATTGCAGAAGCAACCTCCCAACTTCCTTTCAACAAATGCATGAAGTTGATGCATTCAATCAAAGAACAATGGTGCTTGGTGTATGCAAGGTAAAAATAAAAAATGGTGGCCCTAAGGAAATAGAAAGAGTTGCAGAAGAAACTTGTAGAAAAGAAAAATAATGTGCAAGAAAAGGAGGATACTATTGCATCCCTGAATCAACGAGCAGAAAAAATTTGCTGGTTATCTGTTGATATCACAGTGCAGACCTTCAGCCAGAGTTTCTGTCCTTTACCCTCAAGAGCAATAGTACCAGTTCTAGTTAGAACGCCTTATCTCAGGTCTCGCTTTTATTGTAAGTAACCCAGAACATTCAGCGATACTTATTTTTCATGTACATAGAAAATCAGATCAATCATGTGAATTTTACTAACACAATTATATTCTTGATTTGGAGACAAAAATGGAACCCCAGTTTTTTTTGTGGGTAATGCAGTACTCACAGTGTTTTCCTCCTATATCCATAAGGAAGTAAGAAGAGGCTAGAAGATGACAGTCTAATTGGGTGAAGAAGTGCAAACTCACGGTTAAGGCCAGATCCCCCGAGGCATATGAGATAATAAACAATTTTTATGAACTAACGAAAACCCAAATTAGAAACGAGGTACAACATCAACAAAACATGGCCATCAAAGATTTGGAGAGGCTAATTGTAATGCCCCCTTTCTAGTGGAAGCACTTTGACTTGAATCTTGCACTCAAGGCGTTTCTCAAAGAGACATTAGAAGCGTTAAAGATCAATAAGTTTCAGTGAAAATATCTAATGAGATCAAAGATGATATAAACGTTTTATTCTTGTCAAAGGGTTACTCATTTCATCCTTATCATTCTTATGAATCAATCTTCTATATTGTATTTCATAAGTACATTTGGTAGATATTTAAACGTCTATCAAGATCCCAAAGACGATATTCTATTATACCATTTATCATGATAGAGTCTTCATTACTTATTAGACTCAATAATTGCTGCAAGCATCTTTATTGCCTGATCGCATATAAAGCGTCCATCTATATACATATATATATATTCACATATATAAATATATAAACTATAATCATTACTAATTATTTATGTATATTTATTTCATATATATAAAATAGTCAATATTAATTATATATATATATATATATATATATATTTATCATATATACATATATTATTTATTTATAAATTAACAATCATATTAAACTCACCTAAAACAGCATATCTCTGATTTCTGACTGTGAGATTGCTGACAGTGATTTCAGAATATATCTATATATATATTTCATATATATATAATATTTAGATTCTTAATTCATTTATAAGCTGATTATTGAAATACAGACATATCACAATAATTAGATGTCCAATAAAATAAATGGCATGAATAATTTGATTATTCCAAAATGACACAAATAACATCACTAGAAATTAATATTCATATGTATAATTACTATTACGCTGACATTTAAATTCTTATTTAATTTCATGAGGTATCTAACTTATTATTCAAACTCATAAAGTACTTGCTAATTATTATTCTTATCTAAATCCTTAATGTACTTATCAAACTGACTATTTGAATTCAAGAAGTCTTTACCTTGTTGTTGTTTGTCTGCCCGTGTCTCTTTCCTTTCTCAGCCACGATCGTATAACAAAATACCACGGGCTGCAGAAATTAGGAAAATGTCTCTTGGGATGGTTCGCTGGATTTTTTTTTTATCCTCCAATGTTCCACCTTTTTTTCCCTTAAATATTTTCCCTGCTGTGAGGAGACGTGCCCCTCCACCTAATCGCTACCTTATTCTTTGTTGGTCTTAAGAATCGTGCCTCTTAGCGGTTCAGTTACAGTCTTGGTCAGATTTAGTAATTCTAAAGTCTTCAATATTTGATAATTATGTTTATTGATAGATATGTCTTATTTTTTGATAAGAACAATATTACAATAGACTTCTTTTATATTGATAATTATGTTTATTATTTTTATATATTTATAATATTGTCTTATGGTAATTATAAATAATAAACTATTAATATTTGTATTTATAATAATCATAATTGTCCAATAATGATAATTTAATAACATTATTTTATGTTTATATTTTATATTAATTTTATATACTTTAATATCTATTATATCATATTAATATTTATGACGTTATTTATAATTTTCATAATTATAATATTGTCTTGGACAATTACAATTATGTAATATCAAATGGTTAACTATTTTAATTATGCTTCTTAATTATCTAAATGTCACGATTTCGGGGACATGACACTAATAGCTTGAGTAGGAAGAGAATCTTTTATGGATTGCCAACAAAAATGGAATGAGCTCCCTCCATCACTAAAGGAGGAGCCATTCTCTGCCAAGAAATTTCAAGCTATAATGGGAAACATAGAATTGTATAAGGATGTTGTGAATAACTAAATGCATAAATAGATGGGACTTAGATTTTGTTTTTCTTTATTACGGTATCCTATCCTAGATTGGATTGGCAGAGTACCAATTAGCGCAGATGCAGAAGCTAGAAGGTGGCAACAAATTGAAGAGCATCAAAGTTAATACCATGTCACAAATTAATCCCACGTAGAACCCTATGACTTCAGAGTAGTCTGGTATAGAACCCTATGACTTCAAAGTAGTATGGTTTTCTGCTACGGCTCCCTATCCAGAATAAAACAATTGAGACTGCACAAAGGATGTGCAATACCTTAAGTTGAGGGTGATGATGAGCCCTCAAAATGTATACTGCTGCACATCCTTTTCACAACCCTGATTATGATTTTTATATCATGAAACCTTCTTCGAAGACTCATTTTCACCTATATATACCTATGAAGTGATTCTCATTTTGTATTATGATTATTAATTTATTATGGGAATGATTGCTTTGTACATTGAATTAGATAGAATAACCTATTAATATCAAATGTGTTTGGTAAATTTGCTCTTGTACAGCTAATTTTGTGTGCTTCTAAAGGTTTCAAATGAAAATAAATTTGTTGCCAAAGACTGCAAACATGCTATCACAATAATAAGCCATGTTGCACTAACAGCTGCATTGCACAAGCTTTCAATTGTGTTGTAGCAACTTTGAGCAAGGCAACAATCATGTTGCACGAGACAATAGACATTCCATTACATGCAAGATGGCTAAAAAAGATATATAATTTTGTTTTTGTTTTTCATTTCAGTTTGCAATTTGCACTCTTTTTTTTCTCAAAACAACAAAATGAGCAACAATGAGGATAGTGGTGAAGATGAAACTGTTAGACCTAGCATGGAACAAAGGAGACTTTCAATTGGGGTTTTAGAGAGTTTTCACTTTGCACTCCTTTTTTTCCTCAAAACAACAAAATGAGCAACAATGAGGCTAGTGGTAAAGATGACAATGTTAGACCTAGCATGGAACAAAGGAGACATTCAATTGGGGATTTAGGGAGTGGGAGTACGAGTGGTGTCAATGAAGTGGGATAGCCACATAACCCATTTAAATGTCTTTCTATCCTCTCAAGAATTTATTTAAAGGGCCCATTCAAACCAACTAAACCTCTTTTATAATTTGTAACAGCTTTAGACAAAAATTAAATTAAGAATTTGGTTGTTTCATTTGTGCAATAAAGATTTTACACGGAGCTACACAACAGTATATAATCACCTCTTAGCATTACAAGAAAGGGATTAAGGTTTGTCCAAAGATAACCATAGCTAAGAAGGTAAATAGATTGTTTATGGAGGACAAAGCAAGATTTAAGGGGTGTGCCAATAGACTCTAAAAAATCTGCTATGGCATTTATGGTTGGTAGTGGTGAGGTTTCTAAAAGAGGAAAGAGAGAGACTAGCAAAAGGTCGGGGACAATTGCTAGGATGTTGAATGTGCAATCACATGAAATGGTAGATTTTTCAATTGCCAATATTTTTTTTGCCATGCCATCCCATTTCATGTGGCATTTCTCCCTAAAAAAAACAAATGTTGAAATATACCAATGTTGTTGGTCCCACATATGCCCCCTAGAGAACATAAACTATGCACCAACCTCCTTGATAGAAAGTACTCTAAGGTCGATTTGTTGGTAAAGTACGCAAGGCAAACTTGGCTAAGCATGACATGCTCTATTATCATGGATCGATGGACCAATATTAGATATCAACCACTCATCAATATCATAGTCACATATACAACTAGCTCTTATTTTCTTAGAGCTACTGATTGTTCAAAGAAACAAAAGCATGCAAACTTCCAATTTTGGATTTTAAAGGGTGTTGTAGAGGAGGTTGGGGCCTTGAATATTGTACAATTGCTCATCAATTTAACATGTGTGTAAGTTAGTACACATGACCTCATGTGTGTTCATGTGTTGAACCACATTGAAAGACATAGAGAAGATAGATTGGATGAAGAGAGCAGTCCAAGAAGCAAGAAATATACAGATGTTCATTTCGAACCACCACACCTCACTAGCTCACTTTACGACTTTTTTAAGGAAGGAATTTCAAAACACATGGAAACTAAATATGCCAACTATTTTATTTTGTTAGAGAGGATGGCTGAGGTGCAAGAGCCTCTACAACTATTAATGATTAATCTGAAGTGAAGTAAATCACCAAAGGTGAACATAGCTGAAAGAAAAATTATGAAGCAAAAGATCCTTGATGACGATTCATAGTCCACTATGAGGCAGAGACTTCTGATTTTATTATTAAACTATTAAATTATTAATTTATAAATGTTTGTAACTAGTAAACTATTTTCATTTTTTGTATTAGCATTCACTTTGTTGTTTGAATCTTATTCTTTTTCAATCTTTTTGTTTACAATTATGTGTGCTCCTCCATCTCACTTCTTGTGTACATTATTTGATACAACGATATAGACTCTTCGAGTCTTGGAGAGATTTATAAGACATTTGACAACATGCTTGGGCAAATGAAGCAAGCAATTTATACAAAAAATCTTAAATTGGGATTATATGAGGAGCATATCAAGCCCATTGTGACGCAATGATGGAACACTATGAACACCCTACATTGTATGGCAACATATGCTCTAAATCCCAACTAGTATGCACCAATAGCTGGGAGAGTGTCTCCTTGTGATGATGAAGAGGTGAAAGAAAGGTCAATGAAGGCCCTTCAAAAGATGTATAGCATTAAGTATGCAACTTTACTTCAAACACAATGGATTGCCTTTCTCAATCTCCAAAGTCCAACATTCAATAAACTAGAGATAGGACAAATAGAGTTACATTCTCTCAATCCAACCTATCGGATGATGGGCATGGCATGGCAAGGTTGTAGTAGAGTTGAGGATGCTTGCCACTTGCCTCCTTTCATAGGTTGCTAATTCCTATTCCACAAATAGGAATTGATCCACATAGATCTTCAACCAATCAATCAAGAGGAATTGGCTTACCTCTTGACAAGTCGAGAAGTTGGTGGCCATGTACTTGCAACTTCAGAATCAACAAACTTCAACCTTACGATGGGATGTCAATTCTAAAGATGTCTCATAGATTGATGAGGAGGCATGGGAAGGATTGATTGGAGTTCCATTGGATCAAGCAATCCCTCATATTTGCAATGACTCGGATTAAGAGTTTGGTTTTGATTTACGCAAAGATGAGCCAAAGGCATAACAACAATAGACCTAGTTGTCTACATTTTGTAGTTGTAGCCTTTTGGCCTTCTCGTTTTGGCATATATGTACATTGGTAATGAAAACTTAAATGATTACACATTGAAATTTTGTTAATTTGTACGTCAACTCATGAGTTCTCAATTCATCTCTATTGTTTCATAATATAGTTTTATAATGAATATGGTGAATGCCTTATCATATGAATAATTTTAATGTTCTCTATTTCTTTAATTGACATCTTGGAAATGCATCCTCACATTTCCTACTATCCCTATCCTGGAGACACCTAGGAACATAGTTTAAGAACACCCACTTGTCCATTTTGACCTTTTCTTTCACTTTCACATTTTGATCCCACATTTGAATGGATCGCTAAAAATGACCTCTTTTTTGAAGAACCATGCATGGGTCGATCAAGTTGATTGTGAGATGTTGGAGCTTCTAGTGATGGGAGAGGAGAAGGTTCAAGCCCATGCAACTAGAAACAAATTTCTCCAAGATGATGTTGCTACCTCTTCTACAAATGGAATGGCTGCACCTAGTTCTTTCATGTACACAAAGTGGTGCAAAATCCAACAGCATGGATCTAATGTTGGAAGGAATGGCTCTTCTCAACCTTAGTTTGATTTTTCTATGTATTTTTTAATAATACCATGTAAATGGATTTCTAAATCCAATGTTTGTATACCAAAAACAATTGAAAGGATATTAGAGTCCAAGTATTAAGTTTGTGGCATTTTTTATTTAATTCATTGTCTATACATGTATGGTACATTTAATTCATTATTTTTTGTGTGTATTTGAAGTTATTTTGATATGAGATGCAATTTAATTAGTTTTTCCCTTAAAATTCAGTATTTTTCAATAATTTTTTGAATTTGCCACCAAGATTTGGTACCAAATTGGAGTCCAAGGCAAAAAAATTATGTATCAAGTTTTTCCCAAGTGCATGTCTCAAAACTATTATTCAAAAAAGCCAAAATGATTAAAGCACTCATGGACACTCGACCAAAATGACAATAAATTCAACCCTTGAAATGACATTTTAGAAGCCTTTCAAAAAGTATTAAGACTAAGATGAGAAAACAAGAAAATGAAAAAAATAACTTTAACACAAAATAAAGAAACCAAAATAACAATTATAGTCTACAAAGATTTAAGAAGTGACGTAATAAACCACCAAAAGGCATAGAGGAAGCCACCGAAAAGATTTGACACTTACAGGTTTTTCCTACTTAGAAGACAACTAAGCATCACAGCCTGAATACTTCAACATCTAGGATACACATACAACTTCTCTAATGATTCTCCCAGAAGGATAACAATGCCATAATTGAATTGGATCAAAATGTGTAAGGGCAACCCAATAATATTAGAATATCAATACATCTTTGATAACATTAAAAATATGAAACAAAACATGTCCTTGCAATTTAATGGGGTTGAAGAATCAAGCTATATGGAAAAAAAGTCAGGCTAACTATTCTCTACCCCCCAAAATCGAGCTAAAACGGTTCAAACAGGGTGTAGTGACATCACCTAGCCCAACCAATCCATTTACAATCCATAGCAGAACTATCAATTAGGCTATAGCTGTCCTATCACTTTTTTAGATAATGAATGATATGTTCCCAGTATTCAAACAAAAAACTAATAGCAATCATTCATGCCATCAGAACTTGGAAACACTACCCTAAAGAAGACTTTGAAAAACACTTGGGTATAAAAACTGCTACTACACCCAAAAAGAACTTTCCAGCACACAATTTAAATGGTCACAATTCTTCATTGGGTATAGACCCAAACTAGTGGATAAACCAAGAAAAGTATTATAGAAGATTCCTTGTTTCAAATTTATTCAATCTCAGTATTGAAGGGATAGTGTGAGAGAACAAATAAAATTGTGAAGAATATCAAAGCATCACCGTACTCCTAAAAGTAAATGGACTTCTTGTAGGATATAGGAAGTAACACAGCATCCTCTTTTCAAAAATGCAAATATGGTACCCCACAGTGCCCCCTTACAAATCAATTATTATATAAATTCCACAATAGTCCATTCCAAGACATGGAAAGAGATATAACCTAGGAAGCTGCCAAAAAAAAGTGTATTCAAGAAGACAAACAAAGATTGAACAACTACGAAACAACTTGTAACAAATGACACATAAACAAAGCGTAGAGAAAATCTGAAAAGAGATATAATCCCCCTAACAATCCTGACAATAAGTGGGAAAATAAATCCATAAATTTCATTACTCACAAGCCCCTACATAGAGACCAAATGACAATAGTAGTAGACAAAGTAACCAAAAGGATAGATTCATTCCTAGACATTTAAAGTCTTGAACATGATATCTATACCCAAAACCTATATATTCTTTAAATACAACACACCAAATGATAGATATAACTAATTAGAGGATTAATTATGAAAACCATCCTTCATCATTTAGAAGTCTAAGAGACAAAACAAAAATGCAAACCAATCATGGAAGCCTTTAAATTATCTTATAGCAACAAGACGAAAAATATGGAAGAAAAGTTACCTTTGGTAGAATACAATCATTGCAATAGCGTATACTTATTCCAAGGATAATTTAATTTTTAATTCCCAATTCGCTTTTCCCTCCTTAGCTAAGAATGAAGACATCCTTGTTGTCTGCCCATGTGCTCAAGAAAGTGGCTCTAATGCCACTGTTATAAGCCCAATTATAAACTATTTGCAATCATTGTAAACCTCGCAAAAAACTCTATCCCTAAAAAAAATTTGAATTTGAATTGTAAAAACATTAAAAAAAATTATCAATGCTCAAAATAAAATCTTTTCCTTCCCAACTTTAGAAACTCATAACTGCATTAGTTTTATGAAACGTCTAATTTCTTAAAATAGAAAAGAAAAAAAAATGTAGTACCATTTTGATATGAGATTCAGGCAATTCATATAAAACAAAAACTATTTTGTATAGGTGTGGTTAGCAACTTGGGCATAGAAAATCTCTAAGCCCAGTGTGGTCATTGCACTTGGAACATAATATCCATTAACATATGCAAAAAACTGCTTCCATCCAAACATGCACCCCCTCTAACAATTAGAGGCTATTTACACATTCTGGTTAATGTCTGATTTTAGTTCTTTTGTATAAAGAATAATGAGATTTGTATACAAACTTCATTAATTAGTGTTGCACCCCTGCAAAACTCAATGTTTGTAATTTAACTTTTCTTGTTTGTCATCATGATTGATAGTCAATATGTTAACCCAATTCAATTTGCGGTCTTGCCAATCAGTTTGTAAGATTGTCTTGCCATGGGCTATGTGCTTCAACTAAAGCTTTTATAAAGTGTTGATGATTGTCACAAGTCCAGTAAGAAGCATGTTGGCATTACAATTTGCATTTCTGGAGTGCGTATTTGTTACACCCCGATTGTATAGCTACTATTGCATAGGGCAATTGATTGTAATGTTTGAAGCATTAAGATGAATAAAACGTGTTTTTGTTATCAAAATGAATGTTCTCTATTTAAATGATTGTCTCATTTGATTGATACTTCTATCGATGTTATCTTTGATGAATGTTGCATACATAGTATTGAATTATGAATATTCTAACTTAAGATGTTTTGTATACTGTTGATGTTGTGAACAAGTAACTGTCGAGATTGTATGTCTATGGGTGCAGGTACATGAACCATTCCTCCAGGCAGAGGGGAGACATCACTCGGCAGAGGAGCTTGGTCGGGTAACCGGTAAAGTAAATCAATTGAGCATACACACACTCACCTTAGACTGAGTAAACCAAGTCAGTTTTGTATGAGTAAGTCATCCATAGCTTGTATGTCTTGCAAGTAGAGGTTTGGACTGCTTGTGTGTGTGAAGTTTATCCTTGTTCTTGATTGTGAGATTATGATCATCATGGTGGTATCATGTTTGGATGTGAACTATCTAAGTATACACACACTACCCCGTAGAGTGAATATATGAGTCAGTTGAATCAGTTGAGTCATCCTTAGTCATAGACTGGCATTAGGAGTCGTGTCTTCTTTTGTATCTTTGATAAGAGATGTTTGTTTGTTAACTGTCTCTTGGTATTTAGTTCATTTCAATGGATTGTATTTGAGTGTATGTAAATAGGCTACGTATGTATAGGTATATACATCACCAGTAGCATAAAGGATATTAATAATATCATATTATTATTGCCTATTGATATATATATTTATTTGTTTTTAGGAAGTGATCCACCTTTTGGACAATGATTCCTATCTATAGGCAGTGAGCCTTTGTATCCAGATAGTGAGTCCTTTCTGGGAAGTGAGCCCTTTGGCAGTGAGCCTTTGTATCTGGTATTGCATTACTATTATATTGTGAGTTAATCCTCATCATGGTTTTTCCCTCATTGGGTTTTCCACGTAAACTTGGTGTCTCTAGTATTTGTTTTTTGTTATCTGCATATCATGTACATACTTAATAACAGATTAAAGTGGATGTGAAATTGATTAAGGTAAGAAGTGAAAGTAATTTGACACAACTTATGCACCCTCCCTCTCAGTTGTCTTGTGCAATTCAACAATTGGTATCAGAGCTTTGGTTCCTCAGAGAAGAGCTAAATATATAATTATTAAAGTTAAAAATAATTAACATAAATATATATATATATTACTTAATGTAATAACATATATATGTATTTATATAAATTATTACAACTTTAATGTTATATATATATATAAAGATAATATTAATAAATTATATATGTATATTATTTTGTTAACAAAGTTTATTGTTACCTTATTCTCTTCATGAATATTTGGGAATTGAACATTTCCAAATAAATAGGAAATCGACTTTGATTATTTCCACCCTTGTTTAAATTCGAAGTAACCAAAGGCTTCTCTAAATTTAATTAAGGAAATATTCGATGTTTGAAACATTGAAATTAAGCCAAGTTTAAAATATGAAGTTTTCCCGTGAAACAAAAAAATGGCGAACAAACTAAAATCCCGCGGCTTCTCTAAAAAGCGCTTCACCAAGAAGAATGCATCTTCAGGGGCGACGCAACTATGGGACGTTTGTTGTTGCCTGTTAATCATAAGACTTTTTCCAGAAAAAGAAAGTCATCTTCTTGCTAGCGCCATTTTCCTGGAATCACCTGTAAGTGGCAGATTTCATTAATTGGTTTGAATAATTCCGGTAATGTTGTCATTAGCTCTAGTTGATTCACTGTTAATTTGTTGAGTTAGGGCTTGGAGACCCGCCAAGTGCCTTTTGAATGAGTCTTCATTAAGTGCTGTCAATTCTTGAGGAAATGCGTTGCTTTCCTGAGTCTATATAAAGACTTGAACTTGCTGCGAATTATTATACAATCCCTCTGCAAGTTCATACGAATTTTATTGCTGTGAGTAATATCATTTTATTGCTGTGAGTAATCTGAAATATCCATTATTACTATGAGTAATCTGTAGAATCCATTATTGTTGTGAGTACTCTGTAGAATCCATCATTGTTGTGATTGCCCAGTATTATGTAGAATCCATCATTGCAGTGAGTGACCGTCATTGTGAGAGGAACCATCAAGTTATTCTTTGTGAGTCAATTCTGGAAGGAGAGGTTAACTGTGAGAAAGGATAGGAAAAGCTCTTCTACCTGTGTCACTGCAAGGAAGATCGTCATCATCATCAATGAAAGCTTATATTACAGGCATGTTTATTTTGCTTTCAATTCTTCAATATTTTTATGAGAAATCATGTTAAACCTTTGAAGTGTCATTATGTTTTCATTATCTAAACCTGTAAAGACATGTTAGGCAAGCATAATATGTTGCTGTTGTGTAAAGTTTGCATTTTGAATGTCTAAAAGATACATTAAGAAGTTAAGGATAAGTAATGCATGATTGTGTAAAGGAACATTTATCTGTCTTGAAAGGTAGACAATGCATTTAGGTATTATTGCTTATTTGTATGATCTCTATATATGGAGAATATGATTGAAGTAGATACTAGATACCAGGAATGAAATGAAGATAGTGGTCTAGTAAGGTCTTTTAAGCTTAAGTTATAGGGATAACTGAGGTAAGCTAAAAGTACTCATAGGATAAAGATTTCCTGATTAGGAGGAATGGTATAAGACACATGTAGACTGTTTCGATTCTAAGTAGATTGTTTGAAGGTAGGTTGTCTGAAACAGGATATACCTCCCTTATGTAACTATTTGAAGTAGATTGTTTAAAGGTAGGTTATCTGAAATAGGATATACCTATCTTGTGTAAATTACTTAGTAGAATGTTGTAGGTTAGTCTGGGATAAAGGATTATCCAAAAGTAAAGGACGATACCTATGTGTAGTGTAAGATAGCCTTAAGTCAAATCGGCCCTGAGTAGTGTATATGATAGATCACCTTCATTCAAAGTACTGAATGAGAATACTTTGGCCAAAGTAGTGGAATGTACGACATCCATTTAGATGTGAGATAGTTGAGACTACACTGTCAGTTCATTGTGATCCTTCATGCTAGTTCGGGATTGTGAAATAGCAAGTTCTAGATGTATAGGACACAGCACTATGCTCAGTTGGGTTGTCGCAGCCGGATACTCTACCAATCTCTCCATTCGAAGGGAGGGCCATCTATCGAATGAAAGATGTGCGGGGGACCGCATTAACAGTCCACGGTTGGCGGTAAAGCACCCGAGTGATGTTTCTCCTCCACAACAGGTGATAGATACACCAAGATTTGAAAGGAAGGGAACTTGGACCGTCTTACTACTATTTGTGAAAAATCTTACGAGCTATTTATGTAATTGTTTTACTTTTGTACTCTAATTTATATTTGCAATGAAAATGGAATTCATGTGGAAATATATATTGTAACATGCATGTATTTATCAATAAAGAAAGGAAGAATTTTATTGTAATGTCTTTATTACTTGTTACTTTTATATGTTTGAAGTCAAATGTTGGAAAAATTTTAATTACCCAAGGATGGGGTCGTTACAGTATTGGCAATGGACAGCTATGCACAGTGCATAATGACTGCTCTTCAAATTAGGAGGGGAAGCTCCCTCTTTTGCTGATATGTGTGAAAAAGTAAATGATTCTAAATCCTATCTTTTTGCCTCAGCTCAAAGAGGCACAAGGTTAAGGAAACCAAGAACGTTGCAACTAAGGTCTTTCTCTAGTTTCGCAGATCTTAACTACAACTAAACTAAATGCTTTTAATCTATCCTATTCCTCAAGAAAAACACAGCATGAAGACCTAGGAGCAGGGAGTATTTGGATGATAAACTTTAAGTCAGGATTCCCAAGGAAGCGACGACTCCTATCCGAGGTGTCAGCTGAAAAAAAGGTTATTGGCAACAACATCAAACGACAATCTTCACTTCTAAATTCCCAAGGAAGAGACGACTCCTATTCGAGGTGTAGATATGAAACAAAGATTATTAATCACAACACAACACGATAAACCTACTTCTAAATTCCCAAGGAGGAGATGACTCCTATCCAAGGTGTAGATATGAAACAGATTTATTAATCACAAATATAACCCAGGACAACAGATTGTATGAAGGACCTATCACATAGATAAACGATCAACCAACATTATATTGAACAAAGATGAACATTTACAAGTAACATTGCACGGCAAGGTGGCTCAGCAATTTGTTTATTACTAATAAAAGCTCAAAGGTGAACCGATACTAAACATAGGAATATTGCCAACAACACAACAACTCTCTATCTCAGTGAATGGTTCATGAACAAATACACAAATAGCAATACTACATGCAAGAGTTGGCTCAGCATGTATGCTATCAAGCAAAATTTAATTACAAATGAGCAAAGGTGCTCTTATTTATAGAACTCCAAGGTATAGGGAACCCTAAAATCACCTTGAGTTTACAATCAGTCTTGCAAGCATGCAAGAATTTATTCTCTAAGTCTAAATAAATGAAACTATACAGTTAATTAGAAAGCTACCATCAGTTAACCGAAACAAACTAGACTAAATGGACATGTGCAACATGCACGTCCTTATTGAAATGAAAGTTAATTGATAACTAACATCAATCAACTGGATCCTAACTGAAATTCTATCCTCCTACGAAGATATCTCCAAGAATGAGATAGGCGTGCATGAGATCAGCAATGGGAACTCAATAAATGAAGTTGAGTTAACCGTTGCTTCTGACTCTATCCTCGAAAATAACTACAGGTTCTAATTGGTTGTCTTCTACGAGCCCTCTTTGTCTATCACCTCGTCCAGGAACTTGTCGATGGTCTCGTCCTTTGGCATTTGGACACTATCCACGATGATGAACTACCTGTTCAACTCCTTCTCTCCATCCTTGATCGCCCGCTAACTTTCTCTGACTTGTGTAGTTGCCTTGTTGAAACTAGTTATCATCAGTGAGAAATGATCCAACTTGGAGGCCTCAGGATCTCCACCTAGGTAATCACAAACTAGCTTCTCGAACTCAACCTACACTGCATCCAACTCAGCACATGTACCATTCTCACGACAATAGTGACATGGGATCTAAGTGATAAACTCGCTGATAAGTCTGAGAGCTACAACAACATTCTCCTTGAGTGCGGCCATCTTTGTAGAGATTTTATCGTATGTTTCCACTTTCAAAAGATGTTCTCTCCAAGTGAAAACCTTCTTCTTATCCTCCCCTACTACAATTGCGTCATGTGCAACTGCCAACTGAGATATGAGTATCAAGTATTTCAGCTTGCCTTCTGCTATGGATATCTCAAGCTACTAAATCCTCTGACGGAGATCATGTGCCTCGTACCTCAACTGATACAACTCTATGAGGAGGTACCGACTTGCAACAATGAAATCTTCAATCCAATTGTCCAAGAGCTTCCCGCGATTGACTAAGTGACCAAGTCTCTACTGATCTGCAGGTGTCTCTCGAAGTTGTGGGAGCATAGGTGTTTTTCCTGCGGTTCCATGAAGTAGATCTGAGATGTACTGTCGGAGTTGTCTGATTTCAACCTTGAGGGCTGCCTTATCTTCTCTGTCCTTCATGACACGCTCTTCAAGATTACTTGCAACGACCTTGAAAAGGCTCACGTCCACATGCCGAGTGCTCCTGCCAAGATTTGCTTTGACGAAGGTGAAATCACCGACCTCAACTTCATCAAGGCTCTTGCCCTCTAGTGGTGTAGCAACTTCAACGACGATCTCTGCTTCAGGAGTCTTCTCAATATGCACCTGTTTTTTCACTCTCTTGTTTGACCTATCCTGATACGGATCGCTAAAGTCAAATAAATCAAGCTAGTATGAAGGCCTACACCTCTGTCTTTCCAAAGATCTCTTGAGCCAACACAAATGATCAATGTTGTCCTCTCGAGGAGAAACTGCTCCTACTGCGTCAACCACTGGTGGATCAACTGGAATGAAAGTCTCATGAACTGGCGATTCTGGCTCCGAGTCGATATCAATAGGAGACGATTGTGGAGAAAAGGTGGACCAAGAGATGATGAATTGGCCTCAGCTTGTCCCACTAGTTCCACTGGAATTTCCGACGCTTTCTCAACCTTTTTCCACTTAGTGATGCTTTTCCCCTTCGAGTTCCCACTAACTTTGACACCTTCAAGCGGCTTCAAGACAACTTTAACTCGAGGCCTCGACCTAGAAGTGGAAGGCAGTGAAGAAAACCCTACTGGCACCTCTGAAACTAGAACTGTCCTTCGCTTTCTCTTGCTCTCCAAGAAGTACATGCTTGTCTTAATATCTGATCTCAACAGGTCCTCAACCTCAGTATTCTCCTTGGCATACCAATTTGGTTGGTGAAGTGGCAAGCGAGCAACTTGGTCTTTAACAAATGAACTAAGAAGTACCCCTTCGTCATCATCCGACAAACCCTCAACATCTTCTGACAGAAAATCAGCAAGTTGTGGAAGAGTAAGTCTGCAGTAATGACTCTTTTGGGAGTGATTCTATCCGCCCAAAGAGCATCATATATCTTTTTGTGCCAAGCTTTTTGATTTGAGTCAACCAGCTTACGCACGATTGGTTTGAAGATTCGGCCTATCCATTACCTTGAGAGTAATAATCTAATGAATGTGACAGCATGATACCGTGATCAAAACAAAAATTTAGTAATTCCTCCGACAAGAAACATGTTCCATTATCAGCCACAATTTTGGGAGGCACCCCGAAGCGCGAAATGATGTTTTCCTTCAAAAAGTCACAAACAACTTCTAAGGTAGCTCGCTTGGTAGGAACAGCTTCAACTCATTTTGTAAAATAATTAGTTGCCGTAAGGACATAAACATGCCCCTTGCTAGAATGTGGGTTGATGGGACCTACGAAATCCATACCCCATTGCTGAAATGGAGCATCGATAATCACTGGCCTGAGTAGAGTAGCCACCAATCTAACTTTACCAGCAAACTGCTAACACATCTAGCACCTATACACCCATTCATATGTGTCGCGAAACATGGTTGGCCAATAGAACCATGCTCGCAGGATCTTGAATGCAGTGACTCTTGATGAGAAGTGACCACTGCACGCTTGACTGTAAAAAGCATCCAACAATCTTTGTCGCTGGTCTTTGCCGAAGCATAATAGGAAAGTTTCGTCAAGGCCACGCTTGTACAGAACGTTATTGACACACACAAAGTTTTGTGCTTTCAGCTTCAATGTTCTCTTCTACTGTTTGTCCATGTGACGTGGACATTCTCCATAAGTTAAATAATACCATAGAGTTGTGTACCATTCCTCCACAGAATCAACTAATAGGACCAAAGGAAGGTCCTCTTGAAGTTCAATTTCAATTCCACCATTGCTTTCATGCCTTTGATCTCCATCTTCTACCAAATACTGACAAAGACCTTGCCCACGGACGAGCTTAGTCGGCTTGATCTCCAAATCATACTCCTGAACTTTTGCAATCCAGTTTCCTTTTTTCGTGCCCATCTCCTGTTGAGTTAGCACACTTTTTACTGCTGGATCAGTGACAAACACCGTTGTATGAGAATTCAAGATATAAAACCTTAAACCTTAAACAGCTCTAGCGATAGCATACGCATTCTTCTCAATTTGAGAATAGCACGATTAGCTATCTTTAAAACTAGTGTTCATGAAAGCGATTGGAGATTCTCCTTCTTTACTGAGCTCTTGAGTCAATATAGCAGATAGTGTGTGTTCCAACGCATAACAATAGAGGATAAAATCCTTCTCAAAGTTAGGACGAAACAACTTTGGTGTGTTAGCAATACCTTCTTTGATTTTGGTAAAGGCCTGCTTGCCTTCTTCTGTCCATATAAAAGTGGGCGTCTTTTTCGTCATAGCTAAGATCTCCTTCGTCAACTCCGAAAAATCTAGTACAAACCTACGGATAAAGTTGACTTTACCGAAAAAGGAGTGCACTTGTGTTTTGTTGGGTCAATTTTAGTTCCCTCCTTGGAAACGATATGGCTAAGTAGCTTGCCCTTCGTCACCGCAAAGATAGTCTTCTTATGATTCAATGAGATCTTGTGGTACCTGCATCTTTCGAACACTTTCACAAGATGTGAAAAGTGGTCTTCCCGTTTATTTGAGAAAACGATCAAGTCATCAAGATAGACAACTATTATTTTATTCTTGAGATCCCCAAAAGCCAGATCCATGCCCATTTGAAAAGTCGCACTGGCGTTGATGAGGCCGAAAGGCATCCTCTCATAAGCAAACGTTCCCCATGGTGTGGTGAAAGCTGTCTTGATCTAATCCTCCTCTGCCACTGCAATCTGATTGTATCCGGAGAAACCATCAAGAAGTGATAGCATCTCTGAACTGGTGACTGTATGCAAGGTATGCTCCATGATTCGTAAAGGGTAGTTGTCCTTCAAGGACAATTGATTCAAATTCTTGAAATCCACGCAAATTCACTGTTCTTTTTGCGCACAGGAACTATGTTAGACACCCAGGTGGAGTGATGAGTTGGAAAAATTATCTTCAAGTCCACCATCTTCTGAATCTCCGCGTAGATAGTATCTTGAATTCGCGGATTATAATGTCTTTGTTTCTGCCTAAAAGGCTTGACATTAGACTTCAGAAGAATTGTATGTTACAATTTCATGGGTGTGAAGACCTTCAAGTCTTCATAAGTCCAAGCAAATACATCAATGTATTGTTTGAACAAGGCGGTAAACTTCTTAGCTTCTTCTGGAGTAAAACACTTACCTAGATTAACAAGTTGAGGCTTGTCTTCAGTGCCGATGTTCACTTGGTAATGCTCAGCAGAAGTATTAACACTTGACATCTTTTGATCTTCGATGTATTGGTCATGCCGATCAAAAATGTTCTCTAAAGACACCAGACCTTTTGGAATGTGATTTCCTTTCAACTGAATGATCCTGGAATCTGGAGCTTCAGAGTCTTTTGTAAGTGATTATGTGAAAGGAGTCGAACTTCCTTCAAAGAACTCTTTGTAGTTGTCTCCCATGACGACAAATTCTTCAATGTCATCGTCGTCATCAAAGACTTGCTAGTTGTCTAAATTATCTGGAATAGCTTGCCTATAGATCAGCTCAATAGCAAAAGAATTCTGACGAAAAATCAGAATGCAGCATGAATAGAGCGACCGATACCGCGAGGGCATCGGCTCTGCTATCGTCTGGACGTGGAATATATTTGATGTCGAACGCATCAAACCAGTCAATGGCATTCCACACCCTCTGTCTGTAGGATCGAAGGTGAGTATTTATGTCTTGGAAATGATCTTTGATCTACTTGATCATCAACTTTGCATCTCCTTTGACTCTAAGTAACTTGCTCCCCATATCCTTTGCAATCTTAAGACCTAGTAACAGCGCCTCGTATTCCGTTAAATTGTTGTTGGTGCATCCAAATTGTAATCAGTATGCAAATGGATATAGACGACCTTACGGAGAGGTGATCACAAATCCCACTTCTAAACCTGGTGTTGAGCAACTATCATCGAACTGCATCGTCCACACTTTTGATTCTTCATATGATGTAGTTGTGGAAAGTGCAAACTTCTAACTATCTTCAGTTACATCAGATATCATAGCATATGTCCCCAGACCCGTGTCTTGATATAACACTTGTGCTTATGGACCCTGGGACTTCACCACCGTAAACCTTGACTTGGCCTTTGGTTCTAGCTTAAAACTGCCCCTCTTTGATTAGATTGTCACGAACGACCAATCCAATTGAATTTAACCTGTGAGGTCTTTGCAAATACTCCTACTGAGCAACATCCCGTAACTGGTTGGAATGTCAACGATCAAGATAGTCATCATAATCTTGTTTTCAAGACAAGACGCTAGCCTTACTTGTGCATCCTTTAGTTAACCGACCAATGGCAACGGCTTTGACTCAAGAGAGTAACACTTTTCCTAAGTTTTGGTGCACGAAAGTCCCAATGCGTTCATGATCTACAAGGGCATGAAGTTATCTGAAGCTCCACTATCTATGATACAATTGTTGAGATTAAAACCTCCTTTATACAAAGATATATACAACAATTTTGGCTTGTCTTCTACTGGTACAAAGGATTCAAGCAATGTAGGCCGAACTATAGCCTTCTTCTTTACCACCTTGAGGATTCTATCCAACTACTCTGGATGATCCTGAAGATACTCCAATTGTGAGATTTGTACCTTCGTCTTCATCATGGAAGACACAATGTCAAAGTTTGTTGAAGTTGCATCTTGAGCAACTGGCATGGTGTTCTCTTGTCAAGACTTGGGATTGGAAGTGGAAGGCACTTCCTTTCCCTTTTCATCTGGCTTTCACTTTTCCTCTTCTTCTTTTTGTGCTTTGAAGTGTTGGGCACGTGTAAACACAGGAGATGAGATGTTCTCATGATTGACCGCAAGAGAGTATTGGTGGTAGTCCTCTTCTTCTTGTTCATTAACGAGTTCTATGTCGAAGTATCCCGTTGCGGAGTCGCCATCAAAGTCGTTCGTCTATGGTGACACAACATTTGCAGTTGGTGAAGCTATGAAGCTTGTACTTGGAGCAGCATCAGCAAATCCCATGATTTGATTCATTCTTTGATTTTCTAGACATGTGGCTCCGGTGTGTTCAACAGTGTCATGGAAAGAGCAATAGGTTGTGGGCTTCTCAATATCAATAGGTTGTCTTGATTGTCCTTGCAAGAACATTGATTTGTAATTGTTCAATGGCTGGAAGTTATTCCTCTTCGACTGGTATGGCTACTGAGGTTGATATGGCGGTGGTGTAGGTAGTGCTTGCTTCCCTTGAGCGGGTGACTGTCTTTTGAGAATTGTCACCTCATTGGCTACCTTTTGTAGCAGTAGATCAGAAAATGCTCGAACAAGCGGTCTGATTGCGTCATTCTTCATCTTTCCCATCGTGATCATGTTATCTTCAATCTCAATAGCTTCTTCTTGTGTAAGTTGTAGATCTACTCCTTGGCTTCCTTTCAAGAAAAAGGCTATTTCTGATGATAGTGCGTTGATGAAGCTGCTCATCAAAATCTCATCAGACAAGTTGAGTGTGTGGGAAAGACGTGTGACAAGGCGGTTAAACCTTGATACGAACTCCCTCATCGGTTTTGTAGGCTCCATCTTTGAGTTTGAGAGTTGTGCAAATAAGTGGTTGTTGTCCTCGGCAGGCTTGAATCTTGCCAAGGATTTTTCACTCATGACTGCCCAACTTGTGATAATGCCTGGTTCAAGATTATTCAACCAGTTTGAAGGGTTATTCTCTAGGGTCTCAACAAAGAGACAAACAGCTATGTCTTCGTGTGGAACATGCAAAATGGAACAAGCCGTTGTCAATGTTGAAATGTGTTCATCAGGATGTCGAGATCCATCGCCATGGAAGCGACGAAAATGCTTTCGCGATCCCTTGGGCAGCTCAGGGTGTCCTACTAACGCCAACGGTCTGATGTTGTCTCCCCAAGGCAGTGGGGTTGGATGTCTCAAGTTTCTTTTGTTCCGACCATTGTGGTTGTTTTTGTTGTTGGTTTTTTTCTTGTCGTCCATCGCTTCAGCTGGGGCTGGAGATTCTTCTTTAGATTCTTCTAGGAAATGCTCAAGAACCTCTTCAAAGATCGGCTCTTCTTGAAAGAGAGGATCATTTCTCCTTCTGATGTATACTAGGTGAGCCAGGAAGCTTTAATCCCATGCAGGTGGTGGCAAAACTGGTCGACTGGCACATGTGAGCAAAGCTCATGCCTAGCCCAGTATAATGGTCATGACTCTCCACCCAAGTCATAAAATGGCTTATGTGAGCTAAAATTCTATCACATGCTGACTTAGGCATTTTTGCGTGGCTCAACCAGTCTATAACTCTGCCTACATCTTAACAATGGAAAAGAGAGTCCATATCTCTGCCTAGCAGCTTATAATGACAAACCATCCCAAAGGTATTTTAAGTGGCAGATCAGGCTGTGAGGTCCACCTAGCAGTAAGAATGAGATTTAGGGGATCACATGTGATATCCCACTCAAAATTGAAGCAATTTAAGCCAAACAATCTTGTATAAGCAGATATAAGATTATAGTTAAATGGTCAACCTTCATAGAATCGTGGATCTGAAAGAAATATTTCCTTAAATATAGCAATAAGATAATGATAAGTGCAGCAAACACTCTCAAGGCAATCGGCGATTTTATCAAGGGATAATGTTAATAAAAATTAAGTATCCCTTGAACGATTGAGGCAGTACTTAGTCAAGACAATTAACAAAGAGTCATGTCTTTTGACGAATGCATACCATGAAAGGGTATGACCCTCAGCCATATCGTGGGTATAAAAAGGAGTATAATTCAAAGGCAAAGACCATGGATCAGTTTTGGATATTCATAAAGCATTGATAGCAGGTATCAAGCGCTCCTTGGGAGCCTTAGATTACATTATACAGGCTGCATAAATCATCGACAAAAATCAGACACCCAACCGAGGACTCAATCGCACAAGTTGAAGGACATAATTCAGAAACAGCGATCAAGCTAGGCACCATCTTGCTCCACATCAATATGCATATATAATCAGATCGAGAGATCAGAAATCGCATCCATATTGTGGTGTCCCTTCGGCATTTTTAAAACAATTATAATTGCAGATTACATATCAGAATTTATAGCAGACATTAGTTCATTCTTATCTGCATATCATTAACTATTATATGCATATATAAGTCCAATAATCAAGTCAACATTAGCCTTTGAAAGTTTCTATTAAGAAGATTAAAGTTTATCATTAAAATTATTGATATCTTAATTTTTAAGATTGATGACAAATTTAAGATAAATCCATAAGGGGGCATTACAAGTGGTATCAGAGCTCAAGAACCTACCAGCCTGTAAAGGTGGATGAGTGATAGACACAAGGGAAAGAAGGTTAAGGAATAGAGTCATCAAGGAATACCTCATCCGATGGAAAGGGTTACCTATGGAAGATGCTACATGGGAGCTTGAGCAAGTCTTCCAACATAATAACCTATAAATGCTTGTGGGCAAGCATTTTCAAGGAGGGTAGACTGTGATGTCCCACTCAAAATTGAAACAATTTATGCCAAACAATCTTCTATAAGCAGATATAAGATTATAGTTAAATGACGGTCAACCTTCATAGAATCGTGAATCTGAAAGGACAATTTCCTTAAATATAGTGATAAGATAATGATAAGTGCAGCGAACACTCTCAACGCAGATCGGCGATTTTATCAAGGGATAATGTTAGTAAAAATTAATTATCCCTTGAGCAATTAAGGGAGGCAATAATTAGTTAACACAATTAGAAAAGAGTCATGTCTTTTGATGAATGCATATCATGAAAGGGTATGACCCTCAGCCATATTGTGGGTATAAAAAGGAGTATAATTCAAAGGTAAAGACCATGCATCAGTTTTGGATATTCATAAAGCATTGATATGTAAGAAGCTACCCTGTTGTGTATTAATTTTTTTTATTTTACCTATCCCAATGCTCAAGCATTTCATCAAACAGTTTCATAAAATGTGTTGCTGCTGAGTTGCTATCATTGATTTTTAAGTACTAATCATGCCAAACAAAGTTTACCAATATATTGCACCTCAAAATGAAACTTTCAGCTCAACCAAATTACAAACTAAGGGCATTGAGAGTTACAAATTCCTCCAAATAACAAATTACAGATAATCTTCAAGGAACTGTAGAATTTGCATATTTTATTAATAGCATAGATTACATAAAGATTTTGTGACCAGACCTGGGAATTTCGCTCCAATACCTTGCTTTAGTTTGAACAATGCATGTACACATTGAATGCTCAGCCTTCGACATACAAATATAACCAGTGCCTACAGTAGCTTCCCGATTGCTATACTGCCCCCCAATACTTCCCTTAGTCTGATGAATCCAAGAGGGCCACCACAATTAATAAAATCTTCATAAACTTGTGACCAACTTTTAATATTTTATCAAGCCTTTCCTTAAGTTTTAAAGACTGCAATCCACTATTAATATTGTAATGACTTTATTTCAACCTTTATATTCCTTTTTTCCAGCGAACTTTGTCATTCTTTCAATTGGGCACATCTGGACATATATCACAATAGGTGGTGTTTAAAAATAAAGACATATCTCCTACCTTTGATAGTTCATATTCAAAATTAGGCAACGTCTCATAGCAAAGAATATTAAGAAATTATACTTCCTTTTCCAAACGGCGGTAACCCACATTAACAAATCACAAACTTATTTCTTTCACGGCTACCATCTCATTCCCACGAATTACCATGATTTTGTCGCTATCTTTTATTCCCTGTTGTTGCTATTGAACAGGATTACTGAATTTTTTTTTAATATTTTAATTCTGGAAGTTGTGTCACTTCAAAGTCTTTGTGTGACATCCTTATTACTCACATCTATTGATTGTTATGTAATTATAGACAGTAATGTTTTTTTTTTTTTTTTGGTAAGTTAATCGTTGGTATGGCCAGCACCATATATTATCGATCAAAAAATAATACAAATTGGATGCCTTTCGGCTCAAGTTCAACCTTCAAAACGCCATACTGGCCCAGTATCAAGCAAATTTACTACTAATCTTAACCAAAAAGCAAGCCTATCAACCCAACTGAATCTACCCTACCCGATAAACTTAAAAAACGAAACTTAAAACTTATTCTGTTAACCAGCTTAACGATTTCCTTCCCTTCCTTCCCTTTGGTATCCAAGGGCCGCAAAGAGCAATGAAGATGGGGCTTGAGTCCTCTCGTCCCGAACCCCGAGCCTTTTCTTCCTTACGCATCTATTTTGTGTGGGCGGCACGGGACTTAACTGGGCATTCCAGTTTGCATCTCCTGTATTCTGGACCGTTTGCAATCTCCTCCACGTCCCGTCCATCATCTTCTATCTAGTCTTCTCCTAAATCCGGTAGTACCGGGGTCATCGGAGTAGTTCCATCCTCACCATCGCTGTCCATTTTGAACCCTTCCCAAGCCATATAGGTTCCCAATTCCTCCTTTGTCATAGGCGGAATGAGACCTGCTGCATGGAGGAGGAAGTTAATGTTTTACTCAATGTCCCCGCACCGCTCCTCCAACTCCTCTGGCTCTACTGTTGACAGAATCGGAAATTTGGGAACTGGCCTCCCTCCCCGTCTCTTGAGCAAGTAGTAATGTTGTAGCATAGGAATTCACCCAAGCTCATCAATATTGTCCAATACTGCATCTATTTCCCCCAAGTACATATGTTTGAACAACCGCTAACAGAGGTTCTTTATCCTTGGCTTCGCCATGCCCCTGTAGAATGCGAGGGCTAAAAACATCTCAGGGTTGTCATTATTGAGCCGGTGCTTATGGTATGACCAAATGAACTCCCGGCCCAACACCTCCCGAACTGCATGAATAACCAGCTTGTCCTTCACCGAGAGGATTTCGCGCAACCTAACGTCCGTCACTTCTCCCTGAAATGGCACCATAGTTGTAGTTGTCTCTAGGCACACAGGTGTATCCATCTTCTATCTTTTCCACCTACACTTCACCAGATGCTTCTCTACTACACTTCCAGCTGTGACTTTTTCTGCGACACCACCCATACTTATAGCCAACTATTTCCTTCTCTGATCCGACTTAATTGCGTCATCCTTTCACACAAGTGACTCCTTAATACCGTTCCAGCATTCTCGAGGTCACCTACCTGAAGTGACTTCAATTCGCCTTGAGACGATAGACTAAATCTTGAAATGGTGATTATCTGCCATATGTGATGCTACTCAAGTTCCAAGGCGTACCATCCTTACTAATTACAGGTTTAAATGAGTACGTGGGACTAGCTAGTTCCTCCACATCCTAGATTTTACGCCACCACTTTTCATACCTTCATGCTGATGCGACCCTTCGCTCGGCCCCGACTAAGCTGTCTCTACCTAGGCCATACTCTGCCTCTGACACCATGCCTTTTGCCAAACTGTCTGCCATAGTATTTCCTTCACAGTACACGTAGCTGACTTGGAATTCCTCAAAGGATGAGATAAGGGTCCAAATCGATTGCAACCAGCACCGCAATAACCAATTCGGGGTGAAGTTACTTCTGATGGCGTTCACTATGATTAACGAGTCCCCTTCCAGGTGCAATTTTGTTGCCCCGATACGTTTTCCATTTCCAATCCGCTCAGGGCCGCTTTGATTTCTGCCATGTTGTTTGATGCATGCCCAATGCTCTCTGCCTTTTGAGCAAGCTCCCTTCCTTCCGAGTCCCTTGCCACACAACCTATGTCAGCCGCTCCAGGATTACCAGTAGAGGCGCCGTCAAAGTTTACTTTAATCCAACCAGGTAGCAGTTTCTGCCATACTGTTCTTCGTCTGATTTCATCCTTTTGAGTCACATCCAAAGCACCTACAATGGGAGGAATATAAAGTCCAACAAATTTATTAGTAAGTTCGATATCTCTGTTAGAAAACACATTTTTTGAGAAGGATATCTTTTTTGCTGCACTGTTTGCCAATTCCACCACCGCCTTAACCAAACGTCTTACTAGCATTTCTCTACCCATTGATTGCTCTTGGAAGATACGCCTATTCCTTTCCTTCTAGATTTCCCAGCATACTGTGGATGGTACTATCTGCCACATGTTGTTGAAGACTCCATTGTGGAGCTTCTTTGGCCACGCAGAGAACCATTCCCAGAGGTTTGACGATAACGGGGTTGGGTAGTTTAGAAGCCCGAGTATGAATTTCCAGCAATACTCGACATAGGGACATGTGAGCAAAAGGTGTGACGTTGTTTCCGTCTGATGTTTGCACATTATACATCTACTAGGAGCCCTAAAACCTAGCTTTATTAGCCTATCCTGTGTTAATATCTTTCCCTGGGAGGCTAGCCATGTAAAAACCCCATCTTTCGGTAGGACATTTTTCCCCCATAGGAGTGTATTTGGCCAGATTTTTCCTTTCTCTCACCTTTCCTTGAGCTTATATCCAATCTTTACCTTATACTCGCCATCTGCTGAAGCATTCCATCTCAGAACATCTTCCCCTTCATCGACGGGAATAGTCTCGGCCTTCAGGATCATCTTCATGGCCTTCTTTTGCGCCTCAAGGGCATTAAGCGCATCTAAATTTTTCTGTAATGTCCCTTACCTGACTTGTCCTAGAATTTGCTTGTTGATTAGGTTTAGGTTCTCTTCTATCCAAATGAATGTTCTCCTAATTCAGTAACCTTAGATTTGAATCCTGTATTCAACATATTAGCAACATATTTGTTAGCATTAAGATCTAGATATCCAAGAATACAAACATAATCACAAAACAATAATGAAGACAGATGAGGAGTGGCATGGGTAGATTTGCCTGAAGCTATCCATCTAAGCCCAAGGGCACAAGCATCCTATTAGGATAACCCACCCCTTGGCTTCGAGCTGAACGTCCAAACTAAGACTATTCCATCCTCGATGTGGCATGCTTAGTGGAAACACTTGTACTTGCTTTCTCTACCCTTGTCCTCACCTCGGAAAATCACTTAACCTACTGGGGGAAGCCGACGGAGCTTATAAGGGGTTTCGGGCCTACCACCCCTCCATGGCCGCAGCGGATTGTTAAGTGGGACCCCCACCCCTTCATGGTCCCAGGGGATTGTTAAGTGGGACCCCCACCCCTCCATGGCCGCAATGGATTGTTAAGTGGGACCCCCACCCCTCCATGGCCGCAGGGGATTGTTAAGTGCATTTTTTAGGCACCACTTGTCTCAGGCCCTTCCACCCTAGTAGGCTTACAAACACATAGAAGACAATCTTTAAGCATTTTGATATAATTGTATTCGTTATCCATTCTTATCAAATCATTTCATAGGCCAATTACAACTATGATAATGTTTTAGTAGACCATAATCAATTCTTAGAGCTCTTACGGTTATGATGATATTAATGACATCCTTTCACTAACCATTAGATAAGCACAATTAGTTTGTATATTCAATTCTGAATTAATGAAAAAACATATATCTACTAAATAACCCATGAGGCCAGACATTATCTAAAAGGCAGAATTCATAGATAATTTAGCCGCAATCTTTAATATTCAGGTTCCTTGCCTAGATAGAATGTACAAGAGTTTATAGTTAATCGGTCAAGAAGATCTTTGATTTAGATGCAGTCAAGGTAGGAATTGGATGGGGCTCTACAGAATATTTGGCTCGCATATTTGAGAGATTGCAGAATGGAGTTACAGCACCTATTTCATCCAACCAATCATTTGCTAATCAACTATCAAATCTGAAGTTTGGGATTGCTAGATTATTAATGCTAAGTGAAGTTACATCACCCGAAAGCTTGTGTTTGATCCCATCACCTACTCCTTGCCTCCTTCTGTGTGCCCTGATGATGATCATGCTTGGTTTATCTCCTTTATATCTATGCTTGAGACGAGTTGTACCTGTCTATGTTTGGTTGCGCCGTTTGATCAGAGGCACCCGTTCCATTTCAGATGCTAGCGCTCAACCCTGAAGGATGATTATCACGTACCACCTCTGTCTCGGGCCCGATAATATTGTTGTCTTGTTTATTTGGGAGCCTGATGAGGACCCGATAATAATATTATCGATTTATTTATTTGATGACTTCATTATCGCTAAAAGAAGATTTATGTTATCCTCCTTCCAAGGTATTAATCGTTTATTATCATTGTTTCCCTATAATACTTTATTATCCCTTAAGGTGATATTTGTGATTATCTATCTTCATATTCCAATGTTTATTTAAATTTTATCGTTAATTTTATATTAGTTATCAAATCTTATAAAAATGGTATTTACCAAAATAACAATGAATATTATCTATTCCATATCATTACAATGTCTAATACTTATAATTTTGGGGATTTACGATATATAGTCTAATGATTATAATTATAATATTGTCTTTGAGAATTATAATTATAATGGTATCGAAATTATTTTTAAAATATGTTTTTGTTATCTTAGTATTCCAATTTCGGGGACATGACATTTTCCATCTCCATTGTTGAATTTTGTTATTCCACACAGTCTTCGTAGTCACTCACCTTCAAGCCCCAGACCCTAATTGTCTCTTCCTTGATTGTTGTCGGGCCCACCATATTACTTAGCTTAGTGTGTTCATCCCATGAATCTTCCCAAAATGATGCATTTCTACCATTCTGGACTTCTCATGTGACATACTTACAAATGATGTCCCTGCATTCACAAATGAAGTTCCAGATTGTCAAACCTCTTGGCGGATTGAGTACCCTGACTATGCTCGCTGGATCCTCTGAGTCGAGGTATTTCTTTCTCAAGATTCTCACCCATTTTTGATTGTTGTAGTACATTTTTCATACAAGTTTAGCACCCATAGCCTGGTTCATTTCCTTCAGTTGTCTGATTTCTGCCCCACCCAACTCCTGTGGTTTACATATCTTGTCCCATGCCAGCAAGGGAACTCTATTTATATCCTCCGGTCCATTCCAAAAAAATTTCCTCATTATTTGATTGAGCTGGTCCACAATGCCCTCAAGAATTTTTAAGCATGACATTGAATATACTGGAATAGCTGCCAGAACAGTTTTCACCAAGAGTAGCCTGCCTGCTGAAGTTAACCATTTACCTTTCCATAATTCCATCTTCTTTTTGCAATTCCCTACTATTCTATCCCAGAAGCTGATACGGTTGGCCCCAAAAAAAGGGGCATCCCTAAGAATCTCCCCGGGAGGCAAGCTGGTCTTATACCCAGTATCCTTGCAAGGTCTCGTTGTAGGCTAGGTTGGTTATTGAGGAAGAAAACTTCCGATTTTCTCCAATTGATGGCTTGGCCAGAAGCCCTACTATAATCGTTCAAAACCTCCTTGATCTTTCTTGCTTCCACCCTTGAGGCTAGGCCGAAAAGAATGGTATCATCCACGAATTGTTGATGGGTACTCGCTCCCACCCCTGGGGCAGCCTCAATACCCTTCCATGATCCGTCATGCCTGAATTGTCCAATTTTCTTGCCTAGGGCTTCTGCCATTATGATAAAGAGAAATGGGGATAATGGATCCCCTTGTCTCAACCCCCGGGAGGAGTCTATGAAGCCTTGGGCTACTCCATTTATTAGAATTGAGAATCTTGGAGCAATTATGCAACTTTTAATCCAGTCCACTAGCTTCCTATGAAATCCAAATCCAATTAACACATCTAACAAAAACTGTCTGTACACCCGGTCATAAGCCTTTAGAATGTCTAATTTGAGGATCATACTTGGCAGTCTTAACTTTCCTGCCGTGTGGATTGTCTCGTGCGCCACTATTATACCTTCTACAATTGACCTGCCCGAAATAAATCCGCTCTGCTCTTCTGATATGATTTTGTCAATTACCAACTTGAGCCTATTGGCGATAACCTTAGTTATTATTTTATAGACTGTATTACAAAGGGAGATTGGCCTGAAATCCCCCATGCAATTTGCCTCTTTCTTTTTATGAATGAGCGCAATGAAGGTATGATTGATTGACCCTAACACTGCGGTTTTTCCTCTTGATTCTTCAACTGCTTTGACTAGGTCTTCCTTAATTATTTCCCAATATGTCTGGTAAAAGGAGGCCGAGAAGCCATCCGGTCTTGGGGACTTATTTGCTCCAAGTTGGAATGTTGCTTTCTTGACTTCTTTTAGATGGGTTTAGTGAGTTCTATGTTCTCTTCCTTTGAGATCGAGTTTGGAATCCCTCTGATGATCTCCTCCCTGAGTCTTCCGTCCACGTGGACTTCTTTCCTGAACAAGGACTCAAAATACTAGACGGCCTCCTGATTGATTTCCTACGTAGAACTGACGAGGGACCCATCTTCTTTAACCAGCTCTGTAATCCTACTTGAATTTCTTTTAACCAAGGTTGAATTGTGAAAGAATTTAGTATTTCTATCACCTTCTTGGAGCCACAATTCCCTGGATTTCTGCTTTCCAGTAGATTCCAATCTTGCTAGGGTCTCGGATTGGGCGCCTAACAATTCCTTTTCCTTAAGATATTCTTCCTGCCCCATACCTTTCTCGATTATTTTCTCATTTAAGGTTTTGAGTTCACTCTCTATCTTGTTACTTTCTTCAAAAATGTTTTTGAAGTGTTTCTTATTCCACACTCGCAGTTTGGCTTTGATGTGGGAAAGTTTCTTCTGGAAGGAGAAAAGGTGTGAGTGGTTACCAATCCAGACTTCTTTCCACCAAACCGAGATTTGTTCTAATAGATTTGGGTCTCTCATCCACATCTTTTCAAATCTAAAGGGAGAACCTCCCTTGAAAATATCTGGTTGAATTTCAAGTTGAATCGGAAAGTGATCCGACCCGCTCCAAGGCAAAATAGAGGCATCCGTCAAGTTCGCCCCTAGGTTCCATTCCCCTACCATCAGGAATTTGTCCAGTTTTTCTAATATTCCAGTATGCCCAACTCTTTTGTTTGTCCAGGTGTATATTCCATTTTTCGTAGGTATCTCCCTTACCCTATTCTTATCTACGAAGTCCTAGAAGTCCATTTGAGATCTTATTAGGCTTCGCATCCCAACCTGCTTCTCCAAGTTGTTCAAAGTGGCATTGAAATCTCCACCAATTATGATTTTTTCGTCTTTTAGCTGTTCCAGGGGGGTTGAGATTGCTACCTGAAGATGCCTTTTGTCCATTGGGGCTATAGGGCCATATACATTGATTAACATGAATTCTACATTACTCTGGTAAATCCTTACTGAGACTATCAACCAATTCTGGTTCTCTTTTATGGGATTACAGCACACCGTGGCTGGGTTCCACACTATCCCCAATCCCCCAGAAGCCCCTATCAACTCTTTAAGAATCCCTTCCCACCCCTTCCAACACTTCAAACGCTTTTCCTGCTCCTCCTTACTCCATTTTGTCTCCTGGATTAGTAGAATATCTGGCTTACTACTATCTATTTGACGCCTGAAGTGGCGCCACTTGTTAGGGGAATTCAAGCCCCTAGCGTTCCAACTTATCATTCTCATGGTTCCCCGAGAAGGGGAAGTCCCTTCCTGTTTCTAAGAATCGTTTGGCCCAATTTTGTTTGGACTTTAGCTGAACCTGCCACTTTTAGTTTTTCTTTGTTGGGTTTGCGTCCTCTTTGACTGGCGAGACTTGATCTTTGGTGTTTTCCTTGTCGAGGGGATTTGTTCAATTCCTCTCTCAGCCATTATGCCCTCCTGAAACTCCTCAAAGCTTTCATCACAGTCCAACTCTGATTCCATACTACCCTGATCCTGACCCTCCTCCATCCCTTCTTCTAAATCCTTATAGCTGGTGAGTACATTCATTAGTGATGCCTCTAAGGCCTCTGGCTTCTGAATAGTCTCACTCCTTTCTGTTATTTCCACCAATTGATTCTCAATCCTGATGTCTGTGAGATGGGGAAAACCTTCTTCATACTGAGGATCTAGTACAGGGAAGATTGGTTGTTCATATTGATCTAGCCAGAAGTTTCTGACTCTCCTCTTCCTATGAAACCATTGAGTTTCTTCCCCCCCGCTCTACCTCCTCAGTTCCTGATTTTGGAGATCTTATTGACTCCATCAGCTCCTTTTCCCCATATTCGATTGGTGGCCTTGTCTCCAATCTGAATTCCTTCACCTTCTCAGGCTCTTTCTCCCATTTGTCTGCAGTGGTATTGCTAGCCTCCCCCTTTTATGTGCACTCTTTCTTACCATGATCCAATGATTTACATTTAGGACAGATTTGTAGGCTATCTTCCCTACTCACTTCTTGTCGCCAAGAGCCCACCTCAGAGATGAGGTCTACCACCTTTGGCAATTCTATACCCTGAGCTTTTGATACACAAATTCGAAAGTAGGATCCTTTTTCCACATCCTCTTGAATATTATCTACACTTTGTAGTTTGCCTATCTACCTACCTATCTCCTTTAGGGTTTCTTTTGTCCAATACTCTAAGGGTAGATTGTATAGTCTCATCCACACCGCACTTTCCTCCGTCCATGTTTTTCTTGAATCAAAATTTGGACGCCATTCTATAGAATGCAGTTGGGCACCATCCAGGAAATAAGGCCCTGTTTCTAGGGCCTTATTCCTCCTCTTTTGGTCCGGGAATTTAATCAGAAACCAATTATTCTCCAAGGCTTTCACTGCTAGAACCTCTTCCCAAGTTTTATTACACCATTCTTCCAAAACTATCCGGCTTTTGTGACCTTCACCCCCCCATTTGACAAACATTCCAATTTCTTGCAGTGATTCACGAATTCTCTTGAAAGTTTCATTATTTACACACAGATAAGGAATAGGAGTTGGTGTGGACTTACCCTCATTCGCTTCGCCCTGGTTTGTTGATCCAGTGTCCATGTCTGACTTGGTTGTTGGAGCCTTTTAGTGATCCTTTTGGAGCCAGTTTTTGGTCAAGTCTCTTTCCGCCCTTGACTTTTTCCCGAACCACCCATTCGATTTTTTGAAGTTTCACCTACCTCCACTGTTGAAACCGTGATTTCCTCCCCACCTTTCATTCGCCTTGACAAAGCGTTTAGGTCTCACCCATGGAGGCCCTTGTCCCTACCCAACCTGATTTCTCCTTCGCTTATATTCAACTTTCGGTTGGTACCGAGGTTGATAGCAAGGGTGACACTTATCCACCCAGACACCATTCTCCATCACCCATTGGGGCCTATGCATTTCTAATCTTGGGGTCCATTCCGATTTTCCATACGCCATCCATCCTTTGTTGATTCTCTCCCTGAATTCTTTGAAAGGGACCATTCGCTCCAGCTCCTCACTCCATTTTTCCTTACTTCTTGTCTCCGCTTCTGGTGCCAGTTTCCACTACTGATCGCTACCCACCTCTGGCGTATCATGTCTCTGCTTCTTTCCTTGCCACACCTTCTAGCCTTCATGTTTCTACTCCTCGCCCTTCTCCACTTCGCATTCTTCGCTCTGCGCCACCTCGCTGATTTTCGCCCAATTTGGATTATAGACAATAATGTTATTGAGGACAATTAAATATGAGTTCCTTTAAACTTGTTCATTGTTATCATATCCACAACATAGCAAAGATTTGATAAAATTTGACAATTAAAATGTAATGGCAGAGCATTGGGAAAGGCTCGACTTATTGATCATCGACTCCTTACTACGGCGCTGCTTCAACCCCAAATCTTCGAATTCCTTTTACCGAATACCAATCTTCATTCGATCCTCTAACTGTTGCGTTGGAAAATCTTGGCGGCATAATTAAAATCACGTTTATTTCTAAGCTCTCACGATGGATGATTCTCACGTCTCTTACAAATCCTGACTTTCTCAAGAGCTACCGATTCAAATTCGCAAACAAAGATTCTGCCCACTCAATTCATTCATTAAATAGCTTTCCTCGTGTTGGAGCTACTTCCCTTGATGTGTAACAGCTGATAAAGAAAGGTATCGATCTCCAATATGATGAGCTTCCACTCATGGCTTCAGTGTTGTATTATCCTCTAGTGTTAAATGATGGAACTAAATTGGTATGGCGTTGCAATCTCCACAAGCAGGAAATTTCTAACTTACCACGTTTTGGCAACATTCGCTGCTACAGCATGGTTCTGTGCAATCTAGATGACAAGAATTTAATCGATATTGGCATTTAATTGAACACCACCAGATATCCATATACCCAAAGCGACTCCGCATTGATTGTATTCCCATAAGGCGGAAATTAGATTATGAGAATCCTCTGAAGATTAATAACACCTATGATTTCTTCTTCACTTGGTGCCTCTCGTTATTTTTTTGAATCTATCTTTTGTGATTCCCATACTTGGAGACTCTGAGCAATCTGCTTACAAGAAAGATTAACTTCATGCCTGTATCGTTTGCCAATTGTTTGATGGCAGCTTTTCAAATAAGCTGTATCCCGATGAATTACTCCCGAAATCAGTCTTTACAAGACTACACAACTTTCATTAAAACTTCAGTCATTTAGAATCAAGCGAGAAAACTGAATGTCTCCTCTAGCTATCAGCCAGGGCAGATCTTTCACTGCCGAAGTAAATATTCTTTCAGAGGTCACCCCACCTCAGAAAGGTTGTGAACTACGTTCACCAAAACAAACCTGTTTCCAAATCCAAAAACATCCAGCTTGCTTCAAATTGCTCCAAAATATTTTTTAATAACTTTGGCCTTGACCCTTGGCTTCCCCTTCCCTGACTCTTCAAAAAAAAATTCTCTTTTAATTTTCAATTGTGACTTAATTTTGAATTTGCATTTAATAAGTCACTTAAATATAATATTATTTAATTAATAATATTTCCTTTTGAATTAACATTTAGAGGAAAATATTAAGTAATTAAAATAATATTATATTTTTCTCCATGTAGTAAAAATGGGACATTAGAGATAGCAGGTATCAAGTGCTCCTTGGGAGCCTTGGATTACATTATACAGTCTGCATAAATGATTGACAAAAATCAGACACCCAGCCGAGGACCGAGGACTCAATTGCAAAAGTTGAAGGACATAATTCAAAAACAGCAATAAGGATAGGCACCATCTTGCTCCACATCCATATGCATATAATCAGATCGAGAGATCAGAAATCCCATCCATATTGTGGTGTCCCTTCTGCATTTTTAAAACAATTATAATTGCAAATTACATATCAGAATTTACAGCAGATATTAGTTCATTCTTATCAGCATATCATTAACTATTATATACATATATAAGTCCAATAATCAAGTCAACATTAGCCTTTGAAAGTTTCTCTTAATAAGATTAAATTTTATCATTAAAATTATTGATACTAGCCCTATTTGGATATCTTAATTTTTAAGATAGAAGACAAATTTAAGATAAATCCATAAGGGGACATTACAAATGGTATCAGAGCTAAAGAACCTGCCCGCCTGTGAAGGTGGATGAGTGATAGACACAAGGAAAAGAAGGTTAAGGAATAGAGTCATCAAAGAATAACTCATCCGATGGAAAGGGTTACCTATGGAAGATGCTACATGGGAACTTGAGCAAGTCTTCCAACATCATAACCTATGAATGCTTGTGGGCAAGAATTTTCAAGGAGGGGAGACTGTGATGTCCCACACAAAATTGAAACAATTTATGCCAAACAATCTTCTATAAGCAGATATAAGATTATAGTTAAATGATGGTTTACCTTCATAAAATTGTGGACCTGAAAGAAGGATGGTTTCCTTAAATATAGCGATCAGATAATGATAAGTGCAGCAAACACTCTCAAGGCAGATCGGTGATTTTATCAAGGGATAATGTTAAAACAACTAATTATCCCTTGAGCGATTAAGAGAGGCAATGATTAGTTAAGACAATTGACGAATGGGTATGACAAAGAGTCATGTCTTTTGACGAATGGGTATGACCCTCAGCCATATCGTGGGTATAAAAAGGAGTATAATTCAAAGGCAAAGACCATGGATCAGTTTTGGATATTCGTAAAGCATTGATAGCAGGTATCAAGCGCTCCTTGGGAGCCTTGGATTACATTATACAGGCTGCATAAATCATTGACAAAATCAGACACCCAGCCAAGGACTCAATCACATAAGTTGAAGGACATAATTCAGAAACAGCGATAAGGATAGGCACCATCTTGCTCCACATTCGTATGCATACAATCAGATAGAGAGATCAGAAATCGCATCCATATTGTGGTGTCCCTTCTTCATTTTTAAAACAATTATAATTGCAGATTACATATCAGAATTTATAGCAGATAATAGTTCATTCTTATCAGCATATCATTAACTATTATATACATATCTAAGTCCAATAATCAAGTCAACATTAGCCATTTAAAGTTTCTCTTAATAAGATTAAAGTTTATCATTAAAATTATTGATTCTAGCCCTATTTGGATATCTTAATTTTTAAGATTGAAGACAAATTTAAGATAAATCCATAAGGGGACATTACACCACAGCAGTTCAAAATGGTGCCTAAAACAGATTTCAGTCCCCCTAAAGCAATATAACAGGTGTTTCTGCCATATATGACAGCATTTCTATGAGTATACATGTGGCAACTTCCATAGCTTTGTTTCATGCATGTACTGGCAGATAGACATCACAAATAATGGAATTTTCATCTTAAAACATTGCATTTAATGGTCTACAAGACAAACAAAGGCAGCTCAGTATTGAAGGGTTAGGTTTTGCTGATTTGCCATTGCTGTTCTTTCATTTTGGAGTTTCAGATTGTACTAAGGTCATTCTGCTGCCATGCTTTTCTTGCATCTTACACTTATTTAGGGTTTGGATGAATTTATGGCAGGTTTTGGAAAGTAATTGTGTGTGATTGATCTGAGTCACCAAGTCAGTTTGATGGAGTTGTCTATAGATTCACAGTGGTGAGGATTTCAGTGTTTGTCAGAGAAGTTATCAAATTTCAGTATGAAAAGATGCTTTGGAATCATGGAGGCTATTCATACTCCAAATTGCTATTTTTTGCGGTGGTTGATTCTAACAGTTGTTATTTCTAGTGTTCTATTTTTAAGCAAGGATGGAACCTATTTTTAGGCCACTTTAGTTGGTTTTATTTTATATTCTTTAGGTATGGATTTTCTTTAACATTCCTTTACTTCCAACTTTTCTATAGCTTTTAGGAGTTGATTTTTTAAAAAATGGATAATTACTTATTATTTTCAAATCTCTGAAAGCATGGTCATTGGAACATAAATAAGTGCCTTGGGGCACAATACATTCTTAGTGGTACTTGAAGTTGTGCTTATGCTACAGAGATTGTCATTCAAATATTTAATCTATGTTTTTTGTATTTTTGTCTAAGGTTTTCTCAAGTGAATTTTAGTGACAAACAAATTTGAGTTTTATATCAAAACTACCTTTCATCTTAGTTAATAACTATGTGTACTTCTAAAGGTTACTTGACTTAGCTTTTGTTTAATTCTTTCTTGCCTATATGGATCTACAAGTCTCTTTTTACATCGAGATAGGAAGCATTCATGATTTAGTTTAATTTGTTTTGGTTGCAAGCTTTTTATTCAGAAAAAAGCTTGTTTGAGAGAAGAATATTTCAGGTCTTGTGTTCAACTTCCAAGATCAGGAAAGATAGGTCAAAGTTTATTTTCAGCTATTTCCTTCATGAAAAACACTATTGATGATAATGAAAAGTGCACATAATCGTGAATCTTGTTCATAGCTTTAGGTTCAAGAATAGTGTCTAGTTTTTAAGGAGCTTCCCCTATTAATTTGTAGAGAGCTTTTCATCCTTGTGTTCTGATCTATTTTGTGTTATCTCAAAAGAGACAAATTAAAACATTTAATAATAAAAAAATAGTCTTAGGTGACATAAACATAAGATCCTTTAACTAATAGTAAATATAAATGACTACTAAAAACTGTAACAACACATATAAGTAAGAATAACTAACACTAAAATTGATTACCTTCAAGTACCCAAACACAAAATTGTGGCATATCACCAAAAAAATGAGGCTCTCAATCACACCAAGAAAGATGTAATAGAAGTGCTCATCCCCTTACTAATTTCAATAGAAAATGAGAAGGTTTTGCCACCAACACGCGCTCTTGTACAAAATTATTTTATTATATTTTTCATTTTCTGTTCTAGTATATCAATTGCCTAGTAGACCAATAACTTTTAGCTTTCTTTTTTCTGTTTCCTCTATATACACTTCTGGGGATGATATTTCACCCAAAGAAGATATAATTCTAAAACAGCATATGGTTTTGTTGGTAAGCCAAAACACCACCCTACCTTATTATTGCAAGCCATGCTTCAAGGTTTCTTCTAATTTAAACCATAATCTTTCAAACATCATAAGGGAAAAATTTTACCTAATAAAGTTTTAAAAAGGACTGATAGCTCAGTGGAGCAGCAAACCGGTATTTATGCGAACCTGGGTTCAAGTCCTAGACAATCCTTTTTGGCCAGGTAACTTAAACACCATGATCTGGATACATATATATAAAAAAAATTGTTTGTGTGAAGCTTATGAAGTATAAATATTAACCTTAAGGAAGGTTAAAATCCAAATTGAGCCAACTAAAGGACTGATAGCTCAGTTCATAGAGCATCCAAACCAGTTTATGGGAGCTCCTCTATTCAAGTCCTAGCCAGTCCATTTTAGCCAAGCAAACTAAACACCATAATCCAGATACACATACATAAATAGATTTCTTTCAACAAGTTCATCGATTTCCTGCCACCAAAGCAAAAAAATTAAGAACAAAATTTCACCCCTTAGCTATGACCATGTATAAATATTGTTGGATTGGAGTTGCCTACAAATGTTATGCAGGCAGTTTTCCTACCATTTGCCTTAAATCTTACATATGTTCCAGGCAAGTACAGCATATCCCACTTGGCCATACTTATTCTTGGTGTTTTGATATTTATTAAAAATATAATGTGCCTATGAATAGGACATAAATTAAAGTACTTACATATGGCCAAGAAACATACTCTATACATATGTTTACTTCAATTCTTGGATAAACCATACTTGGAACATTAAAGTTAAGGGCTTCTCATGTAGAGAATATGATAAGATATCTGTCCTAGGTGCATATAAATCCCAATAATGTAGTATTCAGCTTAAGAACGCTATCTTTGAAACATAATGAAACCGAATATATGACGACATTAAGTCAATAAGGTGCAACAAAAATACATTTGAAACTTCTGATAGCCATTCACTGCCAACAGCCATGGTAGCTTGAATTCCTTGTGCTAGTCGCACAACTCCTCTAGGCCCAGTGTTGATAGAAGTTTGAATAACATCTTCAACCAGCTTAGGTAGATTTTTTATCCTATCTGCAATACTGCCACATGCTTAGAAACTCCAAATATAATAAGATCATCATATCCAAAACCAAAATGACTCCTGAAACCTTCATTAAATGGGCATCTTGAACATAAATGATACACTCAGTAAGAAGCAGAACAAAATAAAGTGTTTTTAACAGAACTTGAAAGGCTGATGAATCTAGTACTTCTAAAGGAAAGAAAAGTTTCAAATATATTTGGGGTTAAACAATGATGCTGTGTTGTGTAATGTACAGAAATCTTAGTTACATAAAAAAGAGAGAGGTTCACTGGCGGTTGAGAACAGGAAATTGAACTTTAGGTTTCTGACATTAGCTATTGACTGCAGTTTCAATATGAATACTTAAGTTTCAAGAATATCTTTCTAACCAGAACTTCTGAATTCCTATGTTGTACTTGTTATCTTTTGCAATAAAAGTATGGTTTAATTAAGGATGAGTTGGTGCATATTCCCCATAA